>CM038487.1:1917797-2425824 GCA_021464305.1 Kandelia obovata
TAGATGAAAATTTTCCACGTGGTTCATTGCCTTACAAAGAGTTCTCTTCAAGTTTCATGCAACATAATGGTATCCTTGATCTGAGTTTTACTAATTCACCTGGCATTGCTGATGATAATATTCCACGCAGTTCATCTCCAAAGCCGATTGTCCCTAGTATGTCTTGCGTGACTTGGGATGAAAAGGCTGAAATAGTGGAGCCTAATGGTCAACATTATGATGGAGATGAAGTGACAGGGATCCTCAGTAAAGATTCTGACCTACATCCACAGGAGGGAAGAACTGCTAACTTTAGAATTTCTGATAAAACAGAAGCTGTGCCTGTTGATGGAAATAGTCTAAAATCAGGCTTTATTAAGGATGAGCTTGATGAAGTTGATAGCGAACCAGATAATTATATGGATGCACTTAACAACATACAATCTGAGTCTGAACATGATTTTGATTGCCAAACAAAACATGAGGTGGAGCAAATTTTCTCCAACATTCAGAATGCTGAATTAGATGAAGGAATACATGAGGTCATGACATGTAATTCAGAGAATTTTCCAGTAGAAGCTGAACGTCATACATCAACAGACATTTTATCAAACAAGGAAATATCATGTAACTTGCCTAATTCAAGCTCCTCTAAGAGCTCTGCTAATGGGCAGATGCCTCAGGATGGAGTACATGAGGTCAAAGAATTTATGTCTTCCCATCATCCATCAAAACCTGATATTTTTACTTCATCTGATGAAATGTCCTGTGAATTACCCAGTTCAGTTCCCTCAACAATTTCTGCCAGTGAAGTCTCTGGAATATCTTCAAATGTAGACTCCTCACCTGGCAGTGAATGTTGTAGTAGAGCTGATGCTTTTAATGCCATAAAATCAGAATGTGCTGTTAGTTATCCCTTGACTTCAGGCTCTGAAAATTTAAAACAATTGAAACCATTGAGTGATAAAACTATAATCAGTTCCAGCAAGCCTCAAGAATCTCATGATCATCTTCCCCATGTTCATTCAGTCAGTATCTGGACTAATGGTGGTTTACTGGGTCTTGAGCCATCAAAGCCTCCTGATTTTGCTGCATCAAATAAAGCAAGTCAGGCTTCTGTGCCTGGAAATAAAGATGTGACACTATGTTCTTCAAATCATGCTTCTGCGCAGGACAATGATGGAGAGAGGGGGAAACCTGGCTGTTTGGTGAAGGATGCTGGAAGCATGGATAAGGTTTCAAGTTCCTTATGCTCTACGTCAATGCATGAGGATCAAAATGGAAGAGTTGAAAAGTATAGTCACTCTAGTATTACTAGTAGATATACTCATGATTATTGCAGCAGATTGAATATTTCAAGTGCAGTGACGCAAGTAAATAAAGTGTCACCCGATATGGATGTGAAAGGTACATCTGCTGAAGCCAGTCACGAGAATAATGAGTTCTCATCACAGATGTTTGGACTTGGTCATAGGATGCTTGCTAATGGTTTCTGTAGAAATATGCAACCTGTGCCTAATGGGCCTGCACTCACTAGCTTGTTGATGGGTACATTGGAGCAGAGAAGTGAGCATAATAGCATTTTTAATCAGCCAACTCTAGACAAAAAATTTGATGGTCAGATTGGATGTAAATCTGTTTCAGACTCGCTTACCTCCTCACCACCACTTGAGCACATGAAAATATCTTTCCACCCTATTGATGGCTTTAAGGCTTCCAATATGAAATTGAAATTTCCTGATGGATGTCATTTTGAAGAAAGCATTAGAGATAAGTTGGCGTCATTTCAGTTAGTCCCAGAATCTTCTACTCTGCGTAATGTCATTCTTGATTCTGATGATGATACCTTCTGTAGATCCTCTCCTTATATGTCTGATGATTACCTTGACCAGCACTCTGGGTCAGACTCTGAGCAGTGGGAATCCAGTGGGTCTCCTGAACATAATGACTGTGAGCGATATGATGCTTCATGCAGCATATCATTGGTTGAATCTCTTTCAAGGTCCCTGCAGCCTACTCAACTGGGCAATGATGCTGTTCATGATGACACCGGTTTTAACATTGCATCTACCCAGGATGGTGCAGATTCAAATCCCTCTACATCTCTACCAGATATTCCCAGCTTTGATGCTTTGACCCTCATATCACGGGGAGAAACAAAGGACAATTCAAATCAAATAAGCTCCACAGAGGCACAGTATCCTCTGCAGTTCACCCCAATGCCACCTTGTCTTCCTCCAGTCCAATGGCTTATTTCGAAGGCCCACTCTGATGTGGAAAAGGGAAAACATGATGCTATATCTGGACCTGATGAACAAGGATTTGATCTGAACCTTCCAGGTTATGCCTTACCTCAGCAACTTAAGCCAGCCCCACATAATGAAAATCAAGCTAATCTGGAGGCTGCATCCAGCCCTAAGAGTGAGGTATTATGACATTGATAGCCTCATTTCTGTATTGTAAATTAAGCCTATCAAGGAATTGGAAGTTGCCATATCAAACAATTTTTTTGGTCTGCAGCACCACGGCCAGCAAAAGTTGGCTCAGCGAAAACAAGGCAATTTGCCTCCAAGGGACAAGGGGATGGAGGAGGATTTCTAGCATCGAATTAGAACACAAGTGAGTGGGCTTTTTTGTTTTCCTTTGTCATCTACACACTATTCATGCAAAAATGGTCCTTGATTCAGTAATCTGGACAAGGATGGTGATTTTTAAAGAATTGATTGGTGAAACTGGGACTTGAGCTTCAGAGAAGCCATTTTGATTTTTACAATTGACACTGCAACTACCCAGTTGTCCATATAGGATTCATTATTCTTTTATAAGACTTACTTCTGTCCCTGAATCTTATCCCTTTCCAATAAGTAAACAACAAATGCAGTCTGGATTGCATAATGAATTCCTTACTTTAGTCTTTCTCAAAATTTAATTCTGATTCAACTTGCTACCAAAAAGAGGTTTAAATTCACAGTTAATAGTGTAAATAGAGATAAATTTTTCAGTGGTTGTGGGATACACAGTAAAAATGGTGAGGGCTTTAGAGAGATAGAGAAACCAGGAATCTGGTTGCGCTATGATTTATATGCACATTTTATGTTCTTCATACTTGATATCTAGCTTGATCACTTTCAACCCAATAGTTTCTGAAGTGCTTATTTTCAAAGACCAATATATGAGCCACATTCGAGCCTTTTTAGTTTTCTAATAATTTAAGATTTTGGGTCATCTTTTCTTTTAACACTGTGAGATTTTTTTCGTGTGATTTCAAGGTAATGAGTTTGCACAAGGGATACCTCAAGGCCTTATCTAATAACTTTTGTTGTTGGAATCAATTGCCTTAGCCAACATTGGCTGTCCAGACTATTGACCATTTGACCTCTGGTTATGTGATGTGTGCTTGTTTTTCTTTCCTGGTGGAGTATATATTATGTACTTTAAGCATGTCGGTGTCTCTTTGGCATAGATACTGCCAATGGATGTTCTGCAGAAAGCAAATTGTTGGATTTTGCTATGGTAAACTTAGTTTGTTATTTTTTTTATGGCAGTCATTCACACTGAGATGTACGGAGACAACAGAGCCAACCTTCTCGGCAGGCCCTAGCGCAAATAGTAAAGTCAATGCCATTTTGGAGAAGGCAAACGTAATCCGCCAGGTTTGAGTTTTGCTCTTTGTGCTTATCTTTCTTTCCATCATTTCATGAACCTTTCATTTTCTTCTGTTTCTTCCCACCTGTTGGAGGTGACGGGGAACATGATGATAGTTGGAGCGACACTTAGAGTGTTTTGGTGATTGTTGTGTCAAGTTCATAGGAAGAAAAAGCTGTAGTAGGGACTGTATAATGGTGCCACTTTTTTCATGCAAATATCTTGTAGAGGGCTGTATTCTACTGCAAACATTTGCAACGTTTTGTTCAATTGCTAGGGATAGTTGTAAACAGTTAGATAAAGGTATTGGATAGGTCATGATGTAGTTCCTCTGTGAGATTATCATTTTTATGGATTGCACCTGAGAAATGAGAATCTTATAGTTCCCAAGTTTTTTAAAACTGAACTGGACGACCGGCAATGTACCTTTGTATATAATAATATTTAAATTACAATGTACCTTTGTATATCAATTTAATTTCTATTAAGTTGGTTAAATTTAAATTTTTAATTATATTATTAATTTAATTTTTAAAATCTTAATAGTTCCACGAGTTTGGTTTTGTTTCTCTTTCTTACCTCTAATTGTCGTAGCGACGATTCAAAGTGTTTCTTTATTTCCAATAGATTGAATTCAAATATTTCAAATTTTGACATCGTTAGCATGGAGTTTTTAAGTCTAGACCGGCCATATAGGTGGTGAGCTCAAAACATCGCTCCTCGTTAGAGATGAAAAAATTTGACTAAGGATTAAATAAAATATAAATTTATAAATTTGTGTGGTAGAATTTTTTAAATAATGATGTTAGATTAATTTTAAGTAATATTTTTATTAATAAAGTAATTATAATGAGACTCGGTTAGTAAAAATTATTTTTACACATTATTACACTATTTAGCATTATAATTTCAATTGTAATTTATGCATTAATAAGTATGTTTAATTTTAATTTTAAAGTTTTGTTTATAAATAGTCATAATTTTTTTAACACATATTTTGTGTAAAGGCATGCAATTATAATAAAAGTTAAGAGAGAAAAATTAATTATTATATTAAGATGATTTTTTCAAACGCATTAATAGTTTTAACTTTCGTAAACTTAAGTATATTATTTATAATATATTTTATGTTAATATATTTAGTTTTTAATATACAAAAGTAATGTTTATAATGATATTTTTATTGGAAAAAATATAACAAGTGGTATTAAAATTTATAATTTTGAAATTAAATATTTTATAAGTATAATAAATAACATATACTTGATTATTGATTATTTAATAATAAAAAGTAAAATTTTATATGGTTATGACTTTAAGGAATTATAGATTTTTTGTTTAAATTTGTGACTATGAAAATTAAGAATTATTAATTATTTTTTTATAATTATTCAGTTTTTATGATGTTTACTTAACCAAAAAAAAAAAAAGTAATGTTCAATCCTATATACAATATAATTTTATAGTTAAATAAATGGACTAAAGGAATTATGAATTCCATTAACATGAAACATGATACTTGGTTTTTAGTTTTTAATAAATATCAGACAATTTGTATAATAATTTTTATTTAAAAAAAAAAAAGAGTTTTTCATATATAGGTTGTCCAAGAAATTTTCTAAGAATGGCTTTAAAGAAAGACACTAGAGGATGTGTCCAAGTGCACCGAACAATTAATTATGATTAGTAATCGTTCAAATTTTAAGATTTATTTAAAGTAAATCATTATTTCATAATTAGTAATATAACTAAGGTATATTAATATTTTGATTGAATATATTTACTTATTCAAAGATATTTAATATAATTTGACTATTTTATCTAACTTATGATTAATTATGAACATTTATAGCTATGCAACTAGTTTGATACACTTGTATGTTTCTTCTATTGTTTGGTTCATTAAACTAAACTTCTCACAATAGTATAAACAAATCAATTTTACTTAGGTGTTATGAACTTTAATTTGTATTATTAGCAAGTGAGTATGTTATTATTATGGATTCAAATAGTGAGGAAAAGAAGTTTCATTATAAATGTAAGAACAAAATAATAAATTAAACCTTATATTTATAAAAATGATTATTACTAATAACATTAAGAAAAATATTTTACAAACAAAAAATGTAAAAGCATATTTGCAATTTATGAAAAAATAGTTCTGTTTTATGGATAAGTCAATTTTTGGTACTTTTATGATAAAACTCATGACTATGAAGTTTATTGAATCACGAATTATGCAAGATCACATTATTGAAATAACTAATTTTTTAGTAAGATTTAAATTCTTAGGATTAATAGTAGATATTTTTTTTAATGCAATTCATTTTAAACTCATTGCGTCCTAAGTATAAACTATTTTAAATTCATTATAATACTATAAAGAAAAGTGAAATATTAATGAATTAGCTAGTATGAGAGGAAATGAATAGAAAAATTAAGTGAATCACTTTAAGGCAAGAAAGCTAAGAAAAGAATAAAAGTGAAAGTCAATTAATTAAAGAAAAAAAAATGGTTTGCTTATACTTTTTAGGCTAAAAAGAGGAAATAAAAGGGTGATAAGTGTCATTTTTATAAAACAAAATGTTGGATGTTATCAAAAAGATTACTTGAAACATAAAATTTGATTAAAAAAAAATAAATTAAATATCTTGATATGTTTTGAATTAAATTTAATTAAATTCTTCATAGTACTTGGTAACTTGATTTCAATACTATTATTCAGTCATTCATAATAATACAATGATTCATTATGATCCAATTACTACAATTGATGTAAGAATACAAACATTTTTCTTAATGAATTTTTATTAATTTTTTATATTAATTAAAATAATATGATAAAATTTATAAGAATCCTTACTTACTGTATATCATAATATTAGAATTAAACCTAATATAATATGTGAAAATTTTGTTTATTTGTGATATAAATATTTAGGTCATATAATTAAAGAAAGATTAATGAGATTATTTCAAATTTAAATTTTATTAATCTTATCACAGGTGTATATATAAAGGAGATTAAAAGCAATTAAACAAACTATGAAAGTTGTAAGATCTTATAATAGTGATAAATATTATAGAAAATATAATGATTTAGGGCAATTTAGGTCCATTTGTGAAAATTCACAAAAGTCATGACATATATATATGATAAATTATATTAAACACACCATAACAAAAGGTGTAACAAAAAGATGTAATCAAATATTAATAGATCTAACTATAAGTATAATAAGCAACTCCTCCCTACCCAAATCATTATGGATGTGTGCACTCAAAATCACAAACTCTTTGTTAAATAAGATTCATTGTAAGACATTTTAAAATACTTTTATTAAACTGTAGTCAGGAAGGAAACATAATTTAAGACATCTAAATATACTTGGTTATTGAGCTGAAGCAAGAATCAATATAAAAAGAAATTAGACATTTGAATAATTAGTTTTTACTTTATTGAATATTTAAAGAAGTCTAAATGGTATATAATTATAGTTTAAAAATTGTAAAAAATGATAATGTCAAATTTATTAAGAATAGTGAAATTAGTTAGAGTAATAAATGTCAAAATGTTTATATAAAAGAAATTGGAGTAAATATTTCTTTACCTATAATAGTTTATTCATCTACTATGATATCTAATGTTCTTTCAAAAATTGAAGAACATTTGGATGAAAAGATACTTCTTACAAAACTTATAATTGACTAATATAAATAAACCATAAAGGATTTATTTGAAAGATTTCAAAGAAAAATGAGATCAACTATTTCATATTATTATGTAATTTATTTGTAAGAGTTAAGATTTTGGTATTAGAATTGATAAAGATATAGTTTTGTTTTTACATGTTATAAAAAGTATTTATTAAAAATAATTATGATATTAGTGACTTAATGTGATTTAGAGTTGTATTAGATGTACGTGAAAAACTTCTTTCTTAATATAATTCTTAAAGAGGAAATTTAAATGGATCAATTTAAAGTTTTTTTTTTCATGAAAGTCAAGGATCAAATAATGTATAAATTAAAGAAGTGAAGAGATGGATTGAAAAATTTTTTCTTACAATGATATATTCAGTTCATTAATATTATGATATTTTTTAAATTCATAAAAGAATAATGTTCATCAATGTATATACCAAAATATTAATGTGAATAAGTTTGATTTTATAATCCTATATGTTTGTTGTTGTTAATGTTTTATTATATGAGACTAAAGATTTTTTTCTGAAATAATTTTATGATGAAAGATATTATAGAGACATTTTATGTGATAGGAAGAAAAATATTTTGTAATAGATCACAATTAATGAAAATTGTCTCAGAATAACTATATTTAGAAAATTTTAGAGAAATTTAACGTGAGTCAATAATTACTTAAGGTTATTATTATGCAAAAAGGTAATAAATTTAGTCTTATGTAATGTTCCGAAAATAATGTGGAATGTAAGAAAATGATATCAATTATGTATGCCTTTATTGTTAGTAGCTCATACTAGATTGGATATCAGCTTCACGATTAAAATGTTAAACAAGTGTAAAAGTAATTCTATAATAGATTACAAAAGAGTTATAAAGTAAGTATTAAAGTACCTTGAGGAATGAAAAATTACATACTTACATACAAAAAATCCAACCACTTAGAAGTAATTAAATATTCAAATTGAGATTTTGTTAAATGCATTAACAACAAAAATTCATTTTTAGTTATCTATTTGTATTAAGGGAAAGACCAATTTTGTAAAATAATGGAAAACTATCTATAATTACTCAATTAATTATAAAAGCAAAGTTTATGACATGATTTAAAGTTATAATTTATGTATTATGTTTATGAAATTTTATTTTAAGAGTTAATGTTAATGATGTTATTATAAAGCCATTAAAAATTTATGTGATAATTTTGTAGTAGTATTCTACTCTAAGAATAATAAATACTTAGAGGGTACCAAACTTAATAAAAGTTGAAATATTTTGTCATTAAGGAAAGTGTTCAAAAATAAAAAGTATCAAGACATTAATTAAATCTCATGATAGTAAATTAATATGAAAACTCATAATTAACATTATATAGAGAATATAATCTTAAAATGAATCTTGATTATACTAATGATAATTGATAATATGTGTTATAATGATACACTAAGCTCATTAATATGTTTCTAACATATATTATGTATTTTTTTTATCTAATGTCTGTGTACATATTATTATTTTAAAATTAATAGAAAAATCTTAATAAAATATTATTTTAAACTATTATGAAATTATGTATATTTTATAAAACTAGTATGATAAATTGTAAGTGTTATAATATATAAAAGAGAGTGTTATGAATAAATAGAATATAACTATTATAATTCATACTAAATTGTTTATCATATTGTAACATTATGTTGAAATCATAAAAAAAATTGTTATTATTATTTGCATATAATAATTGATGTAATACATTTTAATCGAGTCAAGTGAAAGAATGTTAAAATATTAATAAATAATATTTTTTTAAGGATTTAATTATAATGCAATATGATTAATAAAGAATAATTATGTATATTATTATACTATTTAGAAGTATAATTTTGAGTGTGATTTAGATATTAATATAAATGTCTAATTTAAATTTTTATATATATATATATATTCCTCTCTCTTTTTAGCACTCAGTAACATAGTAAAATTTTATTTAAAAACTTATCATCATAATAAATGTTATAAGAGAGAAATCAATTATCAAACTAAAACAAACACTCCATATGCATCAAAAGTTTCAATTTTTATAAATTTAGGAATATTATTTATAATATTATTTATACAAATACATTCAATTTCATAATTCAAAATTAATTTTTAATAATGATATTATTTTTATTTTAAAAATCTAACATTGTAGATTCTTCTATTAATATATTACTTGCTTCTCTTTCATTTTTATAATATGAAAATTTTTAATTATATAATTTATACATTTATCCTTAAAATTTAAACATTGTTTCTAATTCAATAGAATGAAAAAGAAAGAAAAAGGGGGGGGGAGGCAACTATAATAGTCTGTAATTAATTTAGTTTTCCCCTAATATGTAGTCAAGATCCATAACACTGAAAAAAAAAATAAAAAAAAAGTCTAAGAAATTTATGTTTTCTTAGCTAATCTTTTTAATTGATGCGTCCTAATCAAGAACATGACAGAAATTAAGGAAGTGAGTCAAGAATATTTCCTTCGAACATTTCTGGATTGCAATAGTCGAGCTGTATTGTTTCCCTTCTTCTTCTGTTTGGTTCTTTTTCTTATATTTGGTCTTTTGATTATGAAATTGCTTCTAAACTAGAGAATACCAGGCAATAAATTAATGGTCTCATTAATAAATTAACTTCAAGATGAGTCGACAAGTAATGGTGTTTGGCTTTGTCATGAAATCCAAGCCACCAGTTTCTGGGGTTGAATGTTATGCTTGATTCCTGATCTTAATTTGCAAAGCCTCTGGCTAACGGAAAGAAATAATTCAGACTAAAGGCTAAAGATGCGAATACCAAGAGGAAAAGTTTGGTTATTATAACACAAAGATTCAGAGAAAACAAACACGTACAAATGGAGGAGACATAGGCATTGCCGTCCAAAAATTCTTCTTTTTGTCCAATTTTATGGGACTCATTTTTCAATGGCTTCTGACTGGCTTGATATGATAGTAGGATGTCGAATTTAGTTTTTTTATTTATATATATATATATTTTTTTTATTATTTTTATTTTTATTTTTTTTCAATCGGGCGCTAATTTGGATTCAAACTCGAGATACAATTCCAATACAATTAAACTAAAACTCACTGGTAATTCAATGTTTTAGTTCGATTTCATGTGTTTCTCTCAATGTTAGAGCAGCTTTGTCACAATTAAATCTTTCACAACTTCCACTGAAATTGTCATATGGGCAGAAATTTTACTGCAATAGCATCTCAATCAGCAACTTATTTTTCAATAGTAAACTGATGAATTCAGGAAAATGGTAAAATAGGTCGCCTTCCCAAATAACAATTAGGAAAAGGAGAATACTTTCTGGCCACATTATTCTAGCAAACGACTTGATAATGATCCCTACAGCAGCAAGAAAGATTATTCTCTCCAACATTATGCATATTTTTCTGAATTTTGGTTTCTTCAAAGCATAATACGAATGATTAGGGCAACTTGGTACTAGGTGGGATCGATATATCAACCTCCTTTTTTTTTTTTTTTTTTGACAAGTATTTTGGCCGGAGATTACAAAAGTTGAAATAAATTCATAATTGTTTTGTTTTTTGAATGATGATAATTTTACTAACCATTGGATGATTGAATTGAGAGCGAAAGTCTATAAAAGTACTTCAAAATAATCTTTGAATTATTTGAACTCAAAGGTTGCTGATTTCTTTTTGAAATTATTTGACACATTCCTAGGCTTATTCTCCTGCCAAATGGGTCACCTTCCGAACTCGAATAAAACAAGATGGGTAGAAAATCCTATACCTGAGCAGGACTGCATAAGTAAGATTTTTCGAATCCATCTTCCTGTTGGTCAAAATCGCAAACTGATGAATCACTTTTAAATGGATGCATGAATCTTGACCATGCCCATCACTTATAATTTATATCTCCACAGATATATGACTGTAGACCAAAAGGAATAACTTGAGTGCACCATGTATCAAAAAGTCGCTCCACCACAATCACTAGGCCCATTTTTATATTATTTGGTTCATTTTTTTTTTTAATTAAAAAGAGACATTCAAAAGCATAGTAAAGAAAAAAAAGTGAACCTCTTCTCAAGTGAAAGGATTGTTGTCTACGTTATATATAATGCAAAAGGTAAATGAGGCTACTTTTGCGTTAACAAAACTAGACTACTTTATTAAAGAATGGATATTAAAGAAAACCCATATCAAACTACTTTCCCATTTCAATTCCAACTGAAAGATGCCCAAAACACGACATACCCTATTTTTAAAATGATAAAGAAAAGAAAGCGACAAAGTTATCTTCACTTCCATTGAAACCTAAAAAAGTTGCATGATGCCAAAAGAGAATGGCATCAACTGCCATTCAAATTTTTAAACTTTCCTAAGGTTCAATATGCCCTTAAGTATTGCCCATGAAATATATGATACATGACCCACACAGCTCTTTTGTCTTCTACAGAGACTGTTACTATGTGCGGGACATGCATTAGGATGCAGGTGGGATCCTTTTGGAACAAAGAAATCAAGGGTTGCCAAATGCTTCATTTCCATTTTTCTTCTCAATCAAGCCGTTGCATCATTGCAAAAGCCGTATAAATATCGGATGACTGATAATGTCCATAAACAGTGCATAAACTTGCTTCTCTACTCCATTATTTCCACGCCTAACTACCATCAAGTCACAGAAAGCTCAATTTTATGTAACAATCAATATTCAATTTTTAAATTTGTTGGTTTTATGATATTGTTTCCTCCCTGATCAATTTTGACTCTGTGATGGGAAAAATTATTTAGCTTAATCTTAAGGAGCCACAGACACAAATTTAAAATAAATAAATATTTTTTTTTTTAAAAAAAAGTAACTAACCAGATTCACTAATATATATATATTTCACTTGTGTTTTTCTAAGTTACACCCACGTAGTGATTCACTAATAAATAATAATTTATTATTATTATCATTATTATTATTCTCAACTTTAATCATCAAACCAAAGCTCAAGTTCTGAAAAATACGTCGAAATTGAATTAAATTCACAGTCAAATTCTACACATTGCCTGCAGTCAAAGTTTGTTTGTTTTAAACTATATATATAATTATTTCGGTTGAATTGGAGAGGCAATAGTAACTATTGAATATATAATTTGATGGTGAGGTACAGTGAATCTAGAGATCATACTAAGTGGAAATTAACTACACTGCACTAATTGCAATTAATGTAAAGGTAGAATTTCATTTTAGTATTGACCAAGAAAAGTGATCCTAAAAACCACTGAAACCCAGATATTACAGACAAATAAGATTAATTGTAGATTATTGCAATTTGCAATACTGCCTCCACCAGAGTTTATCATATTAAGTATGCGTACTTGCGCAGGAGCCCCAATAACTTAACACATAAGACTGTCATAATACGACAAGTGGCAACATAATCCAAGAAAAGAAAAATAAACAAGGATAATTAACAGAGAGATGCAGGAATAAAAAGTCCAGTTCCAAAGGCAAATACTAAGACTTTAGCTTTATATCTTTATGGTTACTTTATAGTTAAGAATAATATGAACTAGCTAGGAACCCCTTTTGGACGAAGCCTTTACTCAATAAATTAATTTTATATTTGCACCCCATGGACACATCGTAAGCGACCTACCTGTAGTAGGACCCACAATTGGACTTGTTTTTCTTTTTTAAAATTGGAAATGATAGGCGGAGTGAAAAGATCAAGCACGCCCTTAGGTCTACGAATAATGTCGTGATATCATTTGTAATTGAAATGATCTTTTTTGGTAATTTACTATTTTTTTTTTTAAAAAAATTATATGATATGTATAAGAACTATTTAAATATGCAAATAAATCAAATAAAATATGTAACAAGCTCAATAAATAATAAAAAAATTTAGAAATATTATTTTTGTTATACTTTTCATCAATTCTCATGAAGATTCTATACAAATCACTTGTACATTTGGTTGGTTTTTATATATGTTTAATAATTTTGAAAAAACAAATATTATTTTAATAAAATAATATTATCGTAACATCGTTTTGTACTCTAGTCTGCATTAATTTCATGAGCCTTAATAATTGTACCCTTTTTAAATAATCCTAGACTTTGATGAGTTGGAGTAATGATGTGGACAAAAAGCTCGTCTCCTTTTCCACGCCACTCACTCTCACACATTGAATTGCTTTCTTGGCGGCTTTGTCTAATTTGCACATTTTAGCCATCGTCTATAGTATATATACACACACACACACAAACACACAAACATTTCCTGTCATATATCTACACAAAGTCCCATCTCTCCTCTAACCCAAAGCTTCTCTCTCTCTCTCTCTCTCTCCTCACTCTCATGGGTAGCCAAGAACGGGGAATCAAGCTATTTGGTACAACCATTACGTTGCATTCCAGTGCAAGGGCACAAGAAAAAGAAGATCGAGACAAGGAAAATCGGACGGCGGACAAGAGGCCAGACAAGATCATACCATGCCCTAGATGCAAGAGCATGGAGACCAAGTTTTGTTACTTCAATAACTACAACGTTAACCAGCCTAGACATTTTTGCAAGGGCTGCCAGAGGTACTGGACGGCTGGTGGGGCCCTTCGTAACGTGCCTGTTGGTGCCGGCCGCCGGAAGACCAAGTCACCGGGGCAGAGCGGGGCCGGAGGGTTCCCCTCGGGATCCTTGTTCGACGTTTCTTCTGGTGATGGGATTCACCAACTCGAGCTGGATGAGATGGTGGTGCAAGAGTGGCATCTGACGGCTCAGGACAATTTCCGGCATATTTTCCCCGGAAAGCGGCGAAGAAACGGCTCAGATGGTCAAACTTGTCCATGTTAATTTTAATTTTTCTATTTTGTTAATCAAACAAGTATCATTATAATACTAATATGCATATGCGTATACGCAAATCGCTTTGTATAAATAATATTGTAATGTATTCCTCTAAGTATATAAAGGCAATTTGAAATTAAAATACGATACAGACCTTAACAATTATCGAAAAGGGTCTGAGTCGAATCATGATAATAATTGGTTGTAAGTAGGATTTGCATCTATTATATGCCTCAAAATCTATCAAATAATATTATATATAACGAGATGTTTGCTGAAAAATTTTTTATGAACAAAATAAAGCAATTGTTAACAATTAAACAGTGTAATTATTATTTTATTTTGATGTATATTCTGTAAGCTTTAGTGAATGTTCTATTAATTATATGTTATATATAACAAGAGATTATATTTCATGTACGAAAAAAAAGAGATAGTATTTCATAGTCATTCAATTTATAAATTTTAAGTGCCATCCTTTTTGACTGAATTAAATTGAAATTCTTCAATAAATTTATACCTACTTAGTTTTTATTTATAAAGGTGCTCCCTTAGGAAAACTATATTAAGTCCACCTAAGGTATTGTTGTGTCGGGCTACAAAAGCAATATAATGAATAGAGGGAAAATTTTATAAGATCAATGGAAGCTATTGTATATAGGTCACAGCTCCAGACCCTCCTTACATTCCCCCCCCCCAAAAAAAAACCCAAAAAGTAAAAGAAAAGGGCTTACCCGCTTTCAATTTTAAGTCTGCGAAGAGGTGTCGAAGTGCCTACCTCCTCTATGCAAGAATAGTCTCTTCTTAACGTTGGTTTACACCTTAGGATGGTGGCTTACGCAAGTTGTATATATATATATATATAAAGAAAAACACTATGCTTTGTCTTCGATTTTGAGGTCCAAGGTTTATGTTTCCAAGACAAATTCTCTTGTCCTTGGAGATTATCCATAATAAATAAGTTATGTGTCCAGACTGGTCTTGATTTTTATGAATTTTCTCGCATAGTTAGTCAATCAATCATTAATAGTCTATATATATAAAATACAAATATGAATCATATATGCTTTGAGAATTACTACTTTATGCTTTGGGAGATGGTGAGAACTGATGACCATGAACATTTCATTGCAAGAATCAAGTAATTAGCATATACACTAAATGTCAATCTCAATTGACAAGCTAAATTATGCTTCTGGGCTTTAGCCACAAAATGAAGAAGTCAATTACATATGCATCAATCAACACCATCCCTATGGATCTATTGCATGCAAATTTGGGTGTTATCCACAATTGTATCTATCATCGTCTGTTCAAAAGGACATAAATATTCCTTCAACTTAACAATTGCAACTAAATGATAGCAATATTTTAACTCAAGATTGATGCCACTTTTACGCCAAAAAAGCCCATGCCAAATTAATTTGGTAACACAATAAAAAGTTTGAGGAAAATGGGTTCAATTTTAGCGTCTTTACTACCACTACCTCTTAGATTATTTTGAGAATACGAATGGGGATGTTGGTTTCTTCTCTGTTTAAAGCAGCTTCGTTTTAGGGATATTTACTAATATAGCCTCAGCTTCATGATCTTGATCGTCAGATTCACATACATTTCTGCAAATATCACGCAGGATTTTTTTTATAAAAGTGAAGTTCCACTGGTGGAAAAATAAATTGAAAATTGAAACTGATTTAAGTGTAAAAGAATAAGCATTAGTTCAATATTTTATATTCCTGCCGTGCGGCACCGTTCATTTTTAAAAAGGAAAAGGAACCAAAAAAGGCTCAGAAGTACTGATATGCTTATGGAGGTTTGGCACAATTACTACTTTATGCTTTGGGTTTAAAAGCAGATTATCATTTTGTTTCTCTTTTTCTTGCCTTTTGCAAACAACGAAAAGCATAGAAGTATCAGTTCAAACGTGAAAAGGGAAAAGGGCGCAGAAGCAAATTTATACACCAATGACTTGCATGCTGGAGGAATCAGTAAGTGCAGATGCTTTTAATTTTTGGAATATGGAATGTTTATAACCGAAGACTTTTAGTCTTCTTTGGTTGATTGGTGGGAAGCCACAATTTTTATTTTTATTTTTTGTTTTTTTAGGTGCTTATTAAAAGACTTATTTCACCACAAATTACACAATAGAGGTAATTTTTTTCCAATTTTATAAACTCTATAGTTTCTTTTATAGGACTAGAACTAGAAATCTTTAAAATAGAAATTTAAATTCTTAATTATTGAGACGTTGCCTAAGGAACAATAAGGGCCTCTTTCTTCATGCCTACTTTTATTGTCTTTTAGAACAAGAATTATGAATTTATACCCTGTTTGGTGTTGAAAATAAGTTAAATTGATTCAAGAACTCTTTGTGACTTGCAACAAAAGAAATGACAAAAAATGAGACGAGGAACAAAGAAAGAAGACAGCTTGTTGGATCTTAAGATGACTTCATTTCACTGAGAACTCTCTCCATAGCATATAAAAGAGTTTTAATTTACAAATTTGAAATTCATAATTCAAATTTAAACATTACATAAGCTTACAAACTTGTAATGATGATGTGATCAATTAATCTTATATCTAATTCAAAAGTATTTCAAATTTAAACATATAATAACATACAAAATAAACCATCCAAGTTGTTGTACAGCCTCCTCTAGAAGTTCTCTTAACTGCCATAATTGATAATTGGAACTTGAAGGGAAAGTCCGATACATAGGAGCTGTAACATAAACTAGCAAGTGAAGCAACAACAACATGGTTCTAGTGCATATAAAGAACATCACTCTTCCTTGGTGCTATTGTTTTGCATGCCCATGCTTTCTTAATTCTTCAAACTTGGTCTAATGTAATCCCTTTTTCTATATGTATACAAGTTTCTTTTTGAAAATATAATAAACCAACCCCAACTCTTGATTATTTTGAACTTTTCTAATAAAATGGAATTTGATTTTGAAATATTTAGTTTTTCCATGCATTACTAGGTTTTCTGAGATGACAATTGTTGATTGATTGTCACAATATATAACTGTAGCTTCCTTTTTCTCCAACTTCAAATCTGCCATAATTTTTCTAATTAAAAGTGCTTGGTTCTTAGCTAATGCAACAATAATGTACTCTACCTCAATTGTGGATTAGGCCATTATTGATTGCTTCCTAGAGTTCTAGCATAACACATTGAGCCAAAGGTAAAAGCATACCCATATGTGCTCCTCATATCCTTCAATAAACCTACCTAATCACTATTTATATAATCCTTTAACTTGAATTTTGTTGTTTCTTTATACATAATTCCAAAATCAATTATGCCCTTGATGTATCTTAATATCTTCTTTATTGCCTTTAGGTGTATATTACTTGGACAATGCATAAACCTAGACAACATGGCCATAAAGAACATATTGTCAAGTTTAGAGGTAAAAAGGTATAACAAGTAGCCAATGATGCTTTTGAATTTTGTTGCATCTGTTTTTTGTACACCATCATTTTGCTATTATCTAAAAGCCTAAAACTTTGCATGTTTCACTCTTTGCATGCTTGCATTTAGAACTTTTGGAGAACATACTTAGCATATTTAGTTTGGTTAATAAATTTCCTTATTTAGATTGACGAATTTTTAAATCGAGAAAATAGTTTATTATGCTCCCTAGATTAGTCATCTCAAACTGCATCTTCATCTCAATTTTAAACTGATGAATGAGATGGCTATTGTCTTTAATGATTATGAGATTATTGACATACAAAAAGACATAGAGGCCATGTGCAACTTTAGCTTTATCATGAAGAGTTGCTTTTGTCACATTCTTAATGAAGCCAAGTTTAAGCAACTGATTATGCATCTTGCTATACTATGATTTAGTGTTTATTGTAAGACTAAAAATAGCCTTTTTTACAAGATAAATCTTATCTTGCTCACCTAACTTGATGAAACCCTTAAGCTATTCAATGGAAATTTCTATTTGAAGAATGTCATTCAAAAAGAAAAATTTAACATCCATTTAAAGAATAAGCCATCTAATATAAGCTGCTACAGCTAATAGAAGCATTATAGTGCCTAATTTAGACACTAAAGCAAATTTTTTAGTGTAATTTATCCTCAATAGTTGAGAGAATCCTCTTATAACTAATTTGACTTTAAATTTGTCTAAAGTTCCATCTACATTAAGCTTAGCTCTATATATCCACTTCAATTTAATGGCATTTTTGTTCTTTGATTTTGGCACCAAGATCTTGGTTTAGTTCCTTTTCATTGCCTAAATCTCCTTCTGTATTGCCAACTCTTTAGCTTGGGATTTTGGATGCTTCCTTATATTTAGTTGGTTCCAAGTAAGCTTCATTGTATCTCTCATATATATCAGTAAGTAATCTGGTACCCTTAATGGAAGGATCGTTAATGTTTTCCTCCTTAGAAGACTCTAATTCTTAAGCATTTGATTGCTGAGAAATAGATGTATGGCTCTTTTCTTTCTTATTAAAAAACTTTACCTAATTTTATTTCTTTTCTTTATCAAATTTTGAGTCTTTATTAATTGAAACTTTAGTTGAGATAGGGTCGTACACCTTATAAGTGTTATTATAGTCAATAAACATTAAAGAAAAGGCTTTATGATCCTATTTATCTTTTTTTATTTGAGGCATATATGTGTAGCATAAACTACTAAATACTTTAAGATGACTTAAAGATGACTTGTAACCAAACCAAGCCTTATATGGTATGGAGTTTATGAGTGCTTTAGTAGGCAACCTATTCAACAAATAGACTATGATTACAATTGTCTCAAACTAAAATTGCTTAGGTAAATTTTTTTATGCCAGTAAATATTTAGTCATTTCCATAATATACCTATTTTTTGACTCACTTATTTTTTTTTTTTTTTTGGGTGAACAAGATATAGTAATATATTCCTAGATGCCTATTGTATGACATATTTGCTTGAATGAAACAAATGTGTGCTCTGAGCCATTATTAAAACTAATGGTTTTGATAGTAAGGACTATTTGCTTCTTAATCTAGGATATATACCTTTGAAAGATGGCTAACAGTTCAGTTTTTTGCTTAAGGAAGAAACTCCAAGTAAACTTGGTAAGTTCATTAATGAAAAGGATACAATATTTAATCTCATTCAAAGAATTAAACTTTATAAGACCACACAAGTCATTATCGATAAGTTACAGCTTCTCCCTTGCCTTGAAAGATGCATCTATAGGAAATGGAATCCTAGATTATTTCCTAAGCTAACATACCTCATAAATTCATTTGGAGTCTATGATTTCTAGTAGTTTATGAACCAAATTCTTTTTCTACATTTTTTGGAGACTAGCATCATAACGATGCCCAAGTCTCTTGTGTCAAAGCATTAAATATTGTACTATTGTAGACAATGCAAGCTCATGAACCTTACTTATATTTAAATGGAAAGCCTTTCCCTTCATAAGCATTTTAACTAATAGACTACCATTTGCATTTGAGCTGGTATAGGCTTTACCTTTAAACACCAAGCAATAGCCTCTTTCAAGTAGTTGACTTACATCAGTAGGTTATGGTCGATATTAGGTATATATAAAACATCTTGCATAACTTTAGTACTTAGATATGTATTGATGACAATATTGTCTCTTCCTTGCACTTGGATAAACTCTTCAGTGACAATCTTGACTTAAGACTTAAAGGATCTCTTAAGTACTTTAAAAATATGCAAATTTAGACATATATGGTTAATACAATTATTGTCAACAAGCTAGGTAGTCCTCTCATTATTATTAGAGCTAGATACAACAACAAATAGTTACTCTTCTAGTGTTTACTCCTCATCAACTACTTGAGGTTATTGTTGCTTTTGTGATGGCTATTGTTGCTACTGTTACTACTACTTGCCTTTAAGCTAACAAATCTTTTTTGAATGACCTTTATTTTGTATGCTTTGATTTCAAGATCAAGTCCTTTTCAATAATTTTTGGATAGATGATTGGTCTCGTTGTAGTAATTACATAAGGAGTACTACTTCTTACTATCAAGTTTGGTGCTTTTCCCAGTTTTTTTTCTCTTACTTACTTTGTAACTTTCTTTTTTTTTTTTTTTTGAGATCTTTATTAGTGCTTCATTACAAAGCAAACTTTTACTACCTTTTCTTGTCTTAGGAGCATCCTTTGCTCTTATGCTTGGAAAGCATTAATAAGCTTAAGAAATCCAATAGTTATCAAGTCATTGGAATCTTTTGGGGAGAAGATTTTGCCTTAAATCTTTGTGGAACACTTATAAGAACCTTTTACATAATGTTTTTATGAGGAAAATCTTTTCCTAAGATTCTAATTTAATTAACCAATGTAAGTAATATGTCACTATATTCATTGATTCTTTTTATTTTCTTCATCTTTATAAGCATATTTCTAGTCTTCTCACTACTAGAAAACTCTTCCTTCAATCTATTCAAAGCTTACTTAGCTATGTCACATGTCATTATCCTATTGAATATATTCAGATATTGCAAAGTGAATGCAAGTTAGTGCCTTATACTACTTTGCAACTTACTTATTATGCAACTTGATTTGAGCTAAACAAAGGTTTATTGGGAAAAAAAAAAGGAGACTATGCATCTATCTCAATGACATTTTACAAGTCAAATGCCTTAAGGTATGCCTTTATTATCACTTTCCATTAAGGATAGTTCTCTTTAGTGAATTTATGAGATAGAGAGGAGAAAAGCTTAAAAAGCCATCAAATTAATTTTTTTTGGTTTAGTGGGGTTACTCTCTTGGTTTTTCAATCCTCACCAAAGTATTTGTTAATGTGTTGTCATCTCTTTTCTTCTTTCCTTAATTGGTTGTAAGTCTTTAGGATGCTACGTACTTTGATAACAATGTTGGGAATAAGTGAATTGTTTCAACAACTTTTTATGACTTACAACAAAATAAATGATAGAAAATGAGAGAAAGAAAGAAAGAAGATAGCTTGTTGAAACTTAAAATGACTTTATTTTAGAGAACTATTTTAATAACATATAAGAGAGTTTTAATTTATAAAATTAAAATTCATAATTCAAATTTAAACATTAAATAAGCTTATAAACTTGTAATAATTAAATGATTAGCTAATCTTACATCTAATTCAAAAAATTTCACATTTAAACATATAGTTACATACAAAATAAACCAACCAAGTTTCTATAAAGCTTCCTTTATAAGTTCTCTTAATTGCAATAATTGATAATTGGAACTTGGTGGGAACATCTGGTACAAATTGTTTGTCCAAAAATTACCCAGGATGTTAGGGGGGGGATGAATTGGGTTAACAAAAAACATATGCTTATAATGTGTGTAACGCGAAAAATAAAATGATTGCAACCAATAAAAATTTAATATGGTATGCAAATGGATCAATGTAATTAAAATAATGCTAATATTAACTAGAGACAAGAAACTAAATTAAACAAATTTAATTCATAAGATAAGCAATTACCTCAAGTAAAAGAAAAATAGTAAAATAATTAAAATATCTAATGGTAAAAAGCTCGTTGAGTGTGTGAACTTGTAAAATAAAAATACTTGAGTTAGAGAGTAAGATATGATGATTTATAGAGGTTTAAAATTTTTATTCCTACATTCTCTCCTTAAGATTACCATATTGGGAAATTCAAATTCACTATTAAGGTCCCTTATAAGGATGAGACCAATTACAGTCATAATTTGATTCTTAATCATAATCACATACAAATTTATGACTTTATTACAATATACTTACACAAACGCATTTATTAAGTTGTTAGTCTCTCAATTTTACAAATTAAAAATGCTTAGGAAAATTTTCTTTAGAGTTTTACTTGCTTATAACAAATTTTTTTTCCTTTATGCACTCTTAATTTTTGAATGATATACAACTAAATATAAGTTTATTGTTCTATTATATTTTTCTACTGCAAATATGGTTATTTATAAGCCAAAAGTGACCAAGTCCCAAAAAAGAAAAAAAGAGTTGTTATAAATGAATGCTTGTTGGAATTTCAAAAATAAGAATTTATTTATCTTGGTAGTGCATTTCCAAAACAAGAAAGTATTATCTTGTCGGTGCATTTCCAAATCAAAATTACATTTTCTTATTGACATATTTCCAAATAAAAATTAAAGTTTTTCATAGCTAAAGTTATGGTAAATTGATTAAAATCAATTTGGGACAAGATACTTTAACTAAGAAACCTTTATTGTGCGGAAGAAATTTGAACGTTGTGTAGTTTCAAAAAATTATAACAATGAGATCTTAAGTTTATTGCCAAAATAAGTATCTTTTCAAGTTAGAAAGGCCTTGCTCTAGCTTAATCTTTACCAATCATAATATTTAATTTGGACTAACAAATTATTTCTTTATGAAACCTTTGAAGGAATGAATATTTCTTTAATCTTCTGGTATGTGTGTATTAAGTTGTAAGTTACAAAAAAATTAAATTTTTGCTAGCACCAAGAGTTATTAAAAATAAATTTCACTAATGTTAACTTATTTTTTTCAAATTAAGTTTTGTCAACACAAAATTTATTTTTCCAAATTAAGTTTCAATAGTATGAATTTAATTTTCAAAAAATCAATTGCATTGTATGAGATTTAACATGTTATAAATAGGAAAATACTTTTCAATATATGGTAATAATATTATATAGACAAACATGATTAGCTACATAATCAATTAATTATGTTGGCATCAAAATTAAATAACACATAATCTAACATTTTCCTCCTTTTTTATAATGACAATATACTTGATTTTATGAAATTTTTATGAAAGCTCCCCCTTAAACCATGCACCAAAAATAAAATAAAATAAATATACATAGTAAATCAAGAGTATATAGTATTAATCAATAAAATTGTACATAATTAATGATTACAAACAACTTGTCCAAAATTATTAAAAGGCAAGGATAATGAGTTGTTCAAAAATAAATTTAGGCAGATAAGGATGAGAGGAGGAGTACTAGCAAATTATTTTTTGGGTTTTAAAGTTTTTATAATTTTTGGCTATAGATAGTCTTAGTTTTGGTGATAAGTTTGCTCATTTCATGGTGTACAATTGTTTTTATTACTTCAAAGAAAAAAGATCGATGGATCTATACGGAGAAATGAAACCTTGGCACCAAGGTATATATAAACCAATAGGATGATAATTAATGGAAAATATTTTGAAGGATTATGAAACATTTTCATTAAAAAGGAAGAAGGAAACCAAAGTTAGGATATGAGAAAAGGTTCATTGGCATCCATAGTATGAGTGAAAAGTAAAGACATTAAATGGAAATTTTTTTAAAGACAATTGTAAGGGCCAAATAAAAAAATTATGTAGTCTATGAAGGCAAAAGATCTTATGTATAATTGATTTGGCCAAAAAAAAAAGGAAGAAGACTTTTGAGCAATGAAACTAAATAGAAAGACAATCTTATATGGAGTAAAAGAAGCAAAAAATGGAACAAAAACATAGGATAAGAATGAAATGCATAATACTAGTTTATGGGCCATAACATAGAATAAAAAAATAATGTTAGGAAAAAAAAAAGAACAATTTGGGTTGGCATAATGGCAATTTGGGTTGACAAAATTTATATTGAATAATCTTCAATTTTCTAAATTGCTAAGAATGTGCTTTTTTCACTTGTCCAAGATGAGTTGGTAAAAAATAAAAATAAAGTTTAGGCAATTGAAGTAACTATTTAAAAAATATTAAAGGATTTAATCAAAATTGTTACAGTTTTATTTATATGATAAACAATATCAAATTGATATATAAAAAAACAAGTTGTCATTATTTTTAATACATTTTATTATGCAAGTACACGAACAAACTTGTATGGATAAGAGGCTAGATTGTGTCTACCATCTTGAAATGCTCTTTAATACTTAAGAATCTATTCTCAATCAAAAGCATTATAAGGACATCTACAAATTGATAATTTATATTCATAAACTCAAGAACAACATTTTCTTTTAGCATAAAATTTTGAATAAAATGATGTATAATATTTATATGTTTAGTTTTAGAATGATGAATAAGATTTTTGGTAAGGTATGTGACATTAGTCTTGTAATTACAATAGGAACTCTAGAAAAATGCAATTTGAAATTCTCAAGAGTTTACTTAATTTAAAGGAGTTATAAACAATAACTACCTATGGTAAGGTATTTGGCTTCACTTATTGAAAATGCTACAAAATTTTGTTTCTGACTAGACTATGACATGAATATACCACCTAAGAGTTGGCAAGTACTGATGGTACTTTTCTTATCAAGCTTATCATTGACCTAATCAAAGCCCAAGTAACCTATAAGGTTAAACGTCTTTCCTTTAGGGTATCAATGGCCTAAACTAGTAGACCCTTTAAAGAGGATATAAGCATACAACAAACATAATGTCAAGTTTACGAGCAGTAAGGTAAAGAAATCTTTTAATCATACCTCAATATAATTTTTGATTTATCTTTTTACCAATTTTATCCTTATCAAGATTTATGGATGTTGGCATTATTATACTGTAAGGCTTTAAATTCTTTATTTCAAACTTTTTCAATATTTCTCTTGCATATTTAACTTGGCTAATGAGAATTCTATTTATGCTTTGCTTGATTTGTAAGCCTAAGCAGAAACTAAGTTCCCCCATTATGTTCATTTTGAACTCCTTTTCCATTTAAAAAGTAAATTCCTTGCATGATGAATCATCAATGGCTCCAAAATTATATCTTTAATGCAAATTTACACAATCATTAAATCTTTATCTTTTACTTTTGTGAGTAGTATGGTATTCACTTTGCCTTTGATGAAACCTTTTTTAATGAAAAAAAAAAAGAGTTAAGTCACTTATACCAAGTTTGAAAGGAAGTTTAATCTACATAGAGTTTTAAAGAGTTTAAATATATAATCAAGAAGTTTAATGCTTTAAAAACCTAAAAGTTATTTAACATATACTTCTTTGATAATAAAAATATTAAAAAAATACTCTTTTTACATCCATTTGATATAATATGAAATTCATGAAAAATTTTTATACTAACAAGATGTGAATGACTTCTAATTGAGTCACAAGTGTTAAAATTTCATCATAAGTTACTTTATTTTTATGATTGTATCTTTTAAACACTAGTCTAACCTTGTTTTGGACTATCTTCCCATTTTCATCCAATTTGTTGCGAAACACCCACTTGTTGTCTATCATAAAATGATCTATAAGTTTAAGGACTAAGGTTCACATTTAGTTCCTTTAAAATTATTTTTAACTCATCCTCCATGAAATGCACTTAATGCTTATCACTCAATGTCTCTTCTACACACTGGGGCTCTATCTAAGAAATGAATGTTAAATAGGTGTTCAAGTACCTAGATGATGATTTGAGCTTATGTGGATTAGAAACATTACCAATAATTTGATCTTGGAATGATTTGTTAGCATGTTTCCATTCTTTTGGCACTTTGTGAACCACATTTTGTAAATTATCTAAATTTCCAAGGTTTAAATTGCTTGGCTTAGGTTACTCTTTTTTGTGTGCTACCATCATTACTTTGTGCTTCTTTTCTCAGTGAATCGGTTAAGATTGACTTTACTTTTTAAAGAATCTTCCTTTCTTAGATTAAAAAGGTTTTTTTTTTCATCAAAATTAATATGTATGGACTTTGCTACTACTAATGATTTTTTTATTGAAAAGTTTATATATTTAACTTGAGAAATAGTATCCTCAGAAAATATCTTTATTGACCTTTGAATCAAAATTTTCAAGATTTTCTTTAGTGGTCAAGATGAAGTACTTAAATCCAAAAACCTTGAAATAATTGATTTGTGGCTTTCCTCCATTCTATAATTCATAAGGAGTCTTTTTGAGAAAAAGAAGAATTATAATCCAATTCAACACATAACATATTGTATAAACAACTTAACCCAAAAATATTTAGGCTAGTTATTATTTGAGTCATCCCTTACAAGATTTATTTTTATATTTAGCCACCTTATTATGTTAACAAGTTCTTAGGGCTAAAAATTTGTGAGAAATTTCTTGAGCATCGCAAAATTTTTCAAAGTCCTCATTCTCAAATTTTCCTCCATGGTCACTTCTAATTGAAGTAATAGAGCATTCCTTCTCATTTTGTAATTGCTTGCAAAGTTTCTTAAATGCTTTTAATGGCTCATACTTATATGCAAGGAGCAATGCCCATGTAAACCTAAAGTAATCATTTATTATGACAAATGCATAGTACTTACCACCTAAAGTGGAGACTCTATATGGACCAAAAAGATCTATATGTAATAATTGAAAATATTTGGAATTAGACAATACCTTTTTGCTCTTAAAATGACTTTTTACCTATATGTTTATTTAATAAGTGTCACAAATTTTATCTTTCTTAAAGTTTAGCTTAAATAGCTCTTACATAAGATTGTGGTTATTTAGCTTGAATAGTAATTCCATACTTATGTGTCATAAGTGTCTATGTCATATCTAAGACTCCTTATTTACAAAAGCAATCTTTCCAATGTCAATTATCTTACGTTTAGTATGTCTTCGAATGTTACATTTTTTACATTAATTACTTTAAGAGAGAAATTTTTCGGTATTGCCAATCATATATCTAGAACATTCACTATCCAAGTACTATTTATTTTTCCTCATTTGATTTTTCAAATATAACTATGTTGGTATTATCTAATTTTAGGTACCTAAATTTGTTTGAATAATTTTGCATAAACTTAGGTACTTTTTACACTATCATACAAATTTCTTATGCTATTAATGTTTTTTCTAATATTTCATGCATGAATCATATACTTAAAATCACTACAACAATGACATCTAATATGATATTTCTTATGTAAAAATGAATGTGATTCTTTAATGAAATAATGTATGTGAGGTTAAGAAGCATGGGAAAGGTGCAAATTGTACCACTATATATGTGGTGGCTTTATCAAAATGATTTTCTAGTTGAACTTTGAGGAAGTCCATATTACCATGATATATGTCCATATATCAATGCATGATTTTTACTTATAGCTGATGAGGATGTATATGGTTTTTGTGTGGGCAACTATGATTTGAATTTTATGTAGATGATATGAGTGATAAAGGCCTAATCTAAATTTATCAATGATTAATCTTTAAGAACAAAGTACAAGTTAAGTTTTTTTTTCCCTTAACAAACTTTAAAAGGGAATTTGAAAGGATTTTTTTCCCCATTCTTTATATGAAGATTTTCCTCCTTAAGCTTTTTTAAAGCTACATTGTGTCTATTTTGAAATACTCATTCTCTTGTATGAGTGATTCATTTTTTGCTTTTGAAGATCTTATTTTCTTGTCATATTTCTTTAAAGTAAGCATTGAGATCATTAAATTTGGTTGCTTATTTGAACATTTCCTTGTTCATGCATTCAAACATTCAATCATCTCAATATCATCACACAAGTCATAGTGAGAGTTTACCTTTACCATCTTTTCCTATGAAGCACATGTAATTTGCTTCATCACTAAAAATTTGTCATTTAAATCACTAGAATCATCATAAGTGACCTTGTATGTTTTCTTGGTTAGTTCCTTACCCTTTCTATTCCTAGTACAATGTGTCACAATGTGTCTAAATTTGTTACACTTGTAACAATCTTTTTCTTTTGTTGTGCATAATTTTTGATAGATTACTTAAATGATTTTCTATCATGCCATTTTTTCTTCTATAAAAGCTTAGCAAATTTTTATGCAAACATCATAAACTCAATCTTGTTCACTAAATGAATGATTGTCCTCATCATCTTCTTAATTATCTTTAGTTGTTTTATTAACAAGTTGGACTTAAATGCATGCCTTTCTTTTTCTCCTTGACTTTCTTTTTTAATGTCATTTCATACATTAGTAATAAACCCATTATTTCATTTGAGGACAACATGTTTTGGTCCTTTGATTATGAAATTGTAATTGCCTTTGGGTTTCATGATTCTAAGTATAACTTAAATAACTTTTTGATGAGTTCTATATTATCAAGATTCTTTCAAATATTTCTCAAAGAATTAATAATAGTAGTAAATCTTGAATACATTTCAATAATGTTCTCATCATTACACCTTTAAAATAATTCATACTCATAAATAAGAATATTAATTCTAGTATCCTTAACTTAGATATTTCCCTCGTATATAAACATAAATAGAATAACCATTTGACTTTGAAATTAAGATTTTAGTTTTTTAAAGTCTTTTGCAGTATATTCACTCTCAAGTTTATCAACGATAACTTAATTTTTAGTTTTTGATTTTTCTAAAATGTAGATAAATGATTGACAAAATGGTAGAGTAATAACATTAAAAGTATATAATCATTTTATTTTTTCAATAATTAAAATTTGTGTCATCAAAGATAAGAGGTCTGAAGAGGTTATCATTCTTGGAGACATGTATGTAAAAAGGAATTTATAGATCAACTTAAGGAGGTGAAGCTAATCATTTGGAGATTAGACTTTTACACTATTTGTTAGCTCCAAAAATACCTACAATGGGGTGAATTAAATTGAAAGACACGTGTCCATAATGTGTGTGACATGAAAAATAAAACGATTGTAATAAATAAAAATTTAATGTAGTATGTAAATGAATTAATGAAATTATATTAATACTAATATTAACTAGAGATAAGAAAATAAAAAAAAAAACTTAATTCCTAAGTGGAGAATGACTTACTCTAATATTTGTCAACTATAATTTTCAATTTAAACTAACAAATTATTTCTTTGTGTAGCCTTTAAAAGAATTTTTTTTTCTTTTTTTTTTATCTTCTTATATGTGTGCAATATAAGTTATAAAAAAAAATAATAAATTTTGGCTAGTGTCAAGAGTTATTAAAAATAAAATTTATTAACATGAACTTAAATTTTTAAAAATTAATTACATCACATAAGTTATAATATGCAATAAATGAACAAATACTTTATAGCATATAATAATAATATTATGTAAACAAACATAATCGGTATGTAATTACTCAACGACATTCGCATGCATATCAAAATTAGCACATAATCTTGATACAAAGCAGTTGCAACATAACCTAGCAAGTAAAACAGCGGTATTATGGTTCCAGTGAACTTGAAGAACATCATATGGGCCTAGAATCTAGAAAGTTTATTCTACACAATATTGGTGTTATACAATTGCACCAAGCTGCGGTACTTTCCAGATTCACAGTACATTAACCAGCAAGGATCTTTTGAAGTTGAAAAATTGGGCTGCTTTGGTATTACATCTAACGGATTCCAACACAGTTGTCAAAGCAACAGACAAATAGTAATCCTATAAATAAGAAAAATATGGAGAATAGTTTACCAACTGTTTTTAGAGGTGGGATAAAATTTATGGTGTCCTTGCAGCTTATGAAAAAGAGTTTTGATACTTAACAAATTTTGGTTAACAGGACAATGAAAGAGTAGTGAGATCATATGAATAATTAACGGCTCAAGAACCTCTTTGATAAGTATACCAACTGTGAAAGGCCAGTAAAACATTCTGTATCATCAGAGAGGCGCACTTCACTGGGAATGAATCGGAGAAAAATTGACAGAGTCGACGCATTTTGACTGAAACATTGAATGCCCAAAACAGCATGATATGAACAAATGCATTTAAGTGCAAAAAAAAAAAAAAAAGAAAAGCGGTGGCAGGGGGGGTCAAATGGTCAAATTGCAGGCAATGTTACTGATATTTATCTGTCTCAAAGCACAAGCATAACCCAGCCTGTGTACCTGAAGCTAGAGTACAGCCTGGGTTGGTCGGTGATATTTCGAGAAATATGGTTCCTACGATTAGTCAATCACTATACCAAGAACATGAACTTTTTCCCATGCCAACCTAGCTTCCTTCTTGCTTGCTGGTACTTGCTTGATTATCATTAGTTGGTGGCCTGAGCATTAAACAGAATGTAGTCAGTTCCAAATGCAACTGAATTGGTGTAGTATACCGTTTTATTAGCTGAAAACAGAGTATATAGCACCAACAAAGAGATGTCTCTGACTCTGAGTCACAGTATGACGCTAAAGATGCAAACCCCAACCCCCCCCACCCCACAACAAGGAAACCAGTGGCTAGTGCAATATGAGAAATTTAACATAAGATGGAGAGGAAAGTTTCCATTTTGGTAAAGCGGGGATAGAGAACTATTGGGCTGGGGGGTCAATGTCGGGCCTAGAGCCCGGACCAGATTCTAATTTTCTAACTTTTTAGCTCGACTTTTTAGGAATGAGTCGACTTGACAAAGGCGTTCGTTGACTTAACATTGACAGCCAACCACAACCACCAGTTGCAAGTTACAAGAGAAACTACCAGGCTCTTGAGGGGTGAAAAAGACCCATACAAAGCCAGCCCCGGAGGTGCTGTATCCACTGAATTAAAACATTGCCATCACTGAAGCCCCCCAGCACCAGTTCAGCTACTAAGAATCAAGGGATCAAAAGCCCAAAATTGTAATTTTTTCAAGCCAAGCGTTAGCCAACAATCTTAATTATTACAACAATATTTAAAATATAGTTTGGCAGTGCAATATGGTTAGGAGAATCACATCATTACAAAAATGAACAAAATGATAGCCAGCAATAAATTCGAGAGGATCAAAACTGTGAACATATTAGACTAAGTGTTTTGACCAATGAATCAATAGACCGAGAAACAAGTAAAGAGAAATTAGGGAGGAAAGTTCCTCGACACTAATTCGGCAGTATCCATTGGAGAGACAATAACCATGCCAAGAACTCCGAAGACAATTCCAAGATATCAATTAACCAACCAACAGTTGCAGAAGTGTAAAACGCAAAAAGAAAAGTAAAAGAAAAAGAAGTATCCTTGACCAAAGATGACCAAAGGTTGTAAGGCAAAAGGCCACCAACCGCACAAATAAAGACATTAATGAAAACAGCAGAAAAACCGAGAACAATGAAGAGACACAAATATACATACCCATTTGGATGATAAACCCACTTTCCCTCTTTCCATTCAAGATGGATCCTCACTTTATAGAATGGGCAATGCAGCTCAATCCCATTACTGTCCAACCTCACGTGGTAGTTTGGGTCAACTTTTCTTGTAACGCTGCCAACGCACCAAGCACCATTCACGTACACATCAACCCTATCAGACACCTGGAAATTCGTGTAACCGGTGGCCGGCGGGAGAGGCCTGACGTCCGCCGCATCAACCAACTCAGTCAGCAACCTCGTTCTGTCGTCTGAATAGCGAGTCTCGTAGCGCACCAAGTACTTTGTTAGTCCAATAGCGGCAAGAAGTGTTGCAGTGTAGTATGACCCCAAGAACCCTTCTCCTTTCTTGGTTATCTCTGCCGTTTCTTTGTGGCTGAATGACATTTTCTTGATTGTTTTGTTTAATAAAGAGAGTTTAAAGATGGGGTTTAAGGAGCTTCTTTATTTTATTGTTTTGGCAGAGGCTGACGGTAAAGTTGGTGACTTTTGTCTTTAATTATATATATATATATATATATAGTTGCTTATATTTTAACAGACGCAGATAATTGAGACCAACGGCTTTCGACATAATCTTCTTCTTGGGAGTTTATCTCTGCCGTCAGCAGCCCAATGGCGTTCTTTATTTGCCGTGGAATTTCGGAACACTGCCTTGGGAGCCGCACTTAATTGGTCCAAAGATTGATCCAATCACACGCACATTCGTTTTTGTATAGCTCGAACAGAAAATGGCTAGAAATCATTCGGCCCATTTATGCATATATAATACACCATATTAAATCCACTTGATAATTTGATTGAAGGCAGGTAGTGTTTGAGGATTTGTAAAAAAAATAGTAAAAATAAATAAATTCTGCTTTTAGGGAGTTAAAATCATCTGGTTTTCAATCAACAAAAATGTTACGTTGGGACGATATCAGGTATATCCAAGTCAAACAATTTCGAGTCCATTTGCAAATAGTTGCTCACCACACCATGTCTTGGGAGAAGTTTAGGAATCGTTTAATTTAAAATTTTTTAACTTAAGAGTAGGAATGAAAGGTCTTTTTTTTCTCTTAGTGCTTAATATAAAATAAAATAAAATAATTCTCAGTCTTTTATTTATAGGAATGAGATTCTTTTATATATAAGAATTATCATTCTTTTTTTTTTTTCAAATAATCTTATTCTCATTTAGTTGAGAGTAAGTTTATTAAAAAATAAAAATAAAAGTGAAATCTTATTTTAATCCTCCTATGAGAATTGGATTCTTTTACATATAAGAATCACCATTCTTTTACTCTCCTCCAACTAATGTTGTTCTTATTTCTTCTCTTGTTCTCTCTACAACTTGTAAAGATTATAAAATATTTAAATTATTAACTATATGAATTATTTTTTTACTGAAAAAGTGTTAAGTTAATATATTAATTTTAAATTTTTATATTTATGATTATTAATTTAAATTATTGATATGAAAAATATTATTATTATTAGAAAAATTCATTAATATAATTTTTATTTATGTTTTTATTGTAATTAAATATGTTATAATAATTTAATAATTTTAATTAATAATAATATTATAAATATTATTATTAATAAAAAAATATAATGTAAATTATATTTATGCTTTGATAGTAATTAAATATATTTTAATTATTATTATTAACTTTTTTTGATTATATTATTTTTCAAATATATTATATAATTGTTTATTTTGATTTCAATTTCAAATTTAACCAAAAGGTTGCAAAGGGAATTTGATTTTGATTTTGGAATATACCAAACATATTTTAAATGACTATTTAGTTTATAGTATGAAATTAGAATCAATATCAAGTGAAATTGGAAAGGAAATAATAAATTTTATAGCATATTTGGTTTACTTCAAAATAAAAATTATCTTTCTAACCTCTTAATTAAATTCAAAATTGGAATAAGAATAAAAAATTATAATAAGAAAAAGGTAAATCAAAATAATATATTTAATTATTATAAAAAAAATATAATTTATATTAAAGAATTGATCTAGTAATAATGCTATTTATAATAATAATAGTTCAAACTAGTAAATTATTATAACATGTTTAATTACAATGAAAGTATAAATAAAAATTATATTAGTGAATTTTTTTAGTAATAAAAATATTTAGTATGACAATAATTTAAATTAATAACCATAAATATAAAGTTTAAAATAAATATATTAACACAAAAAGTTTATAAAAAAATAATTTATTAATTAATAATTTGAATATTTTATAATCTTTAAAATTGTTCTCATTATAATGCTATTAACAATAATCACAATTATTATTTTATATAACACCACATATATATTTAAAAAATATATATTATAATAATATAATTATTATCGATAATTTAATTGTTATCATAATTTAAAAATATTTAATGTTATTATAATATAAAATTATTTACTATTTTTATTATTTATTTTTATTAATCTTTTATTTATTAGATTTATTTGTTGTATATATACAATGATCTTTTATATATTTTATAAAATGAAAAAAGAGAAGGAAGTGAAAATGAGAGTAACTAAGGGAATATAAGAATGGTGATTTCTGTATATAAGAGAATTTCACTCTCATAAATCTAAATAAGAAAATTAAGATGAGATTTTATTTTATCAAATATTAAAAATAAGAATCACTTATTCTCATTTCTTATTAAAACTATCATCAACCAAACACTTACTAAAATTTACTATTTCATTTTTTATTTCAATTTGAAACTATGAACAAATAGCCCATATTTCTAAAAAATGTGAAAATGATTATAAATATAATTTAATATATTATGATAAATACCAAAAATAAATATCATATATAAAATATTAATAAAAATATATGTAATAATAATGATGATGATAAATAATTAAATTATATATTGATTACCATTAAATTATCTATAACAATAATAATTATACTATTAAAATATATATATTTCAAAAATATTAATAGAAAGAAAATAATAATTTATCATTATTATTATTAAATAAAAAGAGTTAGAGATTGTAACATATTTAAATTACCAATGAAAGAATGATTATAATTAAAAGAAATTTTTTATGTTAATATTTTTAATTAGGTTTTAAATTTTTTTTTATTATTGTGAAGTATTATTATTATTAATTATTATAATACTTTTTATAGTACATTTGATATTGATTCTGATTTTAAATTGAATCAAATAGTTACAAAATAATAATAATAATTTCAATTACAATGTAAACAAAACATATTTTTTAATTAGCTATTCCTTTTGGATTCTACTTGATTCTCATTTCCTTTCTAATTTCAATTTTGGACTCCTTAAATTCTAACTTCAAATTTTAAGTAAATTAATGTGACATTACCATCTCAACTATATGGGAAAAAAAAATCCCAATTTTAAAACTCAAAAGCAGTAGGGAGTTGGGACAATGGCTCCACAAACCCAAATTTTCAGAATTTCCCAAGAATTAATTTAGCTTGGGATATGTTTAGTGTTCTGATTTTGCGCCCAAGAGTGTACAAGGAAGGGAGATCCACAACCGTTGAATCGAAAGACCGTGCAAACTCATTTTTCATTGTTGTTTTTTCAGCAACATTTTCCACTGTTCAAGTACAACACTATTGTCCCCAAATACATTTGGAAAAAGTTCATGCGTAAAAATAATCAATATGTGAGACTTATTTGCTTCAGAGTTGATTTTAATGTTATATACCAAACACGATAAAAGAAAATAAATTTTATTTCACTAAATATTACTCTTATAAATATAATTTGGAAAAAACACAAACTCTCTTTTCTTATTCCAATTATTTTACTTTTCAACTCTAAAGCACGGACACAAACACATCATTCGGCACATAACACGAATATCACGCCATATTAATATTGAAAAAGTAATAATACAGATACGATTAATCTTAGGTTAAAAGCTTAAGACTTTTTTATATATATATATATATATATATAAGTCTTGAATTTTAATTCTATGAAAGCACGTGCGTGATTTAAAGAAAAAAAAAAGAGTAGAGTTAGTTCGATTATGTAACACATGACCAATAAATATTTCAATAAAAAACAAAACAAATATATATAAACTTATACATAAAACATGCTTTTTTTTTTTTTTATAAGAAGAAGTTTAATGCCTAAGAACATAATTTCTAAACATAACCGTTCAGCCAATGAATGCCCACTCAATCTTACTGTAAAAGTTTAACTACTTTTAGAAGGGTCCGAGTGACTACGAGGAAACCTTGATTCAGGGAAAAAAAAGCCCAGGCGGCTATCCCATTTGCAATACAACTTATCTCTCGAAGGAAATTACACACTTGCACACACCAATTGCATTGTAACAGTCACGACAAATCTAAGCCAAATTGGCATGGGAGTACGTAGTAGGTACACTTGACTAAATACACTATATCACCAGAATTTGATTCTAGTTAAAATTTTTGAAAACCGCATTGCCATGCAATCTCTCGACCATCCATAATTTCTCAAAGCTTAGTAAGAACTATTGTGTAAATGCCAATATTATGAGTGAACCCTACCATCCACTCACCATGAAGATCCTAAATGACACCCCTTTTAGCCATAATCTCCTAACTAGTTGGAATGCCTCAATTGTGTTGACCTTGCACCAATCTCCTACCAAGCATGTCCAACCAATCAATACTTACTTACTAGATTGAGATGTGCATAATAATGGATCATGTTAGTTACTTTCATTGACCAGACTTAATATGAAATCCTTAAAGTAGTAAATAAATGATTTCCTTGTTATAACATGCTCATTCTACCATTTTCAAACCCACCAATAAACAATGCCAAACATAATTGGCTAATGAACAACACTGAATGATCCATATAAACCCTCCTGTCATGGAGTTAGGTTTTGATTATACTAACTCACGCGACACTTAATCACCTTGTGCGTAGAGATGAACTAAGTAAGCATTGAAGAGTTTCAAAAAACTCAAGAGAGAGAGCAAGTGAGAGGCTCCGAAATGAGAGAAGGATAGTAGGCACAAGTGTTTAGAAATGTAAAGAACTTTGCTATTGAGAGTTGTGTTTACAAATGGGAGGAATGAGAGTATTTATAGTTGCTTCCCCTCCTCAATTTGTGGCTACAATTGCTTATTCTAGAGAATTCTATGGAATACTCTAGACTAGGATAATTCTAGAATATCTAGATATTTACAATGAAGCATTCTAAATAAGGACACTTAAGCTTATTTATAGAATTCTCCTTGCTTTGGGTTGGGCCACCAATTGGGCTAGCATTCAATAAACGGGTTGACAGTACACTTAGGCAGCCCGTGACACCTTCCCTCACTCATTCTTGCGACGTCCTCATTGTGCCTTCATCCTTGTATCGTTGGATGATCCATTATTATGCACATCTTAATGGTAGAATCACTGCCAAAGTAGGTTCTCTCGTTCCCAACTAACCTCTTCGTTCGGTAAATTTTTCCATTTCACCAAGTACTCGGTGTAGTGAGGAACTCCCCTTCTTCGGATCATTCTATCAGTAAGGATACATTCCACCTCCTCGTCGAATTTGGTGACCACAGTGGTTGGTGCACGCTTGGACTCACTTCGACTAGGATCCTCATCGTCCTCATGAAAAGACTTTAAAAGACTTACATGAAAGACATTATGGATCTTGAGCTTTGACGGGAGTTGGACTTGGTAGGCAGCCTTTCCTACATGCTTGATAATAGGAAATGACCCTTCGTACCTCTTTACCAAGCCCTTATGCATTTTACGTAGAGACTTGAATTGGTTGGGCAACAACTTTACTAGTAACAAGTCTCCTTCCACATACTCTTTTGGGCGTCATTTCCTGTCAACCTATTTCTTTATCTACTTGGTCGTTTTGTCAAGGCAAGTCCTAGTGATGTCTGCCTCCTCATGTCATTCCTTTGCAAATTTATATGCAAAAGGATTGTTTCCTGTATAGGAAGAAACAATTGCACTTGGAGTTAGGAGTTGTTGTCCCAGGATAACCTCGAAAGGGCTTTTGCTTATTGCCTTGCTCCTTTGCAGATTGTAGGAGAATTGGGCAATGTCAAGTAACTTTACCCAATCTCGTAGATCCTCATCGTCCCCATAAAAAGACTTTAGAAGACTTACATGAAAGACATTATGGATCTTAAGTTTTGACGGGAGTTGGACTTGGTAGACAGTCTTTCCTACACGTTTGATAATAGGAAATGACCCTTCGTACCTTCTTACCAAGCCCTTATGTACTTTGCGTAGAAACTTGAATTGGTTGGGCAACAACTTTACTAGTAACAAGTCTCCCTCCACATACTTTTTTGGGCGTCACTTCCTGTCAGCCCATTTCTTCATCTACTTGGTTGCCTTGTCAAGGCAAGCCCCAATGATGTCTACCTCTTTATGCCATTCCTTTGCAAATTTATATGCAAAAGGATTGTTCCCTGTATAGGAAGAAATAATTGCACTCGGAGTTAAGAGTTGTTGTTCTATGATAACCTCAAAAGGACTTTTGCTTATTGCCTCTCTCCTTTGCAGATTGTAGGAGAATTAGGCAATGTTGAGTAACTTCGCCCAATCTCATTGATGGGCACTAACGTAGTGCCTTAGATATTTCTCTAGCAAGGTATTCACTCACTCCATTTTCCTGTCACTTTGTGGATGAAAGCTTGTAGAGAAGTTCATATCAGTTCCAAGTAATTTGAATAGCTTGCACTAGAATTTACCTATAAAGCGAGGGTCCCTATCACTGATTATGCTTTTAGGAACGCCTCATAACTTCACCACGTTAGATGTGTATAAGAGACAGCCCAAGTATAACACCAACCCTTGCACAGATGTGTATAAGAGACAGGTTCATATCAGTTCCAAGTCATTTGAATAGCTTGCACTAGAATTTATCTATAAAGCGAGGGTCCCTATCACCTGTCTCTTATACACAACTAGATGTGTATAAGAGACAGATGTTGTTGCTAATACGCTGAGCCGAAAGCGGGACTAGCTGCCATGTGGGGAATCGAGCCTTCGAGCCAAAGTGGGGAAACTTATGGAAGAAACTCCTCAATGAATGTCATAATTCATTATGGATTGGTCACCCAAGGATAACACCAACCCTTGCACAGATGTGTATAAGAGACAGATCATCCACTGCTTGCATGTCTAGAGGCACTATCTCCTTGGAAGTAAGTTCATGCTCATGACCGATAACGGTGCTACGAGCTACGTCCAAACATAGAAGAAACTCAGCCCGAAGCAAGCTCATTAGCATGATTTCCTAGCAAAATTTGACTACACGTTGCGTTATAAGACAGAGCAAGCCAATGTTGTTGCTCTGTCTCTTATACACATCTAAATGTGTATAAGAGACAGCAAGTATAACACCAACCCTTGCACAGATGTGTATAAGAGACAGATGTTGTTGCTAATACGCTAAGCTGAAAGCGGGACTAGCTGCCACGTGGGGAATCGAGCCTTCGAGCCAAAGTGGGGAAACTTATGGAAGAAACTCCTCAATGAATGTCATAATTCATTATGGATTGGTCACCCAAGGATAACACCAACCCTTGCACAGATGTGTATAAGAGACAGCTAATAGACCAACTGAATGTTGTTGTTCTACCCTATTTTGTTGGAAAACAAGGAAAGTTCGAACATAGGTCTCAACATCTGCATGCATTTGATGCCAGTAATAGTGTTGTTGGATAAGTGTAAGGGTTGGTGTTATACTTGGGTGACCAATCCACAAGGAATTATGACATTCATTGGGGATTTTCTTCCATAAGTTTCCCCACCTTGGCACGAAGACTCGGTTGCCCACGGTTGTTAGGACTCCTTCATCTAAAAAGCGAGGGTACCTAACCCTGATTATGCTTTTAGGAAAGCCTCATAACTTCACCACGTTCGTGAAGAACAAGCGAGCGGTTTCATCCACCTTGCAGCTGTCCCTTATACAAATCTAGATGTGTATAAGAGACAGGTTATGAGGCGTTCCTAAAACCATAATCAGTGATACGGACCCTCGCTTTTTAGATAAAGGAGTCCTAACAACCCTGGGCAACCGAGTCTTCGTGCCAAGGTGGGGAAACTTATGGAAGAAACTCCTCAATGAATGTCATAATTCATTATGGATTGGTCACCCAAGGATAACACCAACCCTTGCACAGATGTGTATAAGAGACAGAGGTAGAACAACAACATTCAGTTGGTCTATTAGAGCCACTACCTCTGTCTCTTATACACATCTAGTTGTGTATAAGAGACAGGTGTTATACTTGGGTGACCAATCCATAATGAATTATGACATTCATTGAGGATTTTCTTCCATAAGTTTCCCCACTTTGGCACGAAGGCTCGATTCCCCACATGGCAGCTAGTCCCGCTTTCAGCTCAGCGTATTAGCAACAACATTGGCTTGCTCTGTCTTATAACGCAACGTGTAGTCAAATTTTGCTAGGAAATCATGCTAATGAGCTTGCTTCGGGCTGAGTTTCTTCTATGTTTGGAAGTAGCTCGTAGCAACGTTATCGGTCATGAGCATGAACTTACTTCCAAGGAGATAGTGCCTCTAGACATGCAAGCAGTGGATGATGGTGGTCATCTCTTTGTCTTAGATGGTATACTGTTTTTCCGTGCTGTTTAACTTATGACTCTCGTAGGCAATGGGGTGCCTATCTTGCATCAAGACTCTCCTGATGGCAAAGTCAGATGCATAAGTGTGGACTTCGAAAGGTTTTTTGTAGTCCAGTAGCACCACAACAGGTTCCTTGGAGATTACTTGCTTCAATCTCTCAAAGGAAGCTTGACATTCTGTCGACTAATGTCATGTGTTGTCATTCTTCAGCAGGTCGATTAAGGGTGCAAATATGACAATAATAGTCGACAAGTCCCAGGAATTTGAGATCACTTATAAAGAAAGAAGGCAACTCAGAGGGAATTTGAGATGAAAAAATTCCAAAAAATCACTACAAAAGGACAATCACATAACAGATGCATCAATGATTCCTTGATGCATCATAGCTTTATATGCTTCCTTAATATAGAAGTTTTCATCAGTCTTTTCATCTCACCACAGAACATCTACAAATAAAACATGAAGGGTTTGTCATGAACCCTCTTTTACACTGTTTAAGGTTCATTAGGGTTTTGCTATAAGAAAGTTGCCAAATGAGAAAAAGAACCTTTTAAAGGACTTTTAGCTTTAAAACTAAGTAAAACTTGAAGTTCTAAGAAGGCCTTGGCTCATAAGCCATCATAGCTTTATATGCTTCCTTAATAGAGAAGCTTTCATCAGTCATTTCATCTCACCACAGAACATCTATGTTGTCCTTTTAAGGACTACTAATGACTGTAGCCAACCTTCGTATGAACTATAATGGAAGTCAAGATTCTAATTTCAACCAACTCTAATAAACCCTTTGGACCTAATAGCTAGCTACTAAATTCTTTGCCTCAAGTGGACTTAGTGGTAAAGACAAAAATAACTTTAAATAAACATCCATCTATCCTTAAAAAATTTTACTCTAATACCATTACCCACCTGTCATTGATATTTTCAATCTAATAATTCCTTGGAGAACATCATTCCTTTCCATACAAATGAAGCCATTTGTTTATACTAAATTTGAGAGTCTCCTTTTGGACAACATTTGCCCTATAGCAAATGCACCTATAAACTACTATGCTTTATAATTAACTTCTAGGAAAACTTAGCAAGTAAGGTTTAGTTAGCTTCCCTTACTCTCTTAATTGTTAATCCTCCCATTTATTTTGGTTAAGAAACCACTTCCACTTCACTAAATGCATCCTCTTCCTTTCCATAGTATCCCCCCTAAAAATACCTTTGTTCAACTTATCTAACCTATCATAAATAGAAATAGGCAAAGACATATACTATATGACATAAGCGGGCAAAACTAATGTGACTCACTTGATCAATATTAGTCACCCAACAAAAGATAGCCATTAGGCTTTCCATCATACTAGCCTAGCTTTTAACCTAGCTAAAATATCCTTGTACAAATTGGGGCGAACAATCTTCCATTAATGGTAGGCATCATCAAATAGTTTCTTAAGTCACTTGTTAATTGTGCCTTTAATTTTTTACTTAACTGATGAGCTTATTGCTTTTAAACATTACGAGACACTAATAACCATGATTTAGCAAAATTAACTTACTGACTTACTACCCTATAAAGTTTTGTGTAGACACTTTTCACTACCTTGACTTACTCATGATTTTCCTTAATGAAAAGTATCATACCATCAACAAAGAATAAATGTATTCAACCAAGTCCTTGATGGGATAAATACACTAGCTTTGACTGATGCTTAGCAACTTTAGTTTCAACCAAATGGCCCAAAGTTTCATGCATAACACAAAAAGATAAGGAGACAAAGGTTCTTATTGACGAATGCCAAGACATAGATAAAATGGCTCATAAGCACTCTCAGTCCACATTACTTTCATTATAAGAGAAGAGGCATATGTCATTATTAAAGTTACCAAATTCCTTGGCAAACTAATCTCTTCCAATGTATCCTTAATGAATTTCTAACTTAAACAGTTATATGCTTTCTTTAGATTAATCTTAAATGCCATAACACCCTATCTACTTCTTAAACCACACATAATATGTAATATTCCATATAAAATCAAAACTCTATCAATTATTTAATGACCCAACATAAAGCATTTTTAGGTGGGAGTTACCCATGTTGGGAGGAGTATATTCAAACAATACATAAAAACCATAATTATCATTTTGTACAAAACATTGTATAGACTTATTAACCAAAAATGAATAATTGTATCTAAAATAGGGTGTGATTAAAAATAAGCATTAGTAATGTCTCATTCAAATTAAAAGGGAGAAGCACTTCATCAAGAATGTTCAATAAATAGGAAGACAATAAACCTCCTACTATATCTCATAATTGCTAGAAGAAAATTACTTAAAACCCATTAGCCCCTGGAGCCTTACATGAACTTACGTCAAATAGTGTATATTTCACCATTTTGAGTAAAAAAATGGTTGCCTAGACAAGACCTTCATTATGTAAAAGCAAAGAAAAACAACCTAAGGGAACAACTAAAGATAGTGATGACTAGTCAGTGATGTATTTTTGGTAAAAGATAGTCCTCCAATAGCTTGAGATCTTCTTTTGCAATGATCCATTAGATATCATTATGTTCCAATGTATTAATATGGTTCCTTCTCCTTTTATCATTATAGAAGTATGAAATAAATAAGTGTTGTGATCAACATCTACAATCCAAGCAGCCCTGGACTTTTGAAACCATAAAAACTCTCTTTACCTTAGAATTGCCTCCAACTTATTGTGTAATTTGCATTCCAAAGCAAGAAAACTTGTTAAGCAACTGTGTAACAATGCAACCTAGCACCTTTGGATTTAACTCATAAGTCATTTTTTCCTATAAAAAATGTTACTTAAGGTCTCTCTATTTCATATGAAAAAAGTAGTTTACATTTCTCTCAACATTGTAGGTAAAGAAAATGTAATTATTCCAATTGTCTCAATCAACCTCAAAAAAAATTTTGTTCAAGAACCATGTTCCTTGAAATATGAACAGCTTTTTTCCATCTCTATTAATTATTCCAATAATTAACTTAATTAACAAAGGATAATGATTCGAGTTCAAACACATGAGATAACAAAAAATAACTTTAAGCCATAATAACCTTCACTAGAAATTTCCTAAAAGCATAATTGAGATGAAATGAAACTCTAGTATGCAAAGAATGACCCTTTACCTAAGTAAATTAAGGCCCCATAAATTGTAGGTCTACAAGAGCCAATTCATTGATCCATTTGATGAATGAAATCCATTAATATAAATGGGCAAGTCTTTCCCTAACTTTCTCTTCGAGTGATTTGTTGTAATTAAAGTCTCCTGAAATTAACTAAGTAGAAGTCATTGAGGTACTAACACTTATGAGCTTATCCCAAAGTTGTCGTTGCTTCATGTTCTTGTTAGGATTTGCATATTCAATAGTTAAGTACCATGAAGGTCGGTTAGACATACTAATATATGGACATATTGATCATCTTGCGCTATCAAGGTCAAATCTAGCACTTCCTGATGTCGCATCACTTAAATCCCTCTATTAAAACCCTAGGCTTCCTTTTTTATCAATCTAAAGTAGTTGATTTTTTGGAACACATCAATTTTCTTCAAACCACTTATTCAAGGCTTTAAGATTGCAACAATAATTGACTTATGCTCCTATAAAAACCACTTAAGGGTCCTTACAAGACTATCACTAGTATCACCATACATATTTAAAACAAGAATATCCATAACAAAGATATAAAAGGTGAAATCATACCTGGGAATAAATAGGATGAAGAGCTGCTTAAGCCTGGTCCTCCTCACACATAAGCCTGCTCCTTCTCTCATTGCTTTCCATATTCATCTTCTTGTACTTTTCCACCACTAATCCCATCAAAACTAGTATCCTTGCATGCTCTTATTTTATGACCATATTTACTGTAGGAAAATCATATAAGATGAATGCCCTTATATTCAATTTGTTGAATCTAGACAGCCACCCTATCAATCCAAACAACTTCAAGATCAAAGTCTAGCTTCCATTTCCATACCATTAAATTACTAGCTAACACCCACAACCTCCATTAAGCACAAACTCATAATCTTGCACTTGCTTTAGTTTCACCGGGAAGAAGCCATTGCCAAAGTCTATTAGTTGTAACTTGTCAATAGGTTACTATAGTTGAAGAAGGCAACAATAAAGAAAAGCAAATCCGATATTTCTACCCAGGAACTAAATAATTAGGGTTTTCTTCCATGGGTCACAAATCACAGTCTTTTTTTGACAAAATGAAGACAATCTTAAGCTAATCAAATGTACCTAAGTCATTGTCATCATCTGATTATATCTCTTGCTCCCTTTCAATCATTCCTTGATCAAGATCTCTATACCCAACATTTACCCTTCTTGTTGACAAAAAGATTTTATGGTATGATAGAAGTTGTCAAGCTCCATTTACCATTGTCCCATTATTAGTTGGTTGCAACAACAAAGTCTCTTCTAGATTAGCAATTTTATGCATCTTGACCTTCCTATTAATCCTCTCCAATATGTCCATTTCCTTCACTAACTTCAAAGTGTTGTCCTCTCCAACTAGTCCATTTTTGGTTAAACATGTATGTTTTTTTTTAATTATATGGAGGGCTTTAAGCCCAATTCTTTTTAGTTATATTTAAAATTTATGGAGAATCCAATAGCAATGAAAAAAAAAAATTCAAAAAAGGGCTTAAGCTAATAACTTAAGGTCCAGTGTTCGTCAAAGAGATTAAATTTAGCCTACATCCATAACATAACTTGGATCTCTTATTTTATACTAGATGTCATCATTAGATTTTCATTTATAATACTGTTTTTGTTTGAATGAAAGCTAGCCGTCAGTCCCCCTTTTACATACTTTCTGGTTCTTGTGAAAATGTATACACATCCATTTGCATTATCTTTGCTTCTCATTTTTTAGATTCTTGACTCTTTTTCATGCTCCTTTACTTTCGTAGGTTCTTTTTACCTTGATTTGCATTTGGAGTTTTTTTTTTCTGTTCTTTTTTTGATTTGGGTCTCAATAATGAAGATGGTGAGAGAAGAGAGAAGAGAGCAAGCGTTTATGTGTAGGGGTGTAAACGAGCTAAGCCAAGCCAAACTTTAGAATGTTTAAGCTTGGCTCGTTTACATAGTACTCATGCTCAAGCTTAGCTCATTTTATGTTTTTTTCTTTTTTTTTTTTTAAATCAAGACTTGTTTAAGCTTATGGGAATTGCTCAATTCGATACTAGGTTTGACTTGATATTAGACTTAGCTTAACTCAAAATTTTATTGATGATTCAGAAATTTTCTTGGAGACTTTTATCATAAAAGAACTAACAAACCATAACTTATGCACCTTCATTGTGTCGATGACCAAGAAAATCACACTCATAGACCACAATAAATTCAAGCAAATAGGGCTTTAGGATATAAAACAAGGTAGTAAAATCCAATTAGGCTCAACATACAACAATATTGAATAATAAAAATAAGTCTTGATTTAAAAAAAAAAAATAGTGGAAAGCGAGTTTGTTGGTGTGGGAATGTTTGGTGAAGGCTTGTGGTGAATAGCTAGCGGGGCACGATTAAGGAAATGATGGAGAAACTGTTGGACAATGACGTCAAGTTGAGATTCTCAAGGGCAGGGAAGGGTAGATTGGAGGTTGGCATTCTCTTTTGGACCAGTTTTGGTCATTAGAAACGAGTGGCAGATCAACAGAGTCATAGCTCATCTCAGAAGTTGTGAATTTTTGACAGTCTTTCTAGACTTTTTTTGACTTATGGATGATGCAAAAGTGTAGATCAGCAAACAGAGGTTACAGTGAAGAGCATTGTTGTATTGAGAGATGATAATTGCTTTGGATTTTTGAGGTGATGCATGATGGTGGTCAAATGGGGGCTTGAAGAAGGTTTGCAAGGAGAGCGTGGTGTTTCTTAAGGTTAGGGTTAGTGGTTGCATTGGAACAGAATAAGATTAGGCAAAGAAAAAAGAAAATGTAAAAATTTTGAGGCTTATACCATTAATTCAAGCTTTAAGTGAGTTATAATTGAATGAGCCTTATTGAGCTTTCTTAATGATTTATTATATCTAGGTTATAACGAACCTTTATGAAGCTTATATAGAGCCTTTTATCGAGCCTACATCAAGTTTTAAAAGAGTCGTTAACTAACATGAATGAGCCAAACGGACACTTGTTCAAGCTCGACTCGTTTATCAAATAAGCTTTGAAATCAAGCTCACGAATTATTCATTTATGTTATTGAATAAACTTAAATGAGCTTTTGTCGAACTAAAACACTGAGCTTTTTTAATGAGCGTATCGATTCATTTACACCCTTACTTATGGGTGGGTTAGACAAGGATGGGAACATGACTGCACTCCGGCATGTCCTCTTCACGTCAAATGCACACCATTCTGTGTTTGACACACGTGTCTTTCTTTTATATATATATATAATTTTTTTTGGAGGACACGACAACGCCTGTCAAACATGTGTCAATGACGTGTTGGGTGAAAAGAGTGTTGTTTATGTCGGACACATGTTCAACGCAACATACCCCTTTTTTCTAGCACTCAAAACAAACAACAATTAGCACTAATTGAAAAATTAATATTTAAAATCATATGAAATGTTCTTAGTAAGGAATTGACTTAAATTCTAAAACTCTAAATAATAGTTTAAAACTAACTAGAGGAATAACTAAACATTTGGACATGAGAATATCTGATCTAATAGAAGTATAAAAAAATAGAATATCTAAAAAATAATCACAAGTTAGATAATTATAATTACAAATTATCAATAGACTCCTTAACAATAAAAATTCTTCTTTTTCATACTTTGTAATATCCTTATTTAGAATAGCATTCAAATGGATTGTAACTTTTCCCTTCTTCTTTCAAAACGATTTAAGTAAGAGAGTTGATTGGGTAACTAGAGCCTAGAGGTGTCAATCCAAGTCGAGCATGTTCGGGGGTACACATTTATTTTTAATTTTTTTTATATAGTACTTAGTATTGAAAAAAATTATTTTATCTTATTTTCTTCTTTTTACATATCATATATCTATTAGTCACTTCTTTTTACGTATTGGGTAACTAAAGTTTTTTTTAGTTATTCATGTTATATTTGAAATGCTTTGATACCATAATATTGGAATTAGAACTCAAAAGTGTTGGAAGATGAACCTGAATTGAGTGTTTTATGTATATGTGAAGTTAACTTTAAGTGTATGTGAAGTCATTGTCAAGATTCATGGTTCGAAGTGCTTATGTTTAAAGAATTTAGTATTTCAAATAGGAGTGTTTAAGTCCATATGTACTCAGCATTACAAAGTGAATTGAGACTTTCTAGAGTCCCAATTACTAACAGTAACAAAGATGTATTAATCTTAAGGGTTTGTTATAAACAGTAGTTGAAGTTTTGAGTACTATAATGCGAATTAGATTATTATTTTATATTATTTGTGTGATATATATTTGTGTTATCCTCCCACTTTACCTAATTTTTTTAGTTCTAATGCTGAAATTGTGGGATTAGAGTTATTGGTTTGATCTCAGGAAAGTGAAAACAAAAAAGTAGATTTGTGCTTGATCCACACCCCGTAATCACCTGAACTGATCCAAATTTGTTACATAAGGTTACAAATTGGTGTTAAATTAGAAGAGGGGAGACCAAGAAATCAAAAAAGTGATCATGACTTATATATATTAAGAATAGATTTACTAGTCATTATCAAAAGATAGAGGGTAGAGTTGCTAGGCTGGGTAGCAAAGCGGCTGGCATGGTAAACATGTGTAAGATTTGCATTACAGAATGCAAAGACTAGAAGACTCCTTTATTTGGGGTATACAAGAAAAAGCTTTTTATGGTACTAGTCCGCCAGTCTCGGTGAATCCAAGCTCTCTAAGGATCTCAATGCACCCTGGAAGGGATTCCTTCTTCAAGAAGCCCAAGGGATTGACTTCGCGGACCCCGGAAACTACCCCATTGTTGGATGTGAGGCTAACCCTGAACGCTTTATTGAGAAATTCTCCCTGGCTTATCTCGCTGCACTCAGGATCGCTGGACTCAACAGGAATAATCTCGCAGATTTCCTCCTCGTGGTCACCATCAACTTCTATGTGGTAGGTTCCGGTCTCATCAGTCTCAGCTTCCTCGTTGAAGGTTAGGCTGCCACCTTCGCGATCCCTGCATTCCAACCGCACCTTTGCTCCTGCAACATTAAAGGAAACCATTTTGGACAATTTAGTTGGTGCATCGAACGGATTGCAAGTGTTCTCAGTTACTCTAAGGCCATAATAAAATGCTACTCGTGGCCTTTGATATTAATTGCAGTCATTGGGGCTGACGTCCCTGCACTTGTGGCCAATTGCTGCTCATATGACCACAAAAATTGGGTGTAAAAGAAAACAATAACTGCAGAGTCGGACTGCAATTTAAAGTTTTTTTTTTATATTTTTTTTTTCATAACTAATTAGTAGAATGAAATGAGAAGTATCGTATATGAACCTTTCATGTATTCGGTGAGTTTGGTAATGAACTGGGTGCGGCAAGTGTCGCAGTAGACCTTGCCCTCCACAGAGAAGTGTGGGTCGGCATAGGCGGAGCCGAGGAGGGACAAGAGGCAAAGGGCAGCGGAGGCTAGAAAGATGGTGGTGATTTTGAGAGAGTACTTCGCCATTTTGTGTTAGGCAACTACGTACTTTCTTTTCTTTTCTTCTCTGTTTATGTGAGAGAATTTATTGATGTTGGAGGTGTACAATGCTGGACAGGACAGCCAGGCATAAAGAGCCTCCTCCTTCTATAAGAGGACAATTTTTTCGTGGGATTTATTGGCTAAGTTTTCGGGTTAGTTTCATTTGAGAGGTTGTCATTTGCTGTCGTTGCATATGTGTGGCTGCCAAAACTTTTAGGACCCGCTCCTCTCTCTCTCTCTCTCCGCTCACAAGTCTTCAGCGCCGGAAGACTACTAAACATAGGCAGCCAGCCAGTGCACCAATTGATATGTTGCATTTCACAAACAAAAGGTTCGCCATGAGCCTTGGTGATCTTTCGGGGAGTTGACGCGGCGCGAGCCATGCATGCCCCAAGGTGCACCACAACGGAGCATGCTCCAATAAAACTTTTCTTGGTTTCCTGCTATTACTGTCACTAGTATTCTTCATTGTGATGGCTTGAGCACATTTACCCTCGTTGCTTGCAAAAGATGAGGAAACAGAGCAGATTATAAGTGCTCATGGTTCATTTAACAAAACTTTGTGTCAAATAAAAATCTCAGCCATTCTGTGAGCAGAAACTAAACCCATTTTTCTAGTTAATCGAATATTAGCTTATTAAAAATTTCAGTTTGGTTCAATTTTTTGAAACCCTTTTAAGCAATTGGCAAGTAAATTATGTTTTTCTTTTCGCTTACAAAATTCAAATTGAATGAAAAAAGAAAAATAAATTTGGTTTAGTAGGAAAAATTTACAACCATTATTAAGTATAAGATAAATATTTAGCTATGTGAGATATGATAATAATTTAGTGACATTATTTGATATACTAGCAATTATTTTAGTATTATTAGAATAAATAATTTTTAGAATATATAAAATGGTAATTCAGTTTAATTCAGTTAAGCATGGCTTTTCAAAACCAAGAACATTCACTGAATCAAAAATACCAGTTTTATATCGAGTAGGTTAAGAAGTTATAAAAGATATATTTATTCATTACTACGAGTAAGACTTTTGTAGCAGCCATCAATAAGGCCCTCTTAACGTTGTTACTTACTTTTGTAAATAGGACACGCACACACAAACTTAACATAGCAAACATTCCAAGTAACAGGCCCTTTTTTATTTTTATTTTTTAAAGCAAAGATGGAATCTTTATTTTCTCAGAAAAGTTCCTTACGAGATAGTTAATTAAGGCAAAAAATATTGTTTGAGCTAGACTCATTCCAAACAGCCTCTCCTTACATATGATAGAACTTTCTCTTGCCAGCGCATGAGCTATCCTATTACTCTCCTACGTACATGTTGGGTTAGATCAGTCCATCCATAATATGCTGACTTAATCTATTAAAGAAAAGTTGAACGAAGAAATTAAAACTTATTTTCTATTATAAATACATCTTATAAAATATGTGTTGAAAATCTTAATATTTATAAATAAAATAGATTAACCCTTTTAAGAAGTGAGAGAAAGACAAAAAAAAAAGTTAATTTTTTGTGCTCTATAATAAAAAAAATATATATTCTTCATTAATTCTCCAAGTAAAAGGTTTTTAAATTGTGAATAAAATATTATTTAATACAGTGATATCACCTTAATTGAAAGAAAAATTCATCTGTAATTTTGATTCCTCTCTTAGTTTACTGCTTATAAGTTTTTAAAAATAATTATGATCCTAATTTTTTTTAATATTAATTATTAGGGTTTGATTAAATTGATTCTAGCATGGAAAAGAGTATGAAAATTGTCTAATTTTTTTCTTATATACGCAATTTTGTATGTATATTTTGAGTTTATATATTTAAAAATTTATTTCTCTACATATTGTTATCTTTTTATGAAAGTTTTCATATGATGATATATTAAATTATGCAACATATTGTAAAAATTTTATAATTTTGGTTATGCATTTTGTAAGAAAACATTTTTCTTACTGTACATTATTTTTCAAAATTTACTCTAAAAAAGATAATTTCACAACAAAAATTTATATATATATAGAAAGTACTCTTTGTGGACTCTCTCACCATATATTATTTGTTAATTTTGGATGTATCAATTAAAAATAATTGATTTTCAAAATTCTAAATTGATCCTACAATTTTGAAAGAAAAAAATGAAAAAATCTCAAAACAATTTTTCAATTTGATGTATTCAAATTGTTTTTCAAACACACATTTCATATGTTATTTTTTAAAATTAACCATACCAATAAATTAAGTAGGTCAAATAATGGTATATATCAAAATTTCACAGCCACTAAAGGTTTAGATGATGGTAAGTGCACTGCACTCTCCAAGCAGGTAAGTGAAACAAGGTATCTATTTGGCTCATTTGGTGTGGGAAAAACTATTAATGGACAAATCTATTATTTAATATTGTTTTCTAAGTATTCTAAAAATAAAATATTTCCTTAAAAAAATCATAATAATTAGTAGGAATATCAAAAAAAATTTGCACCAAAAGTTTTTTAATTTTGTATTCTACAAAATTCTAATATTATATTTCAAAAATTAATAAATTATAAAAGTAATATTTTTTGTGTAAATAATTTTTAATATCATTTTAGTTTTATTTAAGGAATAAATAGGATTAACACACTACAAATTCCAACTAAAAGGATCATTAAAAAGCATCTTAAAAGAATGAATTTTGAGCCCCTTGAAGAATTGAGAAATCTACATAGCCAACAAAATTTTTCCACACTTTAAAAAAAGCAAAATGGAAAATGATAAGAAGCTTATGAAACATGTTAAAAATATGAGATTTTTAGTTGATCATCTTGACACTTAAATAGCTAAAAAGCTTAAATAAGAGGTAAAGATTGATATTATATTTAAGTCATTTATGGATTTTTGGAGGGTTAAGATATATCATGACTTGGAACACACCAAGTGCATTATTAAGTGGTATGATAACTCAGAGGGTGACCTAAATAAAGCATGGAAACATCATATTGAGCATCCTATAAGGTGCTTCGTTGTGTTGTTGATAAGTCCTAATCTCCGAGCTATAAGCTATATCTATTTGGAAAAATGGAGATTAGTTCATGGCTTTTAAGAGCTAAGCCTAAAGTTATCCAAGATATCGAGTAGAATGAGATCTTATGAGCTAGTAGTTCTTTACTTTAAACTTATTAACTTTTCTAAATCATATGCAAATAAATAATAATAATAATAATAAATATTGTGATGGATGATATTATTGTAGTATCATTCAATGTTTGATGTTATATGTTTTTTTTTATCTTTGATGTCATTTATGTAAAAATTTATTGTAAATATTGTGTTCAATTACCATCTTTAATACTTAACTCATACACTATGCATACATGACAAACTAACTAAAAAGTGAGAGTTATTAAGTTAGTAAGATTCTAGCAATCTTTATCTAAGAAATTAAATTTTGCATAAATTGAAATAAATTAAAATAATCTAGCATAAGTATGAAAGACAGTAATTGAGAACATTGCGAGCTTTCGATTGTTTAACTAATTTTATATTATTGTTAATCTATTTAAATATTGGTGCAAAATGAATGGTTGAATTGCTAGTAGTAATCATTGATAGATGTTTCAAGGTTATTGTAACCAATGACTATAAAGAATATTGTTAATAAGCTTAGTAAAAAGAATAAGTTGAATGGTGAAAATTATGACATTTGGTACTATAAAGTTTAGTATATCCTTAAAGAACATGAAGTTCTGGAGGTCGGACCCTAAGGAAGGTTTGTTAACTCAACAAAAGCGAGACTAAGAGGCTTTTTAGGTTTAAAGAAGAAGGAATAGTATTGTTCACATATCTTTACTTAAAAATATGGAGGATGATCTTATTTGTAAGTTTAAGGAGCATGAGACTGTCCAAGCAATGAAAAATAAGTTTATGAGTACTTTAACCACTAGGTTGAGAGAGCTGACGATCAATTTTGACATATATACGATGAAGTCATATCATAACATAAGACATCACCTAAAAGTGATGTCTCATATGATCAAAGAGTTTAAAACAGCTAGTCATACCCTCACAAATGACTAAAAATTTTAGGTTGTCATTCATTCCATTCCTTTAAACTAGGAGCACATAAAGATTAATATGATGCATAATAAAACTATTAAGTCCTTTAAAGATATCTCATGCCATTTGATTTTAGAAAAGGAGTGCCTCAGGGCTGACAATTCTTTTGGTCAGCTGAATGTAGTTGAAATTGAGACTAGTTTGAAGGTTATTTCTAATTTGAAATATAAGTGGCATTATAAGCATCATAAGAAAGGATGATTGTTGTGAGAGGGACAGTCATAAGAAAAAGGATAAGACTAAAATGACATACTATAATTATGACAAACTAGATCATTTTGCTCATATATGCATTGACTCAAAAAAGATATCTTTTACTCTTGCTTCTCATTATTTAGCTAATATTGCTAGCTCAATATTGCTTACTAAATTTGATACTTTTTGGATTATAAACTTAGGGGCTACAAACCATATGGCTAAAGATCGAGAAGTATATGCTAAGTTTTGTCAAATTGTAATTGGTTTAAGATAGGTGTATATTGGAAATAATATGCAAGTAGAAGTTAAAGGGATTGACAATTGCAAATTAAAAATGCAAGGTGGTCAAACCTTATTACTTCACAATGTTCTTTATGCAACTGAAATTTGACAGTAACTTGTTTTTGTTTTTGTTCTCCTATGTTTAGGCTATAAACTTGCTTTTGAAGGTTATGTTGTAAATATTTATGATAACATTTCTTACATTAGTTAAGAACATTTGTAAGATGGGTTATTTTTATTAAATATTAATTATGGTGTGTTTAATATTTATAATATTTTTTTCCTATTATTGCATCAACCAACAACAATATCACATATGCAAAAATCTACCATACTAGACTAAGTCATATTGGGCAAGAGAGAATGATTAGATTAGTTAAAAGGGGCCTTTTAAGCTAATTCACTAAAATTGAATTACCTACATATCAATACTACATAGCAACAAAAGCAACTAGAAAGTCATTTGGCAAGGTCATTATAGCCAAATTTTCATTACAATTAGTCAATTCTAACATATATGTTTTAATGAGTGTGAGGGAAAAACATAGTGCCTCATATTTCATTACTTTCATAGGTGATTATATTTATTTGATTTCCCATAAATTTGAAGCATTAGAATGCTTTAAAAAGCATTTAAGTATGGTAGATAATTAGTTGAATAAAAGGATTAAAACCTTAAAAACTAAGCAAGGACATGAATAATTTTTTAAATAGTTCAACAAACTACTTAATAAAAAAGGTATAGTTAGGAAATTAATTATTCCTAAGATTCCATTAAAAAATGGTGTTGTAGAGAGAAGAAATAAAACCCTATTAGAGATAGTTAAGTCCATGATGACACAAGCGGATCTTCTAATATATTATTGAGGTGATGCTTTATTGATGGTTGTGTATGTACATAATTGTGCACCCTTTAAATCTATCTCTTCCACACCATATGAATTATGGATAGGGAAAAAACCCAACTTAAGTAATTTACAACTATAGACGTTAGTAGTTTATGTTCATGATCTATCTTATAAATATAGAAAATTGATCCAAGAGAAAAAAAAAATGTTTCTTTATAAGATACTATAAACACTCTGGTAAATAAATAAATGGAAGTATTTTAGAATTGAAATCTTATGATTCTTAAAGAATGAATTTTTTAGTAAGGTAAAATTGATAAGTAGTTTTATCTCTAGAGATAAGTGATCTAGATGACTATAATGCACCAAACCCACTAACTTAAATGAATGAGAAAATGCCTTAAGCTATTAATTCAACTGGGAGTGTTATGTCATAAGTTATGCTAGGTTTGTAAAAACTCATATTGCACAAAAGGATCCCACGTCGTCATTTTAAGATTAAAGGGAAGGCTTTTATAATTGTTCGTCATGACAAGGAAGAGCCTAAAATAGTAATTAAGGCTCACTTATGCCTTATAAAGGAACAATAAAGAAAGGCAATAAAAACAGAGATGGAATCTATGAAATCCAACCAAGTCTAGGAATTAATAGATTTACCCTAAGGATGCAAAGCTATTAGGAGCAAATGGGTTCTTAAAATCAAGCGTAAGGAAAATGGTTCCATATAAAGGTGTAAGACTCATTTAATGGTGAAAGGTTATAATAAGGAACTTTTTCATTGGTAATAAGGTGTTAATTTGCCTAATTATAACTATAGTAATGAATATGGATTTAGAATTATATCATATGAATGTTAAAACTATTTTTCTGAATGGAGAGCTAGACGATGAATCTATATGGAACAATATATAATTTCATTGTTTAAGGCCAAGAGAATAAAATTTGTAAAATCCAAAGATTAATTTATGGCCTAAAACAATCATATAAATAGTGGTATTTGAGATTCCATCGTGTAATAATCTCATTTGACTTCTCAATGATTGATGAGGATCATTGTGTGTATGTCAAGAGATTTGAAATTAAATTTGTAATTCTATCTCTATATGTTGATGGCATTCTACTAGTTAGAAATGATAAGGACTTTGTTACTACTATGAAGGAATGGTTGTTCTCTAATTTTGAAATAAAGGCATGGGTGAAGCAATTTACATATTAGGAGTAACAATCCATATAAATCAATCCAAGAGACTCCTAATTGTATTACAAGAGTCTTACATCCATAAAATCCTAAAGTAATTTAAAATGGAAAGTTATTAATCTATTGATGCTTTAATTGCTAAAGGTGATAGTCTTAGCCTTAAAATATGTCCCAAAACATGACATGAGCACGAAGAAATGAAAAATATGTCATATTCTAGTGTAGTAAGTAGTTTGATGCACGCTATGATGTGTACACACCCTAAAATTTGTCATGTCGTAGGATTGGTTAGCCAATACCAACTAAATCCAAGAAAAGCACATTGGCAAGCTACGAAGAGAATATTTGGGTATCTTAAGGGCATTGCAAATTATTCCTTGTGTTATTGAGGAAATAATTTACGAATAGTTATTTATTCAGATGTTGATTAGTAAGGAGATCTATATGAACATAATTTTACATTAGGTTATATGCTCTTGTCAAATGATTGTGTCATATCATAAAGTAGCAAAAAACAAACTTGTATTGCCTTATCAATAATGAAGGCAAAATTTGTAGCTTGTACTATAGTGCAAGAAGTTGTTTGACTTAAGAGATTTTTTAAACATTTAAGAGTTTATGGTGGTCAACAAAAAGTGGTCACAGTGTATTACAATAGTTAGACAACTATTGCATATACAAAAGAACTCAAGTATCATTGTAGAATCAAACACATTGATTTCAGGTACAACTTTGTAAGAGACATTGTATCACAAAAAGACGTAACTTTGTAATACATTTCGACATATGGGATGATAGTAAATCCACTAACTAAACCAATACTAAGAGATGCATTTCAGTCATATGTTAAGTTTATAAAAATTTACAAAATTTAATATTTTGTGATACATTATGACTATGTGTTGTCATATAATTAAAAAGTTTGTTTATTCTTACACATGTATTAGTAATCTTAACTCAAGTGTTAATTGTTACACAATAAGTTTAATATAAGATTATCCTTACACAAGTTTCTTTTTTATGAGAAAAGTAAAAGTATGTCAAATAGGTTAAAATCAGTACACTCATATGAACAATTGCCTTTAATATTGAGAGAAAATATAGAGATAAGACCATAATATGAGAAAATTTCTATGTATATAGAGATGACTACCTTGAAAAGATTAAGATCAGACTATAATTAGTAAAAGTCAATATAAATTCTCACTCTTTATCCAACCTATTAAAAGGAAAATGTGAGATCTCAGTTTGACACTTATGAATGAGGGGATCATTTAGAGATCCTAATTTAATTGCTTAAAAGTAATTAAACTAAGATCTGTATGGTGATATTATAAGAAAAATGGATGAAATTACATATGCTCAATGGGAAGAATAATCACCATCACGTGTTTCATACCATATGTGGTATTTGACCAATAAGAGAAATGGAAGAATTAATCCTTGCTTCTTTATTGTGTGAGTCACTTGAGGTATTATTACCTTATAAAAATTGTGTTCTATGTGACTTTTGACCTTGTTTTAAGGTTACAATATGATGTTTGCTACTTTAGTATATTACTTATAGTCAAGAATAATTCAACCTTTCAGAATATATCTAGGAAAGTGGTTGTATTGTAGTTGAGGAACATAAGTGTCAAAGGAATATTATTGTTGTCTGACATCTTCCATATCTATTCATTGATGAATCAATTATGTTTATTCATGATGAATGGAACATAAGTATGCATACATATAAGGAAAACAAAATCTAACTCAAATTAAGAGGGATATGGTGAGTTAAGATTGATATGACAAAATATATCTAGGAATAGTGACACAATTTTTGTATATAATAAGGCTCATAATTTTTTTTTTATTGTAGAAACTATATATCCTTAACAAGTATAAAGAATGTGTTTCTAAGTGCATTTATGTTCACAAGTCACGCTATCCATTTACCTGTATGAATTACTTATAAAGAACTAAATGTTGAGATTTTATTAATGATTGAGTTGTTCCTGCTTATTATATGTGAGTGGGAGATGTAAATTATTTTGGATTGGGCTGACTTGCCCATAATGGGTTGACCTAACCCATTAAAGGGAATTTAAAGAGAGTTAAAACTCTTTCCTTACTACAAATACATGTTATAGAGAGCATGTTAGCAAATTGTAACATTTATAAATAAAACAATTTAACACTTTCAAAAAAATGATACTAAGATAGGAAAAAGAACAAATAGTTAATCTCTCATGTTTTCAAATAGGAGAATACATATTCTCTATTGATTCTCATAGTCAAAGGTTATTGGGTTGTGAACAAGATGTTATCTAATATAGTTATATCACCTTGATTAAGAGAAAAGATTCATTTATCGATAATCAATTTACTACTAACTTTTAGAGGTCTTTAAAGGTAATTATGATTCTAACTTTTGTTTCTAACACTAACCAACAATTGTCATATCATAAGGTTAGCACTAGATAACATTCATAGCTATCAAAATATCAAACTTTGTGCATATTTATGGTAGCCCACTAGTTTAAAAATGTAAGTAGATTAGTGCCACCTTGCATTAATTCTTGTAAAAGGAGTTAGTTCTGATAATTCAATTAAAGCAAGGTAGGTCTAGGACATGTATAGGGAAGCATGGTGTGAGAGGTTAAGGTATGGGAGTCAATGATACACTTATTTGGGGGCATTGGTTGGGTGTCAAAGGCACACAAATGGCACAACACATGTTGTAAATCTAGGTGTCATCGCTCAAATACATTAATGTCTCCTTTTTCCAAATGACTATATTTGCTAATACTCCTTAAAGAGGGAGGTAGTGCATGTCTGTGAAAGTTAGTAAGGCTAATACTATACCCCATGGGTTTAACAATGGCAATAACGTTGGCATACAAGCTATAGGCTCGGGCTAACATCAAACCATGACCAGTTGCAACCAACAAACACATGAAGGGTGATAGGGTGGACCATGGCAAAATTAGCTCTCTACATGCCATAAAAATAAGAGATTATGGGTGGTGATCTTCATCAAAATGTAAGAGTGGAAATGGTGGCAGATTTGCATGATTATAGAAACCCTATCCAAGCCATATGTGTTGGCATGAACTCCTTGAAAAAAGGGGAACATAAACGATCAAAGAAAATGGTTGAACAAGTCCTTAATGAGGTGTCAACCTCACCTTGAATGGAGAGGCATGTTCGTGTGCGATAATGGGGGAATTATCCCAAAATAGGGAGCCCCATCATACATGATTAGCTTGGTAGTCGAATCATACATGTCCCTAGATAGTTGGGGGTATTAACTGCTAACATTAGAAATATGAGTAGTGTGTTAGCCTAGGGTCATTACAATAAAGTGTAGAGAAAGCACTTGTGAGAAAGGTCTTAATATCCTTTGTATACTTTGTGGAAAGTAATAAAAGTTGAAAAGTAATTCCTATAAGCATTTTGCGCCTTACATATGAAAAGATGGTTAAGACTAAGTGTAACTTAGTGTTATCACAAGGTCAAAAATTTGTGTGAAAGCATTGACCTTATGACATTAACCAAAAGGTTTTCACTAGATAGCATTCATAGCTATCAAAATATCAAAATCTACACATATTTATGTTATCAATAATTCCTTAGCCTTTTGCATTGTTGTTTGAATAGCAAGTAGCTCCATTATTTTAGTTGAAAAATCCCCACTAATTCCTTTTGATACTGCTAGCAAAGGATGGTTGTTGTGGTCCCTTAAAAACCATCTTGTTCTTTGATTTTGAAGCTTGAAGTAGTGTCCATGTTGATTTTGATTCGGCCTAAACTCGATAGTCTCAAGGTAGTTCTCATACTTGCCAATTAAGTAGGGTCTTCTACTTCCTTTTTCTAGTCATAGAATAGTTTTAAGAGCCAACCAAGCATGTTGAAATTATCCACTAACATTAATAGAAATAAATATTAAATATTTATTTTTAAGTGATAAATTAAATAGATAACTATTTACTTATTATATCCCTTAAAGTTAGATAATTTAAATTTAAATCTAACATAGTCCTTATGATAGCCTACAAAAAAGAAGCATGTGAACCATCAACATAAATTCCTAAAAATCATTAAGTTATAGGTTAGAAAGTTTAGTCAATACCTCAAAGTATACTTTTACCATTTACATATATTTTTGAGATATCAATTGTTTGCATGCTTGATGACTTAGTCTTAAACCTTTTGGTACAAAGGAATGATATATGTAAATATATATACATATATATAAAGTGTTATTGTTTATCACTTGATTGGCTATGAAAAAGTTTGAATCAATATTAAACTAATAGCCAAAGAACAAATATTTGATTATCATGCAAATGGATATTGGATAACTGACCTTTATGGGTTATTTAAAATCAATACAACATGAAAAATAATTTAGTTTCATGTTCATATAATTTAAAAAAAAATAGAGAGAGAAAGATAAAGAGGTTTTGGTTAAGAAACCAAATGAAATTAAATAACTCATTTGGTAAATTTGATTTGCCTAGATGACAAACACCTATACTTAAAGAGGTCAACTTCTTACTTGGTAGCTTTTATTCTTACCTATCAAGTATAATGTTAAATTTGCTTCCATTGATGGCACACCACTAAAGGACTCTACGCTTTATCAATAATTTGTTAGGAGTTTGACATATCTTAATGTAACTCAACCAAACTTTGTACACTTTATACATATGGTCAATTAGTTTATGGTAGTCTATATTCCATGGTCTCCACCTCTTTGTTTGTTTGTTTCTTAAGTTACAAACATTTGTTATGTCAATTAGAGTGGAGATCTTATTGAGAAACATTTTACAATAAGATATTATATATTCTTAAGTGGTTCTCTCATTTCTTGGCATAGTAAGAAACAAACCATCATTGCTTGATCAAGTATTGACGTTGAATATTAGGCCCTTGTTGATACCACATTTGAATTGTTATGACTTCATTAACTTCTTTGAAACATGGGCATTTCACAATTCCTTATCATGCTTATACATTGTAATAAATTGTGTTGCCATGTAAATCACTCGTAATGATGTCTTACATGAGCAAACTAAATATATTGAAAATGATTGTCATTTTATTCATCAATATATTGTACACAATACTATTTGCTTGATTTTCATTACTTTTACTCATCAAATGGCTAATATTTTTATTAAAGCTCGTCCACTAATTCAATTCTCTAATCTAATTGCCAAATTCAAGTTAATCATCTTACCATTATGAGTTTAGGAAAGCATGTTAGAATATGTTAAAATCTCATAAGATTACTATATCTAGTTTTATAGATTGTTGATGTTTGTTGTGGTAAGAAATGATCAATATATTGTGATAAGATATCATCTATCCTCTATATCAATTGATCGTATCATTATCATGTATTTTTATATAAATTTATGTATCCTATTCATTATCAATATACAAAATTTCATTTTGTCATCCTATTTTAGTTTAATTGTTTGTAGACTAGTTGAAAGATTGTCTATAACATTTAATTAACCCAACTAAAAAGAATATAAATAATATCTATAAAGGCAATTTTTTTAGCAAGTCTTTACATGCAATTTTAAATTCAAAGAACTTTGTACGTAAATACCTCAATTGTTTATTATGTAAAACATCCCAATAACTTCTAAACTCCTTTGTTCATAAGAAAAGTTGTTACATAGCTAAGAACAACATAAAATATTAAACAAATAATCTTATTTAGGAAATCAAACAATAAGCATTAACATTTAAATTGATAGCTAAAATGAAACATTATAACACCAGAGGTACTGAGATGAAAAAATACCTTTAATTATTGATAAATAAGCCATATTGACATTGATTTTTTTGAATTTATATATGTTAATTTGCATTCACAAAAAAAAAATATTGTTAAAGTTACCAAAGTACTAAAGTTGATGGGAAACAATATTGAAAATTTTATCATCTATAAAATTGGAACATGTTAAATTGTAACTATTTGTATAAAAAAGAATTAATAATAAAGATGAAGATTTCCATTTTTAATGTTTTCACTTCTAGAAAAGAAAGAATCAAAATAATATATAATTAATCATTTAAGAATAAGGTTAGTGAAGACTAATGCCTTCCTTATACAAGCTACTTTCCATCATTATTGTGCACAAATCCACAATTTCAACATCATTACGGACTAAAAATAAGCATTTAAATCAATAATGTGTTAAGATTTCAAGTGTAAATATGTGAGTTATATGGTTAAAGAATTTTATAACACAAAGGAGAGAGTAGTAAGTAACATATTAGTGAAAAAAAACCTATAAATCTAATACTTTAAGATTTTGGGTTGAGATGTGTTAAATTTACGAATGTGTTACTGACTTCCTAGTTTAGGATTCTCACATTCTCCCAACAAGTAATATTAAAGTCGTTGTTTGGTAAGAATGCATACAGATAGTGCATGTTTCTTACGATTGTAGCCCTAATAAGTAAGGAAGAGGCAAACTACACTCACTAAGAATAAATTCCAAGTAGAGGTATAAGGCATGGTTTTGGAAGAAGAGTGATAACACGTATGCTTTTGACATGATTTTTAGAGTATTAACATATGCACACTCCAAGATCAAGTGAATTATGGTGAGCTCGCAAATAAGACTTAATGTGGAAGTGATTTACACTTTAAAAGGAAACTATTGGAATTTCTCACATCAAAATGGAGATGGAAGAGTAACATATAAGTAACAATGACCAATAAATCCAATTTTTTAAAGTTTTGAGTTGATATATAATGTCAAATCCACAAATATACTACTTATTTTGATTTTACTTAAATTTCTTTCTAATTTTAGGTGTTCATGTTTTTCCAACATCACATCAATTAAGTTAATATCAAGAGATGAATTTTTTTAGATATAATTATTGGTTGATGATTTATCATTTTAAAATCTAGGTAGTGGTCTCACTTGAAACAAAGGCCTTGACACAAATTTTGAAGTTAGCTTAGAAGTTTATACCTTCTCCAACTAAAAAGAATAATAGTTAAATAGTTAACCAATTTATTCATTAAGTCAAATATAGGAACAAACAATAAATTTGTTTTAAGCTATGATGCTTGAAGTGTTGCTACTTCGATGGATAGATTTTTAGGGCATTCAACCTTCCACAAGGATAAGTGTCAGTCCATTAAGACCATTGGCTTAAGAATGCAAAAAAATGGTGGCACCTTGCACCAATTCTTGTAGGAGGAGTTGGTGTGGGTACTCAACTAAAGCAAAGTGTGTTAAGAACACATGCGAAGAATCATGGTGTGAGAGACTAATACATGGGAATCAGAGATAAAGTCATTCGGGAGCATTGGTTGGGTGTTAGAGGCACGTTAGGAGCATGACACCATATTGTAAATAGAGTGTCATACATTAATGTTTCATCTTCCCAGAAGACCAGATTCCCTAATGCATTATAAGGAGGTAGTGCATGTCTCTCAAAGTTAGTAAGGCTAACACGATGTTTGGCAATGGTAGCGACATTAGCATATAGACTATAGGGTTAGGCTAACACCAAACCATGATCGGTTGCAACCAGTAGGCACTTAAAAAGTGATAGGGCAAATCATGGAAAAATTGGCTCTCCATAAGCCACCAAAATTAGAGATAATAAGTGGTTATCTTCATTAAAACATGGGAGTGGCAATAATGGTAGATTTACATGCTTCCAAAAGCCCCATCCAAGCCAAGTGTGTTGGCATGAACTCCTCAAGGGAAGGAGAACATGTGTGGTTACAAAAAGTGAAATCTTTGATAAGCTGTCAAGCTTTCTTTGAATAGAGAAGCATGATCATGGGAGTTAATAGGGAAGTTATCCCAAGGTGAGGAGCCCTACTATGCATGATTGGCTTGGCAACCAAGTCATGCATGTCCCTAAGTAAATACAGTTGTAAACTACCAACATTATAAATATGTGTAGTGTAACCGCCAAAGGCCACAATAAGAGACACATAGGGAAACATACAGAAAAGTGTTAAAAGAACACTTGTGTGAGAGGTCTTGGCATCTTTTTTATACTTTATGAAAAGTAATAAAGGTTGAGAAGTTGATTTTTGTAAATGCTTTGTGTGTCTCATGTGAAAAGTTGGCTAAGACTAAGTACGACTTAGTGTCATCACAAGTTCAATAATTTGGGTGAAATTATTAGCCCTATGACAACTAGTATTAGAGCAGCAAGGTTCGATCAATGCTTGGTAGATCTAGTCTTGATGTCATTTGGAAGTGGGTGTTAAAGATCAAGAAGGCTCTTGGCAATGTCTTTGAGGAGTAGACCCTTTCAATCTTAGCATGACTTGAAAAGCCAAAAAATTTGATACGTCTCTTGGAATTTAACTATGATAGCCTTGATTCTTCTTAGATTCCTTATTTTAATGAACTAGAGTAAGATGTTGCTATCCTCAAGAAGGCCATAGGCACCTAACAGAGTGGGGGTAGCAAGCAAATGTACTCATCCTATGAAGGTGTCATAACCAATGGCCTTTAAGAGGGAATGTGATGTCAAGGCGATTAACAGTCGACATCTAAAACATGTCAAATAAGGACAAGCTCTTCATATTTTTGTTAGGTCTACAACCGTGGGCACAAATCTAGTTGAGAAGGTAAGGTGTCAAAGACTTGCCATCTACCACAGCTACAACCGACAAATTGGTTGATTTCAGAATCAACAAATCCTTTGAGAGTGATGCAAGAAGGTAGCAACAACCTAAAGAGAAGGGCTAAAAGAAGAAGGACTGCAAGAGGAAGTACAACCAGCAAGATGGGAGCAAAGGAAAAGGAAAAGTTTTTCATCTACCGCAAGGTAAAACGCTCTTAATTTTCGTTGTTATATATGCAATGACCTTCATCATGCTAGGGAATGCCCGAAGAGGGAAAAGTTAAGTGTTATAGTTGTTGAGAAGGGTGGCAGAAGCATTGAAGGGGATGAAGCTAGACCCTCTCATGTCAATCCTATACAATTGGTGAGCGTGGTCCAAGTGGAAAAACCTCCATAATCTGTCCTAATGTATGTGAAGATTGGGTTGCACAATCTAGATTTTATGGCAATGATAGACATGAGTGTCATGCATAACTTTATAACCAAAAGAATGGTGGAGAAACTTATATTGAAAGTTTCCAAAAGTAGCAACCGAATAAAGGTAGTGAACTCAACAACCCACGAGGTTCTTGACACGAGAATGAGTATTAAGGTAACCATTGGCAATTGGATTGGTAGCCTTAACTTTCCAATTATGTCATTAGATGATTTTAATATCATATTAGGAGTGGAGTTCTTTATGTATGCCAAAGTTACTTTGTTGCCTCATTTAGGTGGACTAATCATCATACAAAAGAACTATCTTTACTTTGTTACAAGTAAGATAACTCCTTCATCAAACGATGGTAAGAAATCAGATGGAATGTTTTATACAATACAGGTAAAGTATGGATTGAAGAAGAATGAAGCCACCTACTTGGCTACATTGATGGAAATGAAGGAGAGGTAGTCATGAAGGTACCTAATAGTGTTATGAAACTATTGAGTGACTTTGCATACATAATGCCTTTAGAGTTGCCAAAGTGTCTTCCTTCATGACATGCTACTAACCATTAAAGTGATCTGGTTTTTAGTTCCAAAACCTTAGCTCAAATGCCTTATCGCATGAGTCCAATGGAACTAACTGAATTAAGGAAGCAATTAATGGAATTGCTAGGAGCAGACCTAATTTAGCCTTCAAAGGAACTTTATGGTGCCTTAGTGTTGTTCCAAAAAAAGGATGATAACTCCTTACGAATGTGCATGGATTACAATGTCTTAAATAAGGTCACGATGAAGAATAAGTATCATATTTCATTGATAACAAACTTATTTGATCAACTAGCGAAAGTATCATACTTCACCAGGTTGGCCTTGCGTTCAAGGTATTGATAAGTCAGAATTGTAAAAGAAGATGAAGAGAAAACCACATATATTACTCGTTATGACTCCTATAAATTTTTAGCGATGCCTTTTAGTTTGACTAATGCCCCTACTACTTTTTATTATTTGATGAATGATGTGTTTCATGACTTTATCGATTGGTTTATGGTAGTATATATTAATGATATTATTGTGTATAGTGAGTCCTTTAAAGAGTGTTGTCCAAGTTGAGGGAGCACCAACTATATGACAAAAAAGATAAGTGTGAGTTTGGTTAGCAGGAGATAATGTTATTAAGGCACAAGATCAGTAATGAGCAAGTGGAGATGGATGAAGGGAAGGTTCAAGCCATTGTAAAATGGTCACCTCCTACCAAAATGACAAAGTTGTAGTCTTTTCTTGGTTTGCCTAATTGTTATAGGAATTTTATGCAAGGTTACTCAAAAAAAGTATCCCTTCTCACCAATTTACTTAAGAAAGATTGATCATAAAGATGGAACGTTAAATGCTAAGAAGCTTTTGATAAGTTGAAGGCAACAGTGTCAACAAAACCAGTATTGTGACTACCTAACTTTGAGTTACCCTTTAATGTTATCATGGATGCATCAAACAAGGCAATTGGTGGGGTGCTAGTCTATGAGGGTCATCTGATTGCCTACAAAAGTTGAAAACTTAATGAAGCAAAACAATGGTATTTTGCTCATGACCAGCAAAAGCTTATTGTTGTGCATTGCCTTCACATTTGACAAGTGTATTTGCTAGGTACAAAGTTTGTGGTACATACCAACAACATGGTGAATATGTTCTTCCGAGCTCATAAGAAGTTGTTCACTAGGAAAATTTGATGGCAAGAGTTTTTGGAGGAGTATAACCTTAAGTGGGAACACAAGCCAGGGAGGCACAATCAAATAGCCGATGCCTTGAGTCATCAAGAAGTGCAATAAGTGGTTGTAGCCCTCACAGGAGTACAAAAAGACTTGTTGAAGAGAATAAAGGCATAAATCTCAAATGATGCAGAGTATCAAAAGCTTGTGTAACATGTGAATAAGGGTGTGATACGATGATATTGGCTTGATGATAAGTTATTGCATGTTAAAGGTAACCATTTGTATGTTTCTAGAGGTGTAGGCCTTAGACGATAGATTTTGTGAGAGTTTCATGACTCTCAGTGGGTAGGTCATCCAGGTGTAAAACGAATGATAGCCTTATTATCCTGCAGTTATCATTCACCAAAGATGGAAGATGACGTTGAGGCATATGTGAAGACATGCATCATCTATCAACAATACAAAGTTGAGAGACGTATAAAGGCAAGGTTGCTGCAACTATTGTCAATTCCAAACAAACCATGGGTGTTAGTTTCAATAGATTTCATTCATGGGTTCCTAAGGTTGAGGGCATAGGATCCGTGATGATGGTGGTTGATTGGTTTTCCAAGTATTCATTGTTCATACTTACCCCTTCCTTATGTTAAAATGAAATGACCACTGAATTATTTTACAAACAACTAATGAAATACTTCAGGTTGCCTGAAGATATAGTGAGTGATCAGGATCCTCACTTTACAAGCATATTTTGGACAACTCTTTTCAATATGATAGGCTCCAAATTGAATTTTTTTTACTACCAATCGCCCTCAAACTTACAGCCAAAAAAAGTAGATCAATGGCTTGTTAAAGGAGTATCTTCGGCACTATGTAATAGCAAGTTAAAAAAATTGGTTAGAGTTGTTGGATTTAGCACAATTTTGCTACAACCTACATTGATCATCTTTGATAAGTATGAGTCCCTTCAAGTTAGCTATGGGGCATCAGCCCCTTATTCCTAACAAAATTGCAAGGACAGGAATGAGAGGGAACTGTTTGGCTACCTATTGTTATGTTAGATTGGAGCAAGAGTTGTTGGACAAGGAGCAAGACAGCTCAAATAAGGCAACAAGACACATGAAGAAGTATGCTAACAAGGCAAGAAGGGATGTAGAGTTCCAAGTTAAATACAAGGTATTGCTCAAATTGACTTCTCATATATGTAAAAAGATCAACTACAAAATGGTGCATTGCAGTCTGATTCCCAAATACGACAAACCTTTTATGATTACAAAGAAGATCAATAATGTTGCATATCGGTTGCAATTATTGAAAAAGTTAAAAGTACATCCAACCTTCCATATGAGTTTCCTAAAGCCCTTGAATGAGAAGGCAAGTGACGAGCCTCTGAGGAGAGAAGAAAGGCGTGCTCCCCCAACAATCAGAATCGAGTTTCAGCGTGAAATGAAGGATATCATCGATTGTCAAACATTGGGACAAAGCAAAAAGAATCATCGAATTAAGTATCTGGTGAAGTGGAAGAATTCTCCAAACAGCAAGAATAACTGGGAGAGAGATGTAACTTTCTGGCAGTTCAAAAAGTAGATTTATGACTACTTATAAACCCTACCAACGACAATATTGGCTTTAACTGGTAAAGGTGGTTTATCAATTCCTTAAACTTGTTAGCTTAAAAATGCAAGGAGATTGGTGAAACCTTGCACCAATTCTTGCAAGAAGAGTTGAGTGTGGGCACTTAACTAAAGTAAGGTGTGTCAAGGACACATGTGAGGAAGCATGGTGTAAGAGTCTAATACATGAAAATCACATATAGAGTCATTTGAGGGCATTAGTTAGGTATCAGAGGCACGCTGGGAGCATGACAACATAATGTAAATGGGATGTAATCACTCAGACACATCAATGTTTCTTTTTACCAAACGACCAAATTCTCTAATACATTATAGGGAAGTAGTGCATGTCTCTCAAAGTTAGTAAGACTAATATTATGCCCCAATGATAATGATGTTGGCACACAAGCTACCAACTTGGGCTAACACCAAACCATGATTAGTAGCGATCAATAGGCAATTGGAAAGTGATGAGGTGGATCATGGAAAAATTGGCTCTTCATAAGCCACCAAAACTGAAGATAGTGAGTGGTTATCTTCATCAAAACATAAAAGTGGCAATGGTAGTAGATTTGCATGCTTTCAAAAGCCTTATCTAAACTAAGTGTGTTGGCATGAACTCTTTGAGAGAATGAAAACATGGGTGGTTGTAGAAAGTGGCTAAAGAAATCCTCGATGATGTGTCAAGCTTTCCTTGAATGGAGAGGCATGATCTTGGAAGTTAGGGGAGAAGTTATCCCAAAGTGGGGAGCCCAACTATGAATAATTGACTTAACAACCAAGTCATACATGTCACTAGGTAGTTAAGGGTGTACCAACACTATAAATATATGTAGTGTGGCAACTAAAGGTCACAATATGAGACACATGCAGAAATACACAAAAAAGTGTTAAGAGAACACTTATGTGAGAGGTCTTAAATCTTTTGTATATTTTGTGAAAAGTAATAAAAGTTAGGAAATTGATTCCAATAAATATTTTGTGTGTCTCGTTTGAAAAGTGTAACTTAGTACCATCACAAAGTTAAATTTTTGGGTGAAATTATTGGCCCTGAGCTAAGCTATTATCATATTGGCTTCATCCATATTATAGCAAGCTATCAAAGAAGAATCAATAATGATTTATTTACCTTAAGTGTTGCTTGTAATTGTACCTTTTGTGCTTGATCTGAATTAAATTTCTCTCTAACATTCTAAAATATTACAAATGAAATGAGAGAACATATAAAAGAACACATTGTAATAAAAAAAAAAAGGTAAAAGTTTTTTAAAAGAAAAGAAACTTGTTATTCTTCACTCTTTCTCTTTCTCTCAATTGTCAGTCATTATTGTTGTTATCTTTCCATTATTGAGTTGGAACATGAGAAGAGAGCAATTTAATAGAACAACTTATAAAGAAGTTTCACATTTTTACCTAACCTGATAGGTCGATCCAAACTTTTTAAAAAATTTTAACTCCAAAATAATTTAAAAATTTAAGGTTAACTCAACTTTCTTAAGTGAACATAAAGTAAAACAAAAAATTGTTATATTTAAATAGTAGATTTTGTATTAAAAAAATAGAATGTTTAATCTTGTGAACATTCATTTGAAAAAAAAAATTTATTATTTAATATTTTTTATATATTTTTAATTATTATTTTATTTATATATATATATATATACATCACGTATGTATATTACGTTACTTCTACATATTGTATATGTGTATATTACATTTAATTTATATAATATTTTATTATATATATATATATATTATAAATAATATAAAAAATATATTATAAATAATAATATTTTGACATGTATTATAAATTAAAAGTTCAATCAATCAAAATATTCAATTGAAGAAAAGTATATAAAAATAAATAATTATATATATTTTATAAAAATTAACATATCAAAAATAAATAATAAATATTGATTTTTTATTTTTGAATGCATAATAAAGTAAAATAAATGATTACAAATTAAAAAAATAATAAATAATAACTTACTAATGGGCAGGTCCACCTAAATTCGACTCAAAATTGAGACTTGACCCAAAAGCAAATTAAATATAACATATGGCTTGATTTGACACTCTTATATACCAAGAAGGAAATCAGAAAAAGCAAACAATCCCGCCCCTGCCCAGCAGCCGCTCAATACAAATCAGATGGGCGATGCTGAGGGCAGACAACGGCTGTAGGGATGGCACATGTCAAGAATCAGGTGAAACTTGGTTAAAAGGATGTTGAAGGCAGAGAGGAAGTAAGAAATTAAATTTTTATTTGATTCTATTAAATGGTAAGCCATGAACAGTCGTATCTTTTTTTGAAAAAAAAAATTTATTATTAATTCTGCTAGATTAGATTAATTCTCAATATTTATAGAAACATTCCTATTTCCTACAGATTATCAAATCTAGACTTTTTGGCTGAGTAAATTTTTAGCAATGATTGTGGAGAAGCTTTCTCTTATCAAATTAACAATCCCAAAATTAGGTTCAATGTATTTTCTAATAAAAAGAAACATTTTGCCACATCAGAAAAAATTTTAGCTTAGATTAATCTTTAATGTTCATGTAACTATTCTTGTCCCTTAAAGAGACCATAGTTAGACCAAAAACTGAATATTAATGGCAGAAAGAGGCATAACAGAGATTGACCAATAGAGGAAATAATAGGAATCACAAATAATGCACATAAACAGCCCGATAATTAATTAGATGAGAGGATAGACAGAGAAAATCATAAAGGAAGAGTGTTAGATTTAGACTTTCCTGGTAAGTAAATTTTCAATAATAATTATGGAGAAGTTTTCTCCCAACAAATTAACAGTGTCAAATTTTAGATTTAATATTTTTTTGAAACACAAAATTTTTCACTCAAGAAAAGATAGGTCTAATATAATATTTACCATTAGATATAAGTCGAGATGGTAAACGAGATGGATCGAGTTAATTTCAAATTGAATTATTTCTAGCTTCAAATTATTTAGATTTTAAGTTCATTGGATTTTGGATTCCATGGGTTTCGGGTACTTTGAGTTTTGAGTTAATTGAGTTTTGGGTATTTTTTACTATCAAATTTTCGGTCAATTCAGGTCAGGTATTTAGAATTTTAGTTGCATATTGGGTTAACTTAATAAGTTATTGTTTATATTATATATAAGTTAGTTGGGTATATATTTTTTACCATATTAGCTATTACATATTATATTATAAAAAACTAATTTGATGTAAATATTAATAATTGAAATTTTACTTTATTTAAAATTGCTTGGATGACATATTATACATAATAAATTATTATTTTCAATATAATATATAACTAATTAAAAAAAGAAATAATATAATTATTTTTTTCACTTTTTTGACCGTTCATTTTTTGAAAGACCATTCTACAACAATTATATTTAATATATCTATTATATTATATACACATCTTTGTCATATAAATAAGTATATAATAATTTAATGACATATGACTTACATTTTAAATTATGATAATTTTTAGAGATACATTAAGGGTTTAAAAAACTGAAATGTGTAACATTCCTATTGGATAAATTAAAGTTATTTCAAAACTTATTGTTTATTGATCATGGTAACTATGTGTGAGTTATGACAAAGACATGATTACAACAATTTAAACCCATAAAAAACAATTAAAGGAGTATTTATCAAATAAATACTCAAAAAAAGTACAAATTTTATAATTTGATTCTTTAAAGCATATCAGTTGTTTGTTCAACTTTATCTCTATTTTATATTCTTAAAATTATCTTTATGCATATAACTTATTAGAATACTTACATGTTGACAATGAATAAGAATTATACTCTTAAAGGATTAAATAAATTTAATTATTTTAATTTATCATTAATTATTTTATATTCATAAATCATTAGCACATGTCATGACTGCCTAAATGTTAGAACTATAAAAAATAGTTTGACATATCCCTTAAGTTCATAATCTCTTCTTATAATTTAATTCTTTCATCATATTAAGGTTCTAATTATATATAGTATGAAATTAATGTTTATTATATTTTATCTAATTATATTCATTTTTAGACATAAATTATTAGTTTAATGAATAAGATTATAATTACTTATATATATTCATTCTATCTTGTCTAAGGAATTTCTTAAATTAGTATCAATTGAGAATAATATAACATTATCTTATGGTTATTTTAAAGTGATAAATCTTTTATATAACTATCACCATATAATTCACGTAATATCGAATGAAAATCTTCATAAGTGATCTTTGATTTAAAGACATAATCAAAGTATAATAATTCCTATATAAGATACCTTGATTTTAAGTTTAAGGAACATTAACACAACCATCATATAAGTAATATTTCATTTGAAAATTTTCACAGTGGGTCAATTTAGTAAATTTGTTTAGTTAACAAACATTCGTGTATTTATTCAACTATCCTTATATTTCAATCTATGAGATCAATTTATTTTTTACAAAAACAAAATATAAAATATATTAATCTTATAACTTTATCAATGTTTATAATCGATAACACATCAACTAAGAATATTTAAAAATAAGACAGTGATGCAATAGGTATCTTTTAATTATGATCTAATGATAATTCATTTTAAAAAGTATATTTATTTCATGGACTTTATTTTTTAGTAAATTAATAATAATATCATATATATAAATAAATAATAAAAATAAATAATATCTTTATTAATAAAATTTATTGCACAAAATATTCAATATGTGTATGAATAGCAATTAATTCTTTGGTTACTGAGACATATGTTTAACAATTAATCAACATTGGATATTTTTAAATATCTCACATTTCCCATGTTATGGTTATTTCCATGCTAATGTTAATTTTTACTTTAAATGCACCATAATAATATGTTTAATGATACTATACAATAGAAAGAAAAACTAATCAAAATTCAAAAAAGATAATGAAGTAAATAAAATATTAACCCTTTTGTTTGGATAACAAAGTAAAGGGAGAGAAAAATAAGAGGAAAAAAATAAAAGTAATGGAAAGTGGAAGGAAGGAAAAAGCATAGTTAACTTTATATTTGGTATAAAGAAGGAAAATTGAAAAATTTTTATTTGTAAAAGGGTAAAAGGTAGAGAAAAAATAACATATAGTTAATATACAAATTTATTCTCATCTTTTTGCATTTCAAAAAATTTAGTTTCACCTTTAAAAAATCATAAATGATGCCTTAAAAATATGTTTTTTCTCATAACTCTAGTATGCCATTATAACTATTAATGAAAAACGTAAGAAAGAATGGTATGGCATGCTTACATAGCAAAAAATGTCATGTATACGAAAGAAAATTTGATGTGGGAGAGAGATGAGAGGGAGGGGAGAGAAAGAGGAGAGAGGAGAGAGAAAGGGTGAGTGAGAGAGAGGGAGAGAGATAAGAAAAGAGAGTGAGATGGTATTATTTAGATTTCAAGTATGAGTATTTGAGCATTTGTGAATATGCACCAAGAAATCTCATATTAAAAAGAAGATATGGTATTAAATCCACAAGTATGTCACTTACTTGGATTCTATTCAGATTTCTCCTTAATTTTAGGTTGAAAGTGAGGATTGATTTGAGTTTTTAAAAAATGTTAATGGAAGATTATCTGTACCAAAAGAAGTTGCAAATCATATAAATCAATTAATTTGATTTTTAGTCAATTAAGTTTAATGAATATAAATTTTGATGAAGAGGTTGATGCTTTGATTTTGTTGTCCTTATAGTTGGGAGGTTTTTAAGTTCTTAGAAAAGAAAATCTTGCATGCAAGTTTAATAAAAGTTTGAATGGTTTAAAATAAGTTTATGGGTAATGGTAAAAAAAGTTTGATGTCTTTATATGTAATTGTTGTTTTAATAAATGTGACATGGATCATTGTTGTTACTTTAAGAAATTTAATAATTACTATATTGTTTTTCTCTTGTATGTAAATGATACACTCATTGTATGTTTTAGTATTTAAGTGATTAATAACTTAGAACAAGAATTGTCAAATGAATTTGCAATGAAAGATCTTGGAGTTGTGAAGTGAATTCTTGGAATGAGAATTATAAATGACAAAAAGGCTAGTACTTTGAAATTATTATAGGTTGCTCATATTGAAAATTTGTTAAACTGATTCAAAATGTAGGAAACAAAGTTGATTAACACTCCTTCGACATATCATTTTAGACTTTTAAAGGAATAGTCACCGAAAACAAATGAGGAGTGCAAATACATGTTAATAGTTCCTTATGTCTTATTAGTTAGTAGTCTTATGTACATTATAGTATGTACTAAACCTAATAGCATATGTAGTAGGAATTGTAAATAGGTATATGGCTAATCCAATTTTCAACATTGAGAGAATATTAAATGAATTTTTTGATATTTGAAGGGTAGTGCAGATGTAGCATTTTATTTTGAGAAAAATAGTATAAACTTTCAAGACTTTATTAATGAAAATCTTAGTAAAGACATTGATAATAGAAGGAATGCAACAAGTTATATTTACATTTTAGGTGACATTGTTATAAGTTAGGCATCTCATTTTTTAAAGATTATGGTTATGTCAACTACTGAAGTTGAATATGGTGTCATGACTAACATTACGAAGGAATTGATTTGGTTAAAGAATTTCCTAAAAGGATTAGGCAAATCACAAGAGAGTAGTATTTTTTTTTTTTTTGTAATTGTCAAAATACAATTCATCTAAGTAAAAATCTTATATTTCATATGATAATGAAATATATCCAACTAAAATATTACTTTATACATGGTTTATTAGACGATGGAATATTGATTTTGTAAATGATATGCAATAAAAAGAATCCTACTAATATACTAATTAAATTTGTAATTATAAAGAAATTTAGATTATATGTAACCTTAATTGGTTTCTATAGTTAATTGTTAATAAGGTGTTGTGCTAAAGTTATAAATTACAAGATAAGTTTAATTATATTATGATAGTTGTTAATTTGATAATCAGAATTCAAGTAAAAGATTGTTATAAGAGTAAAAACTAATTAATGTTATATTGGGAATAAATATAAACTTTGTTTTCATATAAAAATAATTGTATTTTCTTATATAAAAAATATGTTTGTTATATAATTTGTAACTCCTCTAATATTAAAACTTTAGTGTGGTCATACATGTTTACAAACCATATAAGTTCTTTATTTTATTTTTTTTTCAATATTTTGTTTCCTAATAAAAAGAAAAAGAAATAATGAGGGAGAGAGGTAAGAGAGAAAAAAGAGGAGAGAAAAGACAAAGAAGGAGAGGAAGGGAGATGAGTGTGAAGAAGAGAGAGATGGGAGAGAGGAAGACAGACAAGTGAGAGAGGGATTTTTTGTCATATTAGATTGTCTTGTATATATGTGATACTTTTTACCGTGTAGGAATGACGCATTAATATTTATTTATGTTATTTTATTATGGGTCCAACACTAAACAAGTGTTAGAAAAATATATATTTTTATAGTATAAATTATCAATTTCTAAAAGTAAGACGGCATTTGTTAAACTGTGAAAATATGATAATAAATTTATATAATTAATAAGTGTTAATAAAAAAAATAATATAGACTAATTATTCATTTTATAAATTAATCAAAGGAATCAATAGTTTTTAACTCAAATTTAAGAAAATAAATTTGATGGATAAGGAAAAATAATTTTAATTTTTGAGATATTTTCCAAACACTAAAATAACCTATTTTGCTTATATTTTCCTCTCCCCCTTCTATTTTTCTCCTCTCCCAAACACAATGTTCGCCTGAAAAATACACGATTAATTAATGCAGTCCAAGATTATTACAGAATGAAAGCCCTTCTATTGCAAATCTACATACATCATTGACAAACACCAAAAGTTCCGTCAGTTAAAATTTCCATATTCAGAGCTCGAGGTCAATTTACTGGATGTAATAGGGGAAAAAGGAATCGGAGAATATTAGAGTGAACTGAAATTGAAAGGAAAAAGCTTGCAAGACAGCATATTCGAATATTGCAGATGATACTTGTACTTGAGATTCTATGACTATAATACCTAGGTATATTCACACATAGCAACCTGAAAAATATAATATAAAGTCAAATAGTTGTGCCTTGCAATTAATCCCCATCACATGATGGAGCAAGCATGAGGATTCTCATCGCTAAACATAGAACTTGCCCTATTATCATCAAGCGTGGAATATGGTGGGCTCTGGGAGTAACCATATTCAACATCACTGTAGCTAGTCTTGTGAGAGTTGTACGAAGAGATAGTAGTAGTTGTGGAGTACTGAGTTGCACAACAGGTGATGGGTTGTTCAACTTCATATTGTTGATGTTGATAGTAGTCGTAGAACTGCTGCATATGGTTGTAAGGGTATGGCCATAGCTCAGCTCTTCCTCCTGTCTTCCTCACTACTTTAAGCACCTTCTCTTGGTCTGCCCATCCCATGACTGTTACCTTTTGTGCTGTCATGTCTATGTCGATTGCATCCACTCCTGATATGCCAAATATATAAAAGATTTAGCATGTAATGGGCGAAATATTATAGCCATAGGACAATAATTTCCAACAGTTCGGGTGACAAGAAACCAATTTGCATTGGAATGTGCAGCTCTTGCATTACTAAATCAAAAAACCAAAAATATGTGTGTTTGTGTGTTGTATAACCTTGTAGCTTTCGCAGAGCTTTCTTGATCTTGCTCTCACAGCCAGCACAATCCATATGCACTCTCATCTCTATGACCTGGGATACAAAAGCAAAGTGGTCATGATTTTCACAAGAGTTATAAGCATCAAATTTCTTACGGCCAGCTATACAGGAAGTGATAGTAAAGAATTCCTCCACATAATCACAGTCGCAAACTTGAGGCAATTGTGCAAGTGTTTATGTAAATATGCAGGCACAGATATGTATCCCACCATCATTCTGGGAGATAAAAGAGTTCTTGAGCTTTTTCTTTAATTTTCAATGGGTACCAAAAAAAATGGTTTGCAACTATAGTGCAGGGGAATGAATGCAAAATATATATCTTTAATATAGATAGAGCTTCGGTATTTCCTTTTCTCCAAGTTCTTTCAAAGCGAGAAAGATGAAATGTCAACAAAGATTGCGGGAAACTGCATAGCAACTGCTCACAAGTCAGATAATCATGAGGCAATTGTCAACGTTACAGGGGCTGTGGTTTCTGAGTAATTCTCTTGACAAAGACATCATTGAGAGTTGACTAGCAAACAAAGGACAATGCGATACAGGGCAATTATTAGGCAAGATAATTTTTATATATTGTAAATAAACTTTCTTGCATTGGCATCATACAATATAACCAGCACACCCTATTGCATAACATCAGTGACCCATATCTTTTCCCACTTGATGTCAATGCCTTAACCTTCGTTAACTTGCTACTATACGCATTGAATGTTCTTGCTACACCTTACTTACTTAGATGTCCACACCCAAATTCCATTCAAAAATTGGTTCAAGGCACTATCAATTATGCGTACCTTCATGCTAACGATTTCTCAAGGGACTAAAATTGAGCATGCTGGTTATAGGTTGTCCTGCACCCAACCTAATGCCTATAGCCTCCTCGCAAGAAAAGAATCATTCCCAACGTGTGTTCTATTTTTAGGGGCCGATCAATTAGTCTCTTGTGTTACATTTCGTGTAAATGGATCGTTAAGAAACATCCTCACATGCATCGGTGATGTTGGAAGAGGACCTATTTCATGATTCAACATGATTGGATTAGTGTTTCCAAGCTGTTTAAAAGTGTATCACCTTATTGGATTGGTTTGTGCAATCAAAATAATTTAGTTCAACCATAATTTAGAAGATGCTTTTCTAGATTATAATTAGTGTTGCAAAAAAAAAAAAAAAAAACAAAAGAAAAGAAAAGAAAATTGCAATCCCAATACGTTTGGGATTGAAGAATAAATTTTATTCAATTTCTTGATTGATTATTTTTTTAAAATATAATTAGAACCTTTATTTGTTATAGAAAACTCAGTTAAATATTAAAATTTGATTAGATTTTATTACTTATTTGGAAAAGGAATCCTTATGTAATATTGAACCTTATTTGATTAGGAGATCAATTTGAAATATGAAAAATCAAACTAATTCAATTTAATTATTTCAATTGTTGGAAATATTGTTTTAGACTATATAAAATATCAATAACTATAATTAAATATGTATTTATCTTTGGACACACTTTGATAGTTATGAGCTCATAAACTAATAAAATTGTGCTTATTTATGGTTGAAAGGATTTATTATTATGATGCATAAAGACAACAATGACCTTTCTCTTTATTTCTAGTTGTGAATTTTGTCCACGTCTAAATATGTTACTTATCACCCAAGCATTGTTCGTTTTTGTATTATTATTGAAAGTAGGAATTAGATAAAAAATTTATTTGTAACAAACAATATGAAAATAAATACACAAAGTAAGACATCGAAGGAGAATGGATGCAATAAGATTTTTGAAGACCATATTATACTCGCTTAGGATTTGGCCATCTAATTTCTTTCAACAGCTTAAGGAAACCATTTTAGTAGACTCCACAATATTTCATACCGAAATGTCATGCTAGGATTATATGATATATATATATATATATATATATATATATATATATATATATATATATATATAGCAATTATTATGACAATTTATGAGACCAACTATAATTAGCAAAAATCCCTACATATTAACAGCATGATAAGTTATCTTTCATAACTATAAAATTAGAAATTTCATTTAATGATAACTTGCTGAGTTAGTTAAGTCACTGATGCCGAGCATGTTTAATGTCATAATTGATATGTTCTACTTAACTAAATTTATGGAATTTAGATAAATCACTTTTGATCATATAATTCAAGTTCGGCTTGACATAGGAGGCTATGACCACAAATTCAAGTTCGGCTTGACAAGATGTAGATGTAGCTAAATAAAGAGATTGATTGACAACTTTTTGGGTGCTAATCAATTGAAGATACATCAAGTCGAGGGAAACTTGAATATTCTCGTTGGGGTTAAAACATGTGGTCGGTTGAGAAATGGGAATGGCAATTGATTGCTTGACAGAAGTAATTTGACTAGTTACAAGTCCAAGTCATGCAGTTAACCTTCTTTCAACAAGTTAGGACATGTGTTGCTTATGCCTTCTTCCCTATAGATTAGCTTAGATGATCTATAATTTTGTTCACAAGTTGTCACACACATTTGCTTAACTAGATTCCATTGGCGTTAACACTCAGTCAAAGCCTCGTGTCCAATTGATGTTTATTGGCCTACCGCTTCACTTCTCTACATTTATTGGCCAATTTTACACATTCGATCACTAATATACTAGCATTCATGCTTGGACAGACAGATGCACTCGATCTAGTACAAACATTTTAGGTGGCAAAAAATAGACCTTTATCTTATTCGTGCACTCTTTTCTGCAATTTGTAGTGGCTGACAACACTTGCTTGTACTAACTTCGCCACTTTTTCTATGTAAACATAAAAAAATAATAAAATAAAATAATTGGTGGTTTTGATATTCTTAGCTCACTAGTCATCCTTTTGCACTACATTTTGCAAAATTAGCTAGCATGCATGGGTGGTTTCAAATTGCTCGAGCCTGCCAACTATCTCCCTACACCACATGTCTTACTTTCAACTTGCATCAAAGCTACGTATGTAATAGCAATGTCACAAGAAAAGTTATCTTGAACCAGTGAAGCTCTTACAATAATCTACTTATATTTAATATAAGTTCTGATAACGACAAAGACATCTGAATCACAAACTGTTGAAAGCTGCCAAAGTTTCCCTTAGCTTTAATCTATTAGATATGCCATATTTGTTTACCAAAAATTTCACCCATTTTTGTTTCTTGAGAGCATCAAAATGACAACTCTTTGTTTCCTAATCAAATTTGCAATTGCTCGATGTTTTGCTTGTCATTAAAGCTTCTAACACTCTAATTCAACACAATTAAAATCCTAAACAATTAAAACGTCATCATCTAATTGGAGAACCCAGATCAAGGTTCCCTTCCCTCTTTAGTTTAAGGCCCCAAACCATTCCTCTTCTTCAATCTGATTCATTTGGTCAATTTTTCTGGCTAAAGCATTTTTGTCACATAATAAGGCTAAAGTCAAATATTGTGTCATGCCACCAATTCGTTATACTTTAAGTTTGTGCTTCTTCATAGGATCACCCTAATCAACAATTCCACGCAAGTAAGAGAGAATGACCATGTTCCAACACTATATATCATTATCTGAAGCATTAGCACTTGGTGATGAAGATGTCTCCTCTAGTCGTTACATTTGCCTTTTATCACGCAAATTGAGTTTTAGGATTGTAGGAACAGATTTCTTTATATACTTACCAAAATTCTCCAATTTGTGTTTAGCTTCTTCTTCTTCTTCTTTTTGTTTTTCTTTATTAGTTGTTTAGCTTCTTTTTGTTTACGAGCAGTGGGAAAAAAAGCCACAAAATCATCTTTTCCATTGTCTCCAAAAAAGGCCGGATACATTACAGTGACTGAGAATCTTAGAAAGTCATTCCCTAAATCATTCTCCACAAGCTGGACTTCTGTTAATGTAAGCCCATCATAGCCATTCAAACTTCTTCTTCTTTTTTTTTCCTAAGGGCAAAACCATGATTTGACGGCCCATATCAAATCCAATGATAAGGAGGTCACGGAAATTCAGCTATGATCTGGTCACTTAGGCTTCTTACTAACATGTGAAGATTTGTTGCATTCTGATGCATGTTTCAAAGGTGTCCTTCCACGGTCTCAAGCTCACTCCTTATCACTGATTGCTCGACTTCCTTTACACCCAATATGTAGAGACGGTTGTCCATGGTCCCATGAAGTGCGACATTGCAAGTTTCCACAATCACCTCCCTAGAGTCTAAAGAATAAGCACCATTTCCGCAATCATTCAAGCTATTTATGGAATTCAAACCACAAAATGACCGAAGGCACTAGTTGACAAAGAGTAAACCCCTATAGTCAATCATAAAAATGTCATAGGACATTTCAAAGTTAAAAAAAAAAAAAAAAAAAAAAAAAAAAAAAAAAGAGGTTCCTACCATGTTTATTAGGATTAATTACCAAAAAAGAGCCAACAATCAAATCCAAATTAGGCATAAATAGCATCACCTTGCCAAACCATACCTTTTTGTAACCATTCTTTTTTTATTATTGATCCTTTAAGTTAAAAGTTTAAATAGAGATAATGATTAGTTTTATTTGACAAAAAATTTTGGTAGTTAATGCAAAACATGTTACTTTGGTTTCTTCATAAGTTTATCATATGCATGCTATAGCTTACAAAAGTAAAGACATTACCTCAAACTTCAATCACACATAATTAGCAGTCTTGAGTGAGGTGCAATTAAAGGAACATCAGCCCTGGCGGATAGAGAAAAAGGAATTATCAATAAGGGTCACGATGAAGGACTCAAAATGGCTGTTGCTCTTCTTGAAGAGTTTGGACTTCACCTTGAACTCCTCCTTATTACAGACGTGATTAAAGTGAGGTTTGTTAAGAATACTAATTACAAGTGGATTAACCAAAAGAAGGTCGAAAAGAACTTCAAGATGATCAGCAAGCTCCTGAGATATGACGTCAGATTACTAGTTATGTTAGCAACAGCAGATCGAGAATCTCAAAGGGAGTGAAGGCCAAGGAACTCAATACTCTGGCCTCCAGTTTGTGAGATAATTGTAGATAACCCACCAATTAGCAAAATTCACTTAAAGAACCTTTCTGGCATCACTACAACTTTGCCAATTGAGGCATTTATTACTGGATAGTAATGCCGCAACATCTAATTGTGGTTGAAGGTTCACCAAGCAAGCACCTACAACAAAATGATATTCTTTGAGTCTTAGATATATTTGTGCTTTCTGCCGCATTATGTAGTTTCCCAATTTGCAATTTTCTCACCAAGGATTGTTGATTTGTCTCAGCAACAAGCTAGTCACAATATTTAATATAACGTGGTTGGCATTATAACTATGGTTTCCTTGCCAAATCAGAGGAAAAGTCAGCACCTTCCTTCTCACTTCCTAGCACCTTCCTTCTCACTTCCTACAACTAATCATATTGCAATTGATCAATACTAACATGAACGCAAAAACACTGCCAAAATCGTTCTTCTAAATGATAGTTGAAATGAAATTCAAGGCAAACAAACATTTGAGATCATGACTACAAGCTCAATATGTACCAGTTGCAAATTCAACTACTTGCAATATCACAATTATTCTGAGTCCAAATTTCAACCCGAGAACTAATGGTAGAGCAATCAACAATTTACTGTCCCTTTTATTTTGAGTACAATCTTATATAAATATTTTTCACGAATAGGTCGGCTTTAAAACTATAATCGAGCCAAAATAAGAATTGATACAAGAACCAACTGAAACTAGCTAATAATCAAAAATGAAATTGGAACCAAAATGGCTTAAACTACAAATAAAACTAAATCATTAGACCAAATTTCTCTTTCTGGTTCCCCTCCCGATGGAACTAAAAGGGGAAATTATAAGAACACTAATATACAATTGGTGAATACGATGTTACGAACGGATATTGAACAAAAATCAAAACCAAACCAAATTGTGCCTTTTAGGAGAAAGAAAAAGGTCAAAACCCTGAAGTATTAGTAATAGGAAGTGGCCAACCATATGAAGTATTTACAGAAGATTTTGCCTTTTTAATCTTCATCAAGCTCAAAGTATCAATTTTCAGTAAATTACACTTTAAACTACATATTTTTAAATCACATATTTCTCTCAAAAGTTTTTAGAAACTTTTAATCAAGTCAAACTTTATCTGTATTTTACATTTTCATAAATCATCCTTATGGATGTGATTCATTAAAATGTCAATAAATTAAGATTCTTCAATTTATTATTAAAGCTTCTTTAATTAATCAATTTATATTTATAGATAAAGATGAATGTCTAAAAGCAAATGATAACCATTCAAATATTAGGAATAACAAAATGGTTTGACTAACATGTTCATGTACAATCTTTCATCTATTTTGTCTTATTATGTTAATTCTAAAATATTGATATAGTCATTGAATCTATGATTAAGATTCATAAGCCTTGGCCAAGGGATTCTAAATTAATACTCTTTCAAACAGTGTTAATTTTTTAAAATTATTTTAAGGTAATAAATTATTTATTGTATATTTAGTTAGTTCCATATAATTTATATTATATGCAATATGTACTATCACTAATAATCGATGATTATCACAATATTTAAGAAAGATCAAAGTATAACTATTATATGAAATAATTTAATGATCTTAAGTCTAATGGTGACTTACAACTATTATAGATTCATCAATTGTCCATCTTGATAGTGAATTAACTAGTGTAATCATTGTAATTTTCAAGCTCTCTTTACAAAGGGCTAAGATGAATGTAAAAATGAGTTATTTTGCTCGACAACCTTAATCATATATCTTGACATCTCCTTGCACCACAAATGGCCCTTATTTCTTCCTTTTCCATTTTTTATTTTCCTTCAAATGGCATCAAAGCAAAGAATAATCTCGATGGACCTCCCAAAACTTACACTTTACATTCATCTTAGCTCTTTATATATAGAGCTTGAAAATTACAATAATTACATGAAACCATACTTATTTAGTGCATGTAAATAACTTGTGATGATAGAGAATACTTTTATATTGTTCTAAGAATAATATTTTGATGTAATGAGCATTTTCTAATTATGATACCACTATAATTAATTTTGTAAAATATATTTATTTTATGAAACTTATCTTTAAAGTTTAAATGATAACCATATATGTATACAAATAATTTAAAAATAAAAAATATTTTTGATATAAAGTAATATGTATGAAACATTACATATGAATAGTTACAACTCGTTAATTAAGTGACATTTGTATACATATAAGTATTATGTTAAATGAGAGAACTTCTCACCCATTAACGCAACAAAACTTTTAATTTTAATAATATTTATTTGTTAATTAAATTAAAAGGTTAATATGGATAAACTTAATTTTATATTGATTAGGTTTATCTTGATCAGATCCCTCAATATTAAGAATATTTATTAATTAATTAAATTCAAAAAAGCCAATATAGATAAACTCAATTTTATACCAAATAGAAGATCTATCTGCTCCAATCCTCCACCAGTTTTCGGCAACACTATTAACATTTGAGGGAACAGATAAATGAGGGTCTCCTCTCTCCATTCATTTCATTATTTCTGTTTGCCATGACCTTCTTTTATTATTCTTGCTTACTGATCACACCTTTTTCTTCTTCAATTTTTCACAATCTAAATTTTGTAATTATTTCATTTTGAAGAAGTTGCCTTTTTTCCTTTTGCAGGCTTAAAGGTTGTTCCCATTGCTTGAATTTCTCTCCCTCCACTCCAATTTTCCTATGTTTTTATTTTATTTCTGACTAAATTTATAATGCAACTATCATAATGTTTTTGGGGGAAGTTTTGAGATTTCATATGGTTTGCTTTATCTTTTGTTACTCTTCAATGGGCTTCATCTTTGTTCTTTTTTAGTCCCTTCAACTTAGGCGTGCGATAGTTTTGTTTAGTGTAAGATACAATTATTTTTGTGTTTAAGATAGGAAATAAGGAAAATAAATTAAAAGTGTCATGAGTTACAATATAAAAATTTATTTTTAAGTGAAAATTATGATAATTCAATATCTACCTTTTTTTCTAATTGTTTGTTAATTTTTTATTTTTTTTTGTGGGGGACTTTAAAAAAGAAAAAAAGAAGAAGTAGTAGAGACAAATGTTAATCCAGAAAAAGATCACAGATCTGTATTTGCATACAAGATACATGATTTGTATAATCTTTTTTATCTCAACAATAATTATGTCACTCAAATTATTATTTTTATGTTAAAGTTTTCATATTGCAGTGTAAATTAATAATAATAACAATAAAATGTGGGCTTAAAAACTTGTACCCAAATATTTAGGCATTCCCCTTCAAACAGTACTTATTACTATTGATTGGATAATCCCCATAAGACGTAGTCAACGAGAATTAATTACTGGGGGCAAGCAGACCCACGTACACAAATTGTTTGGCATTGACTTGATCTGGGCGATTGTCGTACACAAGGCAATTTGGACGTGATGATACCACTTACGATAATTGTTCTTCGTTCGTACTTCATTGTTATTTACGTCTCTTACTTATTTTCCATATTCTCTGCAATTTTGAGATGTAATGAAATGAGCTGTTCAAGTGGTATCAAAATATCGAAAAAGAGGCATCGAATTCCAGCTTCTGGCAATTAACCATTATCATACTTTTTCTGAGAAAAATAAGTAATTTATTAAGTTGAGCAACCGCTAGCCATATGGCACCAGTGGTCTAGTGGTAGAATAGTACCCTGCCACGGTACAGACCCGGGTTCGATTCCCGGCTGGTGCATAAGATTTTTGCGCAGTCCCTGGTTGCGGCTCACGTGGGTGCTATAACATTCCAAATCTGCATTCGGACTAAGTGGGGTCTGTAATCACATTGTCTTGTTCAAACTCCTGAAAAACGTCAAAGTCAATGGTCATCACAGATTAGCCTCATTGGCTCATAGGTGACGTTACCATAACCTCACTCCGTTTTCTTTTCACGAGTTGATGCCTATTTTTAGATTCTAATTTGTAAAGGCACTCAAAAAGACTAATATAAAATAATAATAATAATAATAATACATAAAAAATAATATCTCATTTGACATGTCTGGTATGTTTATTTATTTTTTTAAAATAATATCAAATTATTTTATTATTTTTATTTCAAATAAACTCTATTTATTATATATTGTAAAATTATATTTGAGTTATATTAAAAAAATCCAAAATAGAAATCTCCCTCACTTCTTCCTATAAATAAATAAAATTGAATATAAAAAAAATAATATACTAATCTCTTATTATTTTCATATTATATTTTATATAATGTTACGCCGGTGGTTATCTCTCCAAAAATACGCTGGTTGTTAAAATCTCTTATTATTATTCAATTTTCGATGGCCTTTGCATGTGCGGCTATTGTCAATGCCAAAGAAAATATCTGAGGCATCCAGTTGTTGCAATACTGGAGGTTTCATATGCGGTATCTGCAAAACACGTGTCATAGTTTTTTTTTTTATTATTTTTTGGTTTTAAATTGTTACAAAATTTTGTGCAAAGTGATAATTACATTTGTAATAACTTTTTTGAACTTTTTTTCTTTTTCTCCTAAGTTGAATCAGTTAAAGTCTATCCAGTATAAAGAGATCGCTAAAATGGAGTAAATCATATTTGTAAGTATATACGTAATAACTCAAAAAGATATCTTTTTGAAACAGTTACAACTATGTATGTAAAAAAATGTACACATTTTGTCTGCAAAAATACAGCTTTTGTACACAAAATTGCATCGATGTCACCACAACTTGTGGGACTCAGAAGTCAGCATAGAACTAATTGTACAAATACGTGGCGCCCTGTATTGAGTTAATATTTTTTAAATATCAAGATATATATATATATATATATATATATACCCGAGAGAAAATAAACCCTAAATATATATGCTCTATTGACGTAACAATATTCAGGAAATCTTTATATATTCTCTCTGTATGGTTGTTTAATTTTCACCTTAGATAAATAGCAGGCAAGGACCATTGCAATATCTAATTAGCGCGGCCAAAAGATAAGCAGATGGTGGCACACCTCACAAATCATACGTAAGGAGAGGGAAAGAGAACATTGCCGATGGATCAAAATGAAATTAGTGGGATCTGACATGGAAGTGCGCCACTCCTTCGTAGGTCCAATATGGAAGGCATGGCATGGCATGGCTAGAATTTCAAGTTTGATGAATAATGATGGTGGGCTAATAAAATATTATTTATTTAGTATATACATTATTGACTAAAATATGGAAGGCATGGCATGGCTAGAATTTCAAGTTGCTAATCTAATAATTCTTTGATTTTTTTTGTTTTTTTTTTCTCTGTACATTGCACAACGAGATTGTAAACGTAATGAACCCATTTTGATAACTTGCTAGTCCTGTCCAATCTTTTGATCATATGAGAGCTCGATTAAAAATGGAGACGAGGTCCTTGAAGGCCAACTTGTGTACAATGCCACTGTACCAAAAGCTTGTGAACCATATAGCCTGTTTGTATCAAGAGAAAACAAAGAGGGGAAACGGATTCAATAGCCGTCTATTGTACTTAATTCATTAATTAATAGAGGTGTTGTAATATGTCTATAAGGTAATCCAATATAGCTACTTCCAATAATTTTTCTTATTTTGAACATTAATGGACTGATAACAAGGCCTCATTTCATAAAACTGCCAAATCAAGAGTGATCGGATCCTATCCTAGGTCGCTCATTGAGCATAATTGTAATCGGGTCGTCCCAAAATCAATTTTTGAGTAATTAGAAAATCAAGCCTTTAAATTTAGGGTAAAATCTTCTAGTTCCAATGTGAACAGTTAGTTTGTCTTAGGCCAAACTGATGATGATGAAGTAACACCAGCAAAGCTTGAGTCGGGTTACTTACCATGGTCAAAGTAGTGTTACTGGCTTTCTGCCCTGAAAACCACATGCCATAAATTCAGCTCCCATAAATGAACTCACGAAGTTTGATTCAAGACAAGGAAGAAAATACAACATCAAATTGAAAGGGGTCCAATAAAAAGTATTAGGCGTCAGATAAGGTTATATTATTTCCCAGAGGCTTCCTCAATATGGAGTTAGGTAAAAATATAGTCAGGATCCCACTGACACCCCCAATCAGTTGACTGCGTTAGTTAGACTCCTATTAAGCCGCATACCTTCAATAGTCTTCCGTGAAATTAGGCGGCATGTGCTGGTAATAAAAGTACAATAACTATGTGCATTATAGGCATCCAAACAGGAAGGCCTCTTGGATCTTAAACATCTGACCTGGGTGTGAGTTTAAAGAAGAGACACCACTGTTCTTTGTGCATGTTGTCTGTGATACCCTGTGTTGCTCTCTCTCTCTCTCTCTCTCTCTTTGAAAGGTCAAGTTTCACAAACAGTTTCGTATAAACAAGATTGACCAACCAACAACACAACTTATCAGTTTTCTGACATGCTCGAGCAAAAAGATAGGACATGTCCAGGTCTAGACCCTCTTCTTCTGTTTGGTTTCTCTCTTACATCAAACTCCAATTCTTTTCACGTGTAAGGCAATTCTTGCAACCAAAAGCAGCACAAGAGAGTAAATCAAGAACCAGGGTCATGGTAAAGAAGGGAGAGGTACAAGTACGACAAGCGGAGGTATTGGATCCTAGTGAAATGAAAATCCACGAAGATAATTCTGCGGTGTTACAAAGATCAGTAAAGAGGCTTCATTTTGGAAGCTGGGAAGAGAAGGAGATGGCGGCTCTGGAGATTGGGAGATTAGCTAGAGAAGATGTGAACACGAGAAAGCTGATGGCTGAGCTCGGTGTTATTCCGGCCTTGGTGGGGATGGTCGCAACGGAGGTCGGTGGGCGCCGGCTGGTGGCCGTCAAGGCTTTGATGGATCTTGCTAATAGAACTTACACGTAAGTTTTTGCTTCACAGTATTACAGTATTATTAATTCCCCCCCCCTTTTTTTGAGCATCTTATGTTAAAATCAAATATCTAATGTTTTGGTTTGTTAATTAGCGTCCGCAAGGTGAATGAAAAGAAAATTATAATTAGCAGTGAAATATTTCATTCTGTAATGGATGAAACAATCCATCCCCTAATTTTTTTTCTTCGTTCATTCGAAAATGAAAAGACAAAAAAAAAAAAAAAAGGCCTTTGACTCTACGCTGTTAAATTCGTAAAATTTTATTCCGAAAATATGAAATATAGAGGTAAAATTTAATATAGATTTATAATAATATAATTATATTCGTTAACTGTAAATATATTTGGGAGTCGGAATGCACGTCGGGCATCCATTTCTTTACTATTTTGAACTTCATCAACAAGTACCTTTTCTTTTAATTATTTGTTGGGACTTGTAGGATTGGATGGTTTTCAATGGTGTTTGACATATTGGAGTTGGGTGTCTCTGGCGACACATAGATTTTTGAGCGTCCCATGTCGTTTTGCGGCTACTAGGCTATGTGGGTCAGCAAGTGCCTGGTGGACCATTCAGCACAGTTTCAGATTGTGTAGAATAACGAGCAGGCCGCAAGTGGTAGAATAAGATTTAAGGTCGGCAGCCACATATTTGATCACCCTAATATATTAATTTCAAAGATCGAAGGTAATTTTGATAGTGGAGTCTTCTAATGTTTTGGTTGTTCAAAACTAAATAAATAAATTGCCTTTTTGGTTATCATGGACGAGAAGCGTTTAGACAATCAAGGAATAAAGTTGAGTAGACCACTCACATGGATGCTCAACCTCTCATTGAAAGACATGTCTTGGCCGAGGGACCCCTCTTGCTCTGTAAAGATATCCACCTCTGGGCTCTGTGACATTTGAGAGTTCAATGCTACAAATGCTCTAAGGTTAAAGCTGTCATATTGTATTCGTACAAGTCTTAGTTGTCGGGTATTATTTAGTTTCATTTTCTTGGTGCTTACTTAGTAGTTGCATCTCGTACGAGGAGCCAATAGCTTTTCATTTCCTAACAAAAGGCAGAGAATGTTAGTTTGATGGGTCCCTATTGTTCAGATCTGATTCACATCGCGTCTTTAATTTATAAACCTATAATAGATCACCAAACAGGAAAAGAAAATAATAAATAAAGGAAAGAAAAAAGCATTGGGCAGCCTGTAAGTGTGGTGAGTGTCCCGCGAGTGGGGAGGCAAAGGTATAGGAGGGGCAGTGATGTTGCAGAACCCGCACTGTTGTCTTCGACAGTAACGAGGAAGTGCAATTTGATGAGATTCCCATATGATCTTTAGACAATAAACAAATTCCATCTCTTGAGCCCTACATTTGAACACAGATCTAGTCTAGGAATCTCGTTGACTTTCTCTGCCAAGAAATTTTTTTTCATGGGTTAGGTATGCATTTTGTTCCATAATTTAAGAGGGATACTTGGAAAAGATGCCCTCGTCATCAATAATCTATTCAACAATGAGAAGCCTTTTAGTCAGTTATCTCAGCTGCGGTGTCTCAAAGTCATGACTGAATTGAAATTTATAACAAGCCTTTTCCTAACTTTATTGTCATATCAATACATAAGTTTTCTTTGTTTGTTTGTTTGTAATTTTTTTTTTTTTAACATATCAGGATCAAGGCTCTCATTGTGGAAGCAGGAATCTTCTCAAAACTGCCAAAGAACACCAGTGATCTACCAGAACCAACCATGCGTGAATTTGCAGAATTGATTTTATCGTTGTCTTCTTTGGCAAATGCCCAATTCCCACTCAGCTCGTCAGAAGTTGTTCCATTTCTAATTGGAATTCTTGAGGCAAGCTCAAGTTTCGAAACCAAAGAATCTTGTTTAGGTACTTTGTACAAACTCTCTGCTGCATTGGAAAATGCAGGAGTCTTGGTCTCTAATGGGGTCATTCAATCTCTCTTGAGGCTAATATCAGTCAAGAAACTCTCAGAGAAAGCCCTTGCAACACTAGGGAACGTAGTGGTGACCCTAACGGGAAAAAGAGAAATGGAAAATAGTTCAATTGTGCCAGCGAGCTTGATAGAGATATTGACATGGGAGGATAAACCCAAATGCCAAGAATTATCAGCTTATATTTTGATGATTCTGGCCCATCAAAGTTCTGATCAACATGACAAAATGGCAAAATCTGGGATTGTTCCTGTACTTCTTGAAGTGGCCTTGCTGGGGACTCCTCTGGCCCAAAAGAGAGCATTGAAACTTTTGCAATGGTTTAAAGATGGAAACCAAACAAAGATGGGCCCACATTCTGGGCCTCAAGCAAGGAGGGTAGCAATGGGTTCACCTATAAATCAGGGGGAGGCTCAAGAAGGAAAGAAAACGATGAGGAACTTAGTCAAGCAAAGCCTACATAAGAACATGGAGAAGATAACAAGGAGGGCCAATGCTGGTGAGGAGGCTTCTAAACTCAAAGCTATGGTTGCTAGCACAAGTTCTAAGAGCTTGCCTTACTAACGACTTCCATGCACGGCTTGCCCATAGTTTGAGGCTCCTTTTAGGAACGCAATTCTTTGCCAAGTGGGATGCTCTGTCGTAGATGACATTTGCCGTTTAGCAGAAGCAGCTGTCTAGCCCACCAAAAAAAAAAAAAAAAGAACCAAAAAAAGGGGGGGGGGCACCTGTGTGATCAAGAAATGCCTGTCTTGTACATAGGTTATGTGAATTGTGCATTGTGAAACATAGGAACTATAATAAAATTTCCAGATGGAGTCACAATCATTTGACACAAATATCATTTTGAATTTTCTTTCTGATATTATCTTAAATTCATTCCACTAATCTTTTATTTGGTATATCAACATAAAATACACAATTACCTAAGAGAATTCATAATATCACTTTAATTAGGTGGTCAATTAATTTCTTTTACTATTATAAAAATAAATTTAATTAATTAATTCAAAAAATTATACTAAAAAAAGATTAAAAAAATTGAATTGAATTTGATACTGTTTTGGTTAACAAAAAAGAAATACATAAACGAGCGGAATAAGTTGACATGGGTCATATATATATTATTTATTTATTTTAATTACAATTAGAATTAAAAAATTTTCAGTAATTGACGCCCATGAACCCACTCTTTGAACTACATTCAGCCTAATAACTTTTATGATCAAGTAATCTAATCTTATTAGTAGGGTTTATATATAAAAAATAATAATAACCAACCAAGCCGCATCCGTGTCTCTCATCAATGCTCACCGCTAACGTGGCCATGGACTTCACCAAGAAACGTAAAGCCGACGAAAACGGCACCGCAATCACCACCACCGCCACTGCCGTCACCTCCGCCCTAACTCCAGAAGACATTCGGAAAATCATCGAACCATTCTCCAAAGATCAGCTCCTCGATATCCTCCAAACAGCCTCACTCCTCCACTCCGACGTCCTCGACGCCGTGCGTTCTGTCGCCGACCCGGACACCTCCCTCCGCAAGCTCTTTGTGCGCGGCCTCTCCCCGGAGACGACCTCTGACGGCCTCCGCTCCATCTTCGCCCCCTACGGCGAGCTGGACGAGGCAATCGTGATCTTCGACAAGAACACTGGAAAGTCCAAGGGCTACGGATTCGTTACTTTCAAGCACGTGGACGGCGCCAGGTTGGCCTTGAAAGAACCCAGCAAGAAAATCGACGGACGGATGACGGTTACCCAGTTGGCTTCGGCGGGACTCTCGAATTCCGGCCCCGCCAGCGATGTCTCCATGCGAAAGATTTATGTTGGGAACGTGCCGTTCGAGATAAGCTCCGAGAGATTGTTGTCTTCGTTTTTGGTGTTTGGTGAAATAGAAGAGGGCCCTCTGGGGTTCGATAAAGGTCCCGGGAAAACCAAGGGTTTTGCTTTCTTTATTTACAAGACGGAGGAGGGCGCGAGGGCCGCTATCGCCGAGCCTCTCAAGGTAATTGACGGGCATCAAGTGCTTTGCAAATTGGCTGTTGACAACAAGAAAGTTAAGACTCAAGGACCCGCCGGCCACGGCGATAATGTGCAGCCGCCTCCTCTACAAACGTTGCAGCCACCACAGCCCCAACCATCAATTCCCGGATCTCAATATCCCGGCAGTTTGCTAGGTTATGGATATCCTGGGTTTGCTAGTAGTAGTACTACTACTGCTAGCTATGGACCGAATGCTTCGATTGGGGGCGGGAGTTATGGTAGCTTTTATGGGGTTTCGCAGTATGGGGGACCAGGTTTGAGTGAGTTGAATTCACTGAACAATCCAGGGAATTCGATGTACAGGCTGCCTTCGAGTTCAGCTGGCATGGGTTCGGTGGGATACCTTGATGGCAGTGGGCCTTATGGGTTGTCTCAGCAGCAGCAGCCACCACCATTTCCACCTAGAGTTCCACCTGGAGGGATGAATCAGGGCATGCCGCCATACTACTGAGGTAATTATTGTTTTTCTCTTGGTACGTCACTTGATTGTGGGTGATTGCAGGTTATTGAGTAATTTGGTTTAGCTATTTCGTTAGGTTATATGGGTAAAAAGATCATGTTGGCTTTCTGGGGTTGTGCCTGCTTCACTGTCTTGTGGGTCTTTTTCCCTGTAGGAATAAATTCTAGACTGATTTCTGTTTCCTTGGGATGGTTGGGTTAAATCTTTCCACAGCTATTTCCGTTTGTGTTATTTATGTATCTGTGGCCATGCTGTAGGTAATAGGCATAAATATGTTCTAAAATTTTAGGTATGCTTTGGGTAGAGTTCCCCTACACTGTTGTGTGGTTGGATTTGAACCGTCCGTTATTTTATTCTTGGTCTTCTTGAGGTTCCTTCTTTCCTGTTCATGTCTGCTACTTGTGCCTTATTTCACTCTTTTAACTTTTGTACATTTTTTTCCTTCGATCACATAATTCTTGCTTTAATGGTGTTGCCGTTTGGATTGACCTCTGTTTCCTTATTCTTAATTAGTGTATGATTGAAGATTTTTATTAATAAGTGGCTTTTAAGTTTTTCAATGTCTGTGAAATCTGGAGTCCTTTTGTTTTCCCGAACATTAAAAAATCTTCTAAAGAGAAATCTCTAATAACTGGCTCCTGGGGAAACAAGATCATGACTCAAAAAGTTTTGGAAATATAGCCTTTTATTAATAATAGTATTGAATACCATTCAAAAACTTTCATTGTCCTTTCCCGGGAAACAGGCTCCAAGTCACCACTCAAGAGATCAACAACTCAGAAAAATTTCCTCTTTAGCCAACCTGCCCTGTGCAAAAGAAACTGCAACACTGAAGATGTCACACAGGATTTTTTTATGCCCCACATTGATGTAAAAGTACCTCTTCCTATTTCTATGTTTTTTAAAAGAGTTGTCACTTTGAGCACATGAGATTAAGTTTGCTGATATTTAATTGAATATATGATTGTCTAGATGAGATTTTGTTTTGTGTCCTCTCGGTGCAATTTTGAGTTGTATTATTCTATTTTATGCATATGATTTCTTCTATATTTGATTTTGGTTACTGGTTTTAGTTCTGATTGATGTTTGATTCAGGTGAATGAGAGCTTCGTTGGGCACAAATGCTTTAAATGGTTGTCGTGATTACGTGAATGCAGACAATGAAATCTTTGGTTTAAATATGTGGACTGCTGTGCTTTTGTTGCTGCTTCACTTCATCTGCTTCCATAAGTTGTGGTTGGATTTGTGATGGATGCTCCACATAGGGTTTACAAAGAAATTTTTGTCTCTAGATCACAGCATTGCAGACATTTGTTGAAGTTTTATGGTTCTATTCTTTCCTTAGCTAGTATGTAGTTGACTTGCTGCAGACTAATATGTGTTTGTGCTACTCTTTCTGTGGGAATCCAATCTTGGGTTTATGTTAATTTTTCTGTGGCTTTACCTCAATATGTTTAGGCGATTCCATGTTTTGTGTTTTCAGTGCACAAATACTATTTTGGTCCAGTGCATAAGTGTATCTGCATGTGCCTAGATGTGTAAGAAATAAATGATTCTCAGACTTGATCTTTAGAGATAACATTTCTACCTGAGATCTCTGGTGACTTTGGAGCTTTGATCCCATTTCATTGCACCTGTCACTATCTCTTCTCTTTGATCCTTTTGAAGCTTCAACTTTGGTGTTGTATTTCCACAGTTCTTCCGTATTTTAGTCTGTTGGTTTAACAGGAAAATGGAAGAAAAAAGGTCCAAAATTTTTCTTTTTAAATAAGTCCTATGTTGCTGAACAACTCATGGAGTAGTGATGAGACATTCATTCCCATTACCAATCTCTCATTTCCATTAACAAGGGGTTCTTAGGGTTATGCTAAATATTGATAGGGAAGTAATATTCATAGCACTAAAATGCCACATATTATCTCAATTTATTTGAACCATGGAATTTTTAGCTGAGAAAGTAAATCTCACATGGTTTTCTTCTGATTGTCCTTGTGGGTCAGCTTGCTTATCAGTTGATGCCCTAAATTTTTTGCTGTATATGTTTGGCAGCTTTTAAAAGTTCAAACAGATATGAACTTCAAATCTTTTTCTCTATTTTTTTTTCTCATTCTCTCTCCCTTTCTCTTGTTCTCTGTTCTTCCTACCTCATTCTGGTATTAGAGCAAGAGAAATTTTCACTGATACCAAATTGTTGCAGGATATAGATATAGAGAGAGAAGGGGGAGGAAAAAACTAGAGACATGAGTATCAACACTCAGTTTATCTCAATTCAATAATCCAATAATCAATAACATCCTATCTGATAAAATAATTAAAAAGGCTATTTGTTGGCATTAAATATCATTTCAAAGTCAGAAAGACTTCAATTGAGGGGTTGGAGTGAGCATCACGTCAAAGCATGATGGTCATCTGCATATCCTCTCATCTTAATGATTTTTACTTTGGATCTTGGCTGCTTGAGTTTCCAGTCAAATCTTTTTTTTTCTTTTCATTGGCATTGTAAATTCTTTTAGCTGATTATAGTCTTGTGTTTAGCTATGTTTGAGTCATGGTGTAATGATATTCTTCCTGACTTGATGGCCCGTCTAAGTTTCATGAAAGGGAGGTAAAGTTAGAATAGGGAACTTTTGCTTTTAGTGTCTTTATTTTGTTAAATTAGTTTGTCCGTGTCAGCTGTTTTAAGTATTTGTGCAATTTAATTGGATAACCAAATTCGGAAGAATATCAATACTCTCAGCCTTATGTTCTCCACTAGTGGAGTCTTGTCTTGCACACGATGGGGATGTTGCATGTCCCTTGGTAACTTAAACGTATTGCATCTATTTGAGCACTCAAATGTTGAATTGGTTTTGTATTTCTTCTATTTTGTCAAAGTGGAGTCCGTTTAAGATTTGAAATTGTTTGTCTTTTTGGCAAAATTGTTATATGATCTCTGAAGATATAATGGGTTTAAAGAAACTCTCTATGGGGCATCTTCCAAAATCTTGCATGCTTGCTTTTACCTTCTCTCTGTTTTTTCTTTTTGGTGGGTTTTGGGGTGGAATGGGGCACCGATTAAGATCTACTTACATTTTGGAACTATGCGAGTAGATTTCTTTATTGGCGTCTTCTAAATGACAATTTGTTGCTGATGCAATGGGGGATGCTGGAACTGACTAATGATCTTGGCTTTGTTTTATCTGTTGGTTCTCTTTTGCCCTTTTCGGTGGCGAGCCACACTAACAATAATGCCGTATGAAGTTGGGATTCCAAAATTATTTCTGGTGGAGAGGAGTGATAGCAACACTGCTGTAATTGCCGTTTGTTGTGGTGCCGCCCTGCAATGAATATGTATTTTTTTATTTTATTTTTTTTTGGGTGCTTCCTATCTTTTAGTGACTTTTACTAAGGATGTTTATTATATAAAATTTTATGGAGTAATTTATGCTCATTCGCGTATGAATTTTGTAGAAATTTTTTTTTTCTTAATAATAATTTTATTGAGCTGCAGCATGAAATTTATTAAACTTGACAAGACTAAAACCATATATGTTTAGCATTATGGATCTTAAATATTCTGATTAATAGTGGCGCTTTTCTCGAAGGTCTGTTCATCCTCCGTAATGAATCGTGAATCTCACTATTTTTTTGGAGGTAACGTAGAGCGTTAGCTATATTTTTTTTTGTTTTTATGTCTTGAGGTACATTTTAGACTGCCTAGACTTACTTGATTGTATCATTGAGCTGTTGGGTGGCTTTGAGCTGGTCAAGATTCAAAACGGGATTGGAAATTTCTATATGAACATAATAATAATAATAATAAAACATCCTCAAATCTTATTCTGAAATAACTGTGGGTGTTGGCTGCCTAAATCCTTTTTGTGGTCTTTGAAAAAAAAGAGGAAAAGAAACAAGTTGAATATTCAGTGATATCTCTCATATGTTAAAAAAAAACTAAAATTTGAAGGAACAATCGAGAAAAAAAAAAATATATATATATATATATATATATATATATATATAGAGGAGAAGAGAGAGAGAGAGAGAGAGAGAGAGAGAGATCAGTTCATTTGGTTATAAAGAGGGGTTTTAATTTAATTTTTAAGTAAGATTTAGGTTCAATTTAAATTTCAACATATAAGCTTTTAAACTTATATAGTACTTATAGGGAAATGAATGTATATTGAGAACCAAAAGACTTGGGTCTCAGAAGGATTGGACCGTGTCAATTTCTAAATTATTATTCCGTTTTTTATTTTCCTTTAAAGAAGGAGAAAATTTTATTGCTGTTTTGCTTCGTAATCTTCCTGGTTTCTTAGGCTATATTTGAAGTAACCTTCTCTTGCTGGTTGGTTATGTCTCTAGACGCGTTTTTTGTTTCTTGTTTTTACTCAGTTATGTCTTTTTCTGGTTTGTAAAAGTATTGTATTTAACCCATATATTGTATTTAACCCATATTGATTAAGTCTCTACCAAATGGAAGCAAGGAATTAGAAGTTAGGGCTGATAGTATTAAAGAGAAAAACAACCTCCATCAACCATGGATGAAAATTATTCAAGATGACATTGAGGAAGAAAAACCAAATACATATAATTGGTGAAAAAATGACTAAGATATTAATATCTTATTTATAATTTAAAAACTTCTTACTATTAAAATTAATAAAAAATATACATTCCTTTAATTTAGAGTATGAGAGATTAATTATTATTTTTCTCAGTCTTTCTTTTACTTTTTGGAAGTGTGAACCTAATATAATTTATATCTCACACTTGCACATGATAGGCGAGAACAACTCGACATTGATAAAATTGTTATATTTAATTCTTCATAAGTAATTCATAAAAATAAATGAATTGTATAATCTGTAAGCAGACTTACACTTAGGAACATATTCTATATACTTGTTAAGGATATATAGTTGCTACAACTAAAAATAAAATAAAATTGTGAGTCTTACTTTATATAAATAAAATTTTGCTCACATGATGGTCTTATTTTTACATGCTTTCTCAGTATTAAAAGCAATTATCTGTGTAAGTGAATTAATCTTAATATGCTTGAAATACTTTTACTTTTATTATAAAAAGAAATATATGCTAGAATTGATCTCATATCAAATTTATTATGTAACAATCAATACTTGAGATGATATTACTAATACATATGTAATAAGAAATAAACTCTTTAATTATGTAATAATATATAGTCACAAGGTATAAACACATTAAATTCTATCAAATCTTAGAGACTTAACATGTGATTAAAATACATTTTTTGGTATTGCTTTAGTTAATAGATTTTTTATCATCCCATGTATTGAAATATATTGTAAAGTCACATATTCTTGTGATACAATGTCTTATAAAGTTGTACTTATTATCAATGTATTTGGTTTCATAATGATACTTAGAATTTTTTACATATGCAATAGTCATTTGTTATCATAATATAATGTGACCACTTTTTGTTGATCACCAATAACTCCCAAATGTTCAAAAAATCTCTTAAGCCAAACAACTTCTTGCATTGCAACTAAGCAAGCTACAAAATCTGTTTTCATTGTTCATAAGGTGATATAGATTTTCTTCTTGCTACTTCATGTTATGATGTAATCATTTAGCAAGAACATATATCCTTACATAGATTTACGTTTATGTATATATCTTCCTTAATTAACATATAAATAACAAATTAGTTGTAAATCATTTCCTTAATAATACAAGGAATAATCTGCAGTGCCTTTAAAATACCGAAATATTCTCTTCATACCTTTCCAATATGTCTCTTTTTAAGTTTGATTGGTATTGACTCATCAATCTAACGACATAACAAATATCAAGGTGTGTAAATATCATAATATACATTAAATTAGCTATTACATTGAAATATGTCATTCTTTATTCTTTTTTTATCCTCTTATCTTATTTTAAGGATTAGATCTTCATTTTTAGCAACTGGAATGTCAATAAATTTATAGCTTTCTATTTTAAATCATTTAAGAATTTTATGGATGTAAAACTCTTGTGACAAAATTAGGAGTCTCTTGGAATGATTCTTATGGATCTTTACTCATAATATGTAAATTGCGTCACTCATGTCCTTTATTTCAAAATTAAAGGACGACCATTACTTGATAATAGTGACAAAATCTTTATCATTTTTAACTAATAAAATGTCATTTATATATAAGATAGAATTATAAATTTACTTTTAAATTTCTTAACATACATGTCATGATTCTCATTAATCATTAAGAAGTCATATGTGATTATTAAACAATGAAATTTTAAATGTCACTCTTTAAATGATTTTTTAGGCTATAAATTAATCTTTAAATCTTAAAAACTTTATTCTCTTGACCTTAAATAATGAAACTTACAGTTTGTTCCATATAGATTTTTTTCATTTAGCTTTCCATTGAGAAAAATAATTTTGACATCCATTTAATATAATTCTAATTTAATATTTGCTATTATGGCTAGAATTATGCAAATTAAGGTAAATCTTACTATTAATGAAAAAGTTTCCTTACAGTCTAGGTCTTCTTGTTTAATATAACTTTTTGTAACTAAATAGGCCTTATACCTTTATATGGATCCATTTTTATCTTACACTTGTTTTTGAGAACTCATTTGTTTCTAATAGCTTTGCATTCTTAAGACAAATCTATTGAGTCTCATACTTGGTTAGATTTCATGGATTCAACATCTTCTTCCATTGCTTTCCTTCATTGTTCCTCCATAGTATATAAGGAGCCTCAATTACTATTTTAGGCTTTTCTTCATAATGAAAGACAATAATAAAAGCTTCCCCTTCAATTGAAAAATAACAATATGAGATACTTTTGTGATTGCTTATGCGTAATATGGGTTTTTACATGCCTTGCACAATTTACAATATAATGCTCCCATTTGAATTAATAATTTAAGGCATTTCCTTATCTATTTGAGATAAAATTCCTTATCAATTTCACCTCTACTTGAAAATTCATTCTCTAAGAATGTGACATTACATGATTCCACTTCCCAAATACTTCTATCTATTTGTTCACCATTTAACACATATCCTTTTAGATATTCACAACATCATATTAGGATATAACTTTTTTTTTTCTTTCAAACCCAATTTTTCATATTTATAAGATGAAACATGAACATAAGTTGTTGACCTTTATGTCATAAATTACTCAGACTAGGCTTTCTTCCTAAACATAATTCATATGTTATGAAAGTAATATATTTGAAAGATATATAATTAATTACATACGCAGTTGTTAATAGAAGTATCATCATAATCATTTATTAAGAGATTTGCTCATGTCATTATTGATCTAACCATCTTTAACAGAGTTTTATTTCTTCTCCTACAATACCATTTTATTGCAAAGTCCCAAAAATAGTTAGGTGTCTAAATATAACTTTTTCATTGCATATTTCTTTGAATTGTCTAAAGAGATATTCATGTTCTCAATCAGTTTTTAATGTTTTAATCCTTTTATCTAATTAATTCTCTACTACACTTAAAATATTTTTTAAGGCATTTTAATTGTTTAAATTTATGGGAGATAAAACAAACAAGGCCATAATGCATATAATTATTTATGAAAGTAATGAAATATAAGACACTATGCCTTATCTTCACCTTTACATTCCTTGTGCCACATTTATCGAAATGGACTAATTACAATGAAAATTTTCCTCTAATAGCTTTGTTAAATCATTTTGTAGTTGCTTTTTCTACTAGTTATTGTTGACATGTAGGTAACCCAATTAGCAAGTGAACCTAAAACTCTCCTTTTTGCTAATTTATTCATTTTTTCTCACCCAACATGACCTAGTATAGTATGTTAAATATTTGTATCAACAACATTATTGTTGGTTAATATAATAATAGAAAAAAAAACTATTATATATATTAAACATATCATAGTTAATATCTAGCACAAACAAACTATTTAACAAATATTCACGATTAACATAAGAAGTGTCATCATAAATAATTATAACATAGCTTTCAAAAATAAGTTTACAGCTTAAACCTCAAAGAACATGAACAAAAACAAGATTATGTTGAATTTCAACTATATAAAGAACATCGTGAAATAGTAAGGTTTGACCATCTTGTATTTTTAAATTTACAAATGTCAATTCTCTTTACTTTTACCTTTGTATTGTTCCTAACATATAACCATTTTCAATCAACTTCAATTTAAAGAAACTTAACATAATTTTCTTGATTTTAAGTAACATGGTTTATGGCCCTGAGTCTACAATCCATAAAGGATCTAATTCAGTAATACTTATTTAGAAACATTAACTAAATAATGAGAGGTAAGACTAAAGAATACTTTTTTTGCTCAGTGCATTCACGAGTAAAATGACATTTATAGCATGTCTTATCTTTTTTCTTGATATTGTGCCTTTTACGATGGTCATTCTTATTCTTCTTTTATGCTTGTTCATTCCCTTTTCCTCTCTTATGATGCTTATAATGTCACTTACATTTTAGACTAGAAACAACCTTTCAATTAGTCTCAACTTCAGCTACATTCACTTGATTAGAAGACTTGGTACCCTCAAGGCACTCCTCCTCTAAAATCAAATGTTGTGAGATATCTTTAAAGGACTTAATAACGTCATTATGCATCATATTAATTTTCATACACTTCTTGTTAAAAGAAATGGAGTGAATGATAACCTAAACTTATTACTCATTCATAAGGGTATGACTAATTACTTTAAGCTCTTTAATCATATTAGATATCACCCTTAAGTATTACCTCATATTATAATTTGGCTTCTTTATATAGATGTTAAAATTGATCATTAGTTTTCTCATCCTAATGGTTAAAGAACCCTAAATTTGTTTTTGAAAGAAAATTACATTGTTTGGGCAGTCTTATACTTCCACATTTTTAAGTGAAACTATATGAACTATAATATTTTTTAATTTTCAAAACCTTAAAGACCTCTTAGTTTCATCTTTGTTGAGTTGAGAACCCTTCATAAGGTTTACCATGACAAGGTTAACAACTTCCAACACTTAATACTTTTCAATGATATGTTGAACCTTGTAGTACCAAATGTCATGGTTTGTATCATTCAACTTGTCCTTTTTGTTAAACTTATTAACAACATTCTTTATAATCATTGATACATAACCTTGAGACATCTATTAATTATTAGTATTAGCACTTAACCATTCATTTTTTCATTAATATTGAAATAAATTAATGATAATATAAAATTAGTCAAAGAATCAAAAGTTTATGAATTTCCCAATCATTTTTTTCATACTAATATTAGATTATTTTAATTTGTATAAAATTTAAGTTTTCAAGTGAGTATCTTTAATACTTAACACATATACTTTGCATATATGAAAAACTAACTAAATAGTGAGATTTATTAGGTTGGTTAGATTTTGGTAGATATTTACAATAAAGTTTTACAGACATAACATTAAACCTAAAAAAACGCATAACATTAAATATGAAACAATGTTACAATAATATCATCCATCGCAACTAAGACTTAAGCATTTTTTTTTCATTTACATATGATTTAAAAAAGGTAATAAGCTTAATGTAAAAAACAGTTAGCTTGTGAAGTTACATCTTGATCGACATCTTGAATAACCTTAGGCTTAGTTCTCAAAAGCCACCAACCAATCTTCATTTTACCATAAAACATAAGCCTTGCAGATCAAAGATTATGACTTATTGACAACACAACAAAGCACCTCATAACATGCTCAATATGATACTTTCATACTTTCTTAAGGGTATTCTTTAGGTCGTCCGACCACTTAATAATACACTTGGTATGTTCTAACTCACAATATACTTCTAACTAATTATTAAATTATTGTCAAATATTACAAATTGTGGGAGTCTACTGCAAAAATTAAAATTTTTAAAACTGGAATGAAATATTTAAATATTTCTAAAATCAAATAAATATCACTATATTATAATTTCACTAATATTTTTTTTACCTTTGGTGTTTTATATATTCATTAAAAAAATTAAAACGACTATGTTGGTCTTTAACCAAAAGAAATTGGAACATAAACTAACAATTAATGTACTTTTCTAATGTTTCCAACAATTTCATCCAACCTTTTTAAACAACAAGAGGAACTTATGCTCATGTCAGAAGACTCAAGTGGTTGGTGCTATTAGTGGATGACCTAGTATTTAATGCATTAGTTATTATAATTGATACTTATTTGATATGCCATGCATATAATTAATCAATTAAAACATTATTTATCTTTAATATTATATATATAATGATATGCTTATTAATCAACTCTAAAGATAAAGTACATGAAATAAATATATTTTGCATGGATAAATATAATAAGATCATAATTATAAGGTACCTATTGCATTTAAGTATTATTCTTATATATTCTTAATCAATTCATTATCAAAAAAGGACATCAATGGAGCTTGACTAGCATATGTCATGTTTCTTTCTTTTGAAGAATGTAGTTGATCTCATAAATTAAAGTATAAAGATACTTAAACAAATATGTAAGTACTTGTTAGTCAAACAAATTTACTTAATTGACCCATTATGAGATTTCTCAAATTGAATATTACTTATATGACCAAGAAATTTTTCATGTGATAGTCATATCAGTGATTTAGACATGAAATTATTCAAATATCTCATATATAAATTGGTAGGTTTTGATTTCACCTTTAGGTTATGCTAATCAAGGATCATTCATAAGGATAAATGTTGGACGTATCATAAACTATATGAATATAATTTAGTAATTCAAAAATGATTTATCACCTTGAAATAATCATAGAAAAATTTTCTATTTGTTCTCAATGAGTATTGATTTAAGAAACCTTTACACAAGTTTAAATGATAATTCATAAAAAATTATGATGTCATTCATCAAATTAAAGATCATATGAGTGTTTAGAAACTAATATAATTAGATAATATAAAGTAGACATTAATTGCACACTCTATATCAAATTAAAATATTAGTATAAGAAGAAGATTGAATCATTGTGAAAGAAAGAGGAGAGTAAATGACATGATTGCAAATCCTACTCATTTTTCACATATAATAAATGACTTGAAAGAATCAAAGAGGTGAACTAAGCATCCCAATGGACACTTAACCAAAGTCTAAACTTTTGACTTTTAGATGTGTAAAACTATGAATTAAGAAATAGTTTTGTTAAAAAACTAAATAAAGAGGTAAATTAAGGACCCCATTTTAACTTAAAATAATCATAATATCATTTTAGGCAAACAATAAAAATCTAATGAAAACATAACATATTAACACTTTCTATAAAAAAGCCCCACTTATAATACATTTCAATTCATTTTTTCGATATAAAGATTGCATAAGTAAAAATTAAAGGTTTTGAATTAATTGTCTAACTTCATCTAACAATAATCATACAAAAATGCTTCCATGTAGAAAAAATATAATTTAAACTTGATATTGGTGCACAAATGTGATGCAAAGACTTAAGGTTTAAAGGAAGTCACGTAGGAAATGGAAGACAAACAAAAAATCAACTTTGACACTAAATCAGGCATGAATAAGTTAAATGAACTTAGCCAAATTCATGGCTATCATGAATGGTTTCAATTGACTTAGTTCATATACCATTGGCATCCTTTAACATGCCATCATGGTCGAAGAAGTTATTACACAAAAACTTCATTTTAAGGCCATGTTTAGTATAATAAGAATGATTGGATTTGTGTAACGAAGAAGATCTAATGATATGAGACCCTAATAAAGGCATCAATTGAGATTGAGACGTCATTTGACTTTATTTCACATTAAGCCTAATGACCCATACTTAAAGTTCTTATAACACCATATCATACTTCTTGGTCATCTCCTAAATGGTAAGTCAAACTAATTTGTTGTGTTTTTTTTATTATGCTTAATAGCTTTTTCATGGTTGGCCATGGCAGTATTGGTGGCTTTGATACCATTAATGCAAAGATTTAAGGTTTAAGAGAAGTCATATAGGATATCAAAGACAAATGAAGAATCGACTTCAAGTTTAGCCTTAAATGGAGATAATGAGATTAGAGGGAGAGATTAGAAAGAAAGAAAGTGTAAACTAAATAATCAAAATTTTGTAAAAGAGAGAAATGAAGGTTTTTGATTAATTAATTTTCTCATTATAATTTACACATTATTTATACTCTCCTTTAACATATATATACAGTTCATGTGTTGCTACAATTCATATTATAAAAACTAGCCAATTATTACAATTCAAATAAACCAAAAAAATGAAAACAATCCCTTTTCACACACTTCGCAATAGTTTCAAGTAACCACTCACGTTTTCCTTTATATTGTCATATGTTCACCTTGAGCTGCTCCTTTTTTGCAATAGAATATTAGCAAATCATGCTCTCTAATCCCATTAGGTTTCTTGCCTTGTGAAATACGAATAATTTATATCTTAAAATAACTAATCTCAATATTCCATTGAACCAAATAGAAATTCAATTTGACTTTCAACATATATTTTTCAAATAACAAATCCCTTTATTTTATTTTCAAAACTTTAATCAAACAAACCCATTTTTCAAATTATAAAAACCATAATGTTACAACAACATGTAAACCCTAAACAATAATCATATAGACTTTATATTAAACAACTCACACATGCCTAAGCAATTTAAGTTGTCATAATCCTTCTTCTTTGAATTTTGATGCTCGTAGGCTATTACAATCTTCCTAATGGGTATCACAAATATTAACAATCTTTATCACCTTTTTTTTTATTTCATGAACCATCTAATTCTTCAATAGTTGTCTCTAAATCTGTGTTTATCTCATTATCCTTAATTGTTGGCTCTCTTACAATTGTTCTCTTTCAATTTGTGTCTATCTCACTATCTTTGTCTCTTTGCAACACTTTCTTCTCATTCTCAACTTGGGAAAGACAACATATTCTTATTGAAAATGATAGTGGTTTTTTTTATTGAATATTAATTTAGGGTTTTTTTTATTAACCTAATTAATAATTGACCAATAATGTTTTTTAATTTTGTGTTTAAGTTACTTAAGGCCTAATTAGCCAAATAGCCAATTTATCAGACATAATGCTAATTAGTTTTTTTTTTTAATAAACATCATTATATGAAATAGGTCATCATCACATGTTATATAGGTTGATGAAAGAAATTAACAAGTTTTGACAACAAATTATATTTGTTACAAAAATGATTATACAATGACAAAATTGTCACATTTAAAAGGTTGAATTATATTTGTTAAAACTCACAAAATTGTGGATGTGCAAAAGAAGGAAAAGTATGGATAGTACACGCAGCCCCTCCAAAGAGGATTTATTTATATATTAACCTTTTAAACAAACAAAAATTTCCTTTTTAGCTTTTTTTTTTATGTGCTATTGGACACACTTGATTATTGAGCTTCACATTAAAAGGTTTAGTCTAACATTCTCATCCACTCAAGTATATATATGACTTGGTGAATATGTAATATTAAAACCCTTTAATTTTTAATTTTTTGTATCATGAATATAAAATCACTTCTTTTAATTTTACTTCAACATGTTTGTACTTAAAAGTATTTTACCATTTGATAACTTCATCTTTTACCACTTATAACTTTATGAGTTTAATCTAGTCCTTACTAAGTCATTTCTTTTGGCTTGTTATTGCATTTTGATTAATCATCTTTTATTTTTTATTAGTCACATTGATTTGTATTAATTAAATATGCTATCCAAGCTTAATCTTGCTAATGTTATATGATATTGATTGATTGGTATGAATTTGCATATTGAATATCATTAAGGCAAATGTCTCTCTAATTAAGATTTGACACTCTAATTTATATATATATTTTTTCAAAATTAGCCCTCTGTCTTGATTTCATTAATGACCCATAACGTCATATGCAAAAAAAATACAAAGCAAAATGATCGGAAAAAAAAATCTATTGTAATAAAATAAAAAGTAAATATCTTAAATAATTATTTCATTATTCAAACAATAACAAAAAATATCAATATAACTAAATATTTAACAATAATAAAAAGAATTAACACCAAGTAAATTAAAGAGATCCTAAATTAAATGCTCATATATAAGTCTCACAAAGTCATCCCATACATTGTTGTAGATTGAGGTCCTCAAAATTCATAACACTTATTTAGTGTTCAAAAAATTGTTACCCTAACTATCTTTTTTATGGGATAAATGACCAAAAAATTCTGAACTTTATGGTAATATCAAGTCTAACCTAATTTTTATTTTACATTAAAGTCATCCCTAAACTTTTTTTTTAATCAAATATAGACTTCATTAAGTATAGCCTATTAAAACTTTTCATAAATTATTAAATATAGTCTTGACTTTTCAATTTGTACAATTCTAGCATGCTTTCCTGAATTGTTACCTTACTCTCATGTTATCAAATGATGTAAAATTAGCATGTTATCTTTAAGCTCTTATTTATTAGAATATGTGATACATGACATTTTAACTTTTTTTTTTTCACAATCAAATGGATAATATATGACAACACAATAAAAACATCATAAAGAGAACTTACTTTAATTTACTTGAAAAAGATCCTAATATGGGATAAAAAGCACTGGAGCAAAATCTAGTATAACATTTAATATCAATAATAATATAATTATAACTTAATCTTTTTCTAGACAACCTAAAGACAATTAAAATAATAATTTTTTTCAAAAATAACTAATTCTTAGTTAATAAAAATTTCACTAGTGACTAGAAATTACAAAAGAACAAATCTCAAAAAAATAAATTTTGTAGGAAAAAACTTGTCAAAAACAAATAAGTATATTAGCATACTAATTAAATTAAAGCTTGTATTATCAAAAAACACTGTATTAAAATTATAGAAGAGTCAACTCTCGTGAACAATATTTAAACAAGTTTTAATGAAATTCTCGAAATACTGAGCTACTAAGATCTTATTATGTTCAAGTCCTAAGGGTAACCATGAGTTGGTTTTGGAGATTGGGAGAGCACTAAGAATGTGTCATGAGAAGCATTGGAATCCTATTTTTTTTAAAGGATGTTTCAATATACGAAACTTCTTTGTTGTTGATTATAAAAAAAAATTAGATATATAATCTTTATTTTAAAAAATTATTTTTGTAATTCAAACATATCAAGTTATAATAAAATAACTTTATACTTATAACAATCCTTATCCTTCATTGATATCTCATCTTTATTCTACAATAATCATGCCGGTATAGCTACCATGTAAATACATTTTATATTTTTTTTTGGAATAAGAAGTATGTTATTCATGATTGTATTGAAATAATACAACTTATGAGATAATTACAATAGCGATACTCCACTTTTGAGCAAAAGAAGAAATGAAGTGTTCAAAGGGTGGAACTCCTCTACTCCTTACAAAAAGAAAACATAGCTCAATAACTCACACGCCCTCAAAAGCAGCTAAACCTATATCTTATATACCTTAACCCAAAAAGGAAAAAAAATCTATATGGAAAAATTGTCCACATGTACCACCTCCTATGCATCCAACTTGTGCTTCCTTTTGATCCATCGTCCCACCTTGTTATTCTATGCAGTCATGCCTCTCTCCATATCCTTAAAACAACCATTATAATTGTTTTACTATTTTATTCCTCATGTGTTAACTAGTAATCTTTCAAGCCCGTAATGCGTCAAGTAATCATCCTTCATCTTGATCACAAACAACACTTATAACCAAGCCGCAAAAGGTACCAACTTGGATGTTGCTAGTTTTTCCATGGCATCGACAAAGGAATTGTTTTCACGTAATTTATACCTGAACGAAACATTTCCCTTTACTAGTCTTTTAATTTCCTAGAATATCACTGTTAGAAACCAAGATCTTTCCTTACTTTTATTCACCCATGTCACAACTATAAGGGAGTCACTTTTTATTATCAAATTCAGTCTCCTTAGATCAAACCATCCTCCTCACAATTCAACAGCCTCTTTGATCACCAAAATTTCAGTTTTGTGGATGCTTTTTGCTTTAGTGGACTTGGAAAAAATAGACATAATTTTCTCATTATGGCCCCTATAAAACTTCTCCTAGGCTAATCAACCTACATTGCCAATCATAGAGGCATATGTGTTGAACTTATAAAAGCCCACCTACAGTGCTTCCCATCCCGCCCTCTTTTTGGCTCCCTTTTACTCCTCTGTATAATGATTTCGATGATGCCTAGAATGAAATCATTAATAGTAAAACCATCATAGGGCCATCTAGCTTTGGACCACCATAGCATTTAGACCCAAATCAAATTGCATATCTTTTCTACCACGAAGGTGTTAACCTATACTTTTAGTCTAGTTTTTGCTAAACACACAAACCATATTATTACATAGAATCTCATCCTTTATAATTCCTTTGATTTGCATCCATTGCCTAGACTTAGCCACGACTCCTAGACCTTGTCAATTAAGCTTGGGATCACCCAATGTAATCCTTACCATCTAAGACAATTGCACCAAATATGCCACATTAAATAACAATGTAAGAATAAATGGTTAGCTGATTCTTATTCCATTACACTGATCGAACGCTTGGCCTTTTATTCTCCTAATATGTGTGAAATCCATTCTCTGACTAGCAATCTTTCATGAATTAATTGCCATCTAAAAATCTCAATCTTAAGAGGAACCAATCCTTGCCAAATGCATGGTTCTATACTAGGGAAACCATCCCTTTAGCTATCTAGTAGGTCACAAAAGGATTTGACAAAGAAATGTCCATTTTTTCCTTACCATATGAATTTGTTGTTCTCCTCATGCACTAGACAATTAACTTTTAACATACTATGGAAGCTATCTCGATGATCTTGCTCTCAATGAAATAGTTGTCGGAGCCACTATACCAACCATTCCTATCTTCCTTCCTCCCACAACCCAAAGCTCTCCATGGATACATGTTTCCTCTTTACCAATGCAAAAAGACATAGGAATCATCATTTGAATGGCTTGTTACCCAACCAAATTTGATGCCAAAAATTCGCCCTATCTCCTTTGCCTACCAAAAATCTAAAGTTAACTTTAATGGCTTTAAGTCTACTATCTACCTATTACATAATAGAGCACACCCCTTTTTATACCATTAACAACTTTGAGGTTTTGGCTCCCCATTCTCATGGTCATTGATCATATTCCCCTTATCTTGCCTTGATTGTTCTTACCTATATTGCTTGCATATTATTTCCCAATCTCCACAACCATTTTGATAAAAAGGCCTTTATTATGGTCTCTAATCCTACCAATGTCTAAACCCCCTTAGATTTTGCCTTGCATATCAGTCTTTATCCAAAGTAATGAATCTTTTGACATCCTGTCTCTTTTCCCTAAAAGAATAAGCATTGTATTTTCTCAATCTATTCCTCCACACTCTTTGGTATCTTGAATAGTGACATGTAATATAGGGGAAGAAATCATAGGAAATATTTTATCAAATGCTCTCTTTTAGATAAAAAGCAAGTTTTTCACTTAGCCAAAAACTCTCCATCTTGTGAATGACAAAATCTCACAACCTCTTTTCTTTTAGATTAACCCCAATAAGCATTCATAAGTACTTTAATGGAAACTATGATTTTTGACACTTCCAAATGGTTGTCCACCTCTCCATTTACTCTTCCCTGACCTTAACTCTATACATTATTGTTTTATTGATATTTACTTTTAAACCTGAGCAGCATTGAAAATATCTTAAAATTCTCTTATAATTCTGAATTAACTCCATATATGCCAAGTTGAATAAAATAGTATTATCTACGAATTGTAGGTGAGAGAAGCTTGGTTGATTCTTAATCTTTATACCTTTCACCATATCCATTTCAGTTAGCTAACAAAAATCGAGAACGGAGAAAGGGAATCCCCATGTCATAAATCTTTCACCATCCAAAATTATTTTGTGGGATAACCATTCATGAATACAAACAATTGCAGGGTAATAACACACTTCCCCATCCATTTTTGCTATCTTTCCCTAAAACTCATATGTTGCATCACCTCTAACAGATAGCCTCACTCTACAGAGTCGTAAACTTTCTTAAAATCAATTTTGATGATCACTCTTCCCTACTTTCTTGTTTTCATCTCTTTGATGATCTCGTTTGCAACCAGAATGTTATCCGTGATATACTCCCCTTTAGAAAGGCTACTTGGAGTTCACTGATTACCTTTCCAACTGCTAACCACATATGATTAACCAATAGCTTATAGATACAAGAGAGATTGAGACATCAATTTTGGTGTTATCATCTTTAGAATTAATATTATAAATGAGGTTGTAATGGTTGAGCAAAGTTTTCCATTTGTATGAAAGTTTGTACAAAACTTCATTATATTTTGTTTAACCAGTTCTCAATGTTGTTTAATGAAACTCAAGTTAAATCTGTCAAGGCTTAATGTCTTGTTTCCATCATAGTCTTTTATCACTTCCCAGACCTTTGACATGAGAAACAAACTCTCCATCATTAAGTTATTAGTCATACCTAATTTTTGGAAGAATAACTCGTTCATTTATATGTATGATTTTTCAGCCCTACCTAGTGTTGTTTGAAGTGTTTGAAAACAACCTCTTTCATCTCATTTGGCTTGTAAATGGCTTCTCCCCTCACCACCACTTTATCAATCAAGTTTTTCCACCTTTTATTGGATGTAATAATATGGAAAAATCTAAAATTATTGTTTCCTTTAACCAACTATTTTAAGCTTAATTTTTAAAACCATTTAAATTCCTTTCTACATATCTCCTCTCAATATATGTTTCTATTCTCTAATAACTCCACTGTCTTCTCTTCTACTAAGTTATATTGCTCCTATTTCAAAAGTAGCTCCTTTATTCTACTATTTGCCTCTTATAAACGGTCCCCTTTCCCTACTCTTTCATTTTTACTCCAAGTTTTTAAGAACTTCTTAACCACCTTTAGTCTAATACTAAGGGTTTAAACTAAAAAGTCATTGTTAGAAGAACTGACCCATCATTCTACTACCACTTTTGTCTCATGTATGTCATCTGACCAATGATTAAATACTCGTAAGGATTTGGGCCTCAATCCCTATTTTCCATACCTATACAAACTCTTGAATGATCTAAAAAGCTACAGTGTACCCCCCAATTATTTAATTGCAGGCATTGCCCTTATCCACTATACAGTAATAGGAAATCTATTATATCTACTTAAAGTAAGATTTTACCTTAGGTTGCTTTATGTAAATTAACTACCATGCATTGGTAAGTTGTTTAGCTTCATATTGTATGCAAATTCCCTGAATTGTTAAATGACCACTCTGTCATTAGAGACTCAAACTTTTTAGTCTTCAGATAGTATAATGTTAAAATTGCCCCTCACGTACCACTATCCCTTGAATTTGTCTTTTAGACACTACAATTCATCCCACAATCCCTTTTGTTCTAAGAAATTATTTGGGGCATAAAAATCGACCAATTCGATCTTCTTACCCAACGAAATAAACTTCTCCTTTAATACTATAAATCTATTAAAAATCCACTTGTTCAATACCTGAAATACCTCATTATCCTAATAAGTTGCCAAACCTTTCACTACGCCAACTACACCCACTACCTCAACTTGTAGATCAGCGTCTCACTATACTTGCCTCAACAATGTTATTTGCATTATTCCCTATGTTTAGTACTTTTTCTTTGACCTTTATCATTTATAGTGAGAATTAACATTAGACAAAAATCAAGAAAACTTATAAATAATACTTGTCAAAATGACCTTACTACTGCTTAACCTTGGATTTTTCTACAGTTAGTTGAGCAAGCACCATATCTTCCCTTTCTTACATTTACAAGCCCTGCACCTTCCCCATGCCTATAACCTTTTGTACCTCCCTACATAAGACCTTGTTCCTATGCTCGATGTGCCTGATAGTCAACTGCCTATATTCCATGCATATTCCTTAACTAGTGAAGACTCTCTTGGTGGTCTTTTCCCCATCGACTTCCTTTTCACCCCTATTACCTTCCTTCTCCCTCTTTTCACCCAAGGTAAAGCATAGTGGTCAATACTCATTTCCTTCCTACTCATTTCCCTTCTAAGTGTTTCAGCTCCAAACTGCCTACCTGTCTTATCCTTGATTTTCAGCAGGTTAGAGACACCATATGCTTGACATAAAGGGAGGAAAGGATTGAGTAATAAAAGCATCTGGGTTGAGTTAATTACCATTAGGCTTCCTTTGCTTTCTAAAGCTAAGGCTCTTGGGTTAGACCCATCCCTTCTGGGTTTCTCCATAAATGGGTCATTATGAGTCATTTTCCCTCTTTCTAACCCAATTGGATGCAATAAATTGTTTGGGCTTAGCCCGCGACCTCTAAACACTAAACTGTGGCCTTGAAGCTCTTCTAGGCTTTACTGCTATACTAGCCTAGGTTTGCTTCTCTTGTTAGAAGACCCATCTAATTGTCCGCTTAAGAAGCTATAAGTTCCTTATTTTTGTTCTTGACTTGGGCTCGCTTAAACCCACACTTTCTCTATTCTTTCACTAGCCCACTTTGCCTTAGTATCTTATAATCGTTCTCACTCCACGTGGCGTTCATTAACGTCCCTAATTTCCTTTCTAATCTTCTTAATATGTGTGGAACCTTTGTCACCAGTGGTTTGTAAGGCTTACCTTCCTGCCAACAATCATTACTCTTTAATGCTTCTAAGTCCCTAATTACGGCTTTTTGTGCCTATGATTTTGTTCTCTTTCTTGTTCTTAGAACTCATTCCTTTTGCCATCGACGCCTCCTCACAGCTAAGGAGCAATTTCACTCTCTAGTTATCCACCCTCACCATTACCGAAGAAGGTATTTGCATTCCTATCAGAGCTAGTACTAGGAAATGAGAGACGTCCAACTGTGACTTTAACTCTGATTCTTTAGCCACATACCTAGAAACTGACCCCAAACCTTACCCAGCCTAGCCACAAATTTGGGGTTCCAAGCTTGCAATGGTAAGTTGTAGATCAATATCAAAACCTTCCAATTCACCCCTACTGTGTCTAGGGTCCACAACCTTACCTATCAAAAAAAAATTTTGCAACTAATTTTCTTTCTCCAATAACCATTACATTTCATCCCTCGAGACAAAGGTCATTAACACCTCAAATCCACCTAACATAGTCACTCTAAATGAAACTAAAACTTCTCGTTGAAGGTACCTATGAATTGACGTCATTTGTTGTAGGTCTATAACTAACCCTATTGTCGATCTTTGTAGCCGCTCCCACTTAGTTTCCTTAGTTATATGCGAGTTAGCAATACAAGATCAGATTGTGAAAAGGAAGTGTGATTGGAATTGGGAAATCCCAGAGGGTCTGAGGTTTTAGGTGACTTTTGTACCAACACCTCCTTAAAGGTGGTTGGGTAGCCCCTCCGACCGGAGCCCCTTTGTCCAACCTCAAATTTGTCCATTCTACCCTTCCGATGGGCCCATCACAACCCCATGCCAATCTTGGAGAGAGGGGAAAGTAGTATTTTTACTCGGATTCAGTTGCCCAACAACCGTTCCCGTTCAATTACTTGGTGGCATCCATCACATCTTGCCGCCGATCAAATTTCAAAAAACTAAATTGCTGGTCTAACTTACTTGACCTCCTCCAAGTAAAAACATCAACCACTTGTCTCCATCTCTAAAAGATTTTTCATAAGCCTTTCGGGTTGATTGAGTCTAACAGATTGTGAATAAAAATTGGAGTGATTTGGATTATTTCTGAAAAGAATTACTGTGACCTATATGATAATGATAGCACCGGCAAACATTTCACTTAAACATAAACCCCATGTATATATAGATATAGTTTTAAGTTCAAACCACAATTTGAAAATAAAATGCAAGCATCGTTTTACTTTGAGAATCATTTTTATTTTAAATCTTTTTAGTATGTCAATCTTTTCCGAGATTTCAAACTAGATAACGCAATATGTTTGACTTTAAAATACGCCAAACATGAAAAAAGAGAAGAAAAGAAAAAAACCATTCTTTTCTTCGTTACCCCCGCGGTTTGTTTAGTATTGTGCTATCGCTTTTGATGTGCTATCATCCAACAAAGCTTCCATAACGCTCATTGAAAAGATTTTTCGCAGGAACAATACTTTAGCATGGTTATAAGATTACTCCAGCGTCAATTTGGAGTCTTCAAATATCTTCGCGAAAACAAAAATAAAGCTTTGTGTCCCAGAAACCAAACTGTTTAACCCAATAATCCTTGTCGGGAGAGAAGGAAGAAAGCAGCGTCGAGAGCACAAGGCGGTAGCTGAAATTTTTTAGTAAGATAGTGAATTTGCCTCTGTGTAGGTATATCAGCAATCTGAAAGAAAAGATGATAAGTATTATTATCCTATAATTTCAGAAAAGGGCAAAAAGAAGGATGCATGTTGATATACATCCTGCATGTCTGCAAACCACTCAGTTATGATTACCCAATAGTAAACTACTCGACAATCCTCACATAGACCAACCAAAAGCGCTGTGCTTATTGACTGAGGAAATATTACAAGGTAGGGAATCTGCAAAGGATAAATATATGCAGTCTTTTGACAATAAGATAACAGGTCACATAGAGGCGCAGCTTGATATCTCTCCAACCAAAGTTCTGCAATGGCAATGATAGTCTACCATCTGCCCTAATTTGGCAAACCCTTCCAGTTACATCTCTGCTGTCTTCACTCATAAAATGAGATTATGACTTAATCAAAAATCCATCCTTATCTTTCTTTCACCCTGATGCTCCAGCAGCACGCGTGTCACATTCAATTTCTTCCTCTTTGGCAAACGCTTCAATTAATTCACGTTGTCGGGGAGTTAAAGTCCTGCCAAAACCATTATGTATTTCTCTTTTAGATGACAAGATCAAAAAATTAAAAACCAAAAGAAGGGATTGCTTTTAAAACAGTTACAGTAAAAACCTAAATTTTAGCTTCAGTGTATACATAAGGAAGGAGTAAATGCAGAAATTATCAGAAGCAAAACAGAGAAATTAAACAAACATACGTTGGAATGCTGACAATGAAATGGACAAACTGATCACCAAACGAAAAAGAGCCCCTTGCTTTGATCCCTGTCAAAAAACACAAGGGAACTCTCTTATTTACTTCAGATCAATAAAAGGCAGGGACCCCACTTAGTATATGTTGCAACAAAGAGATAACCATGGAACAAGATTTAAGATGCTAAGAGTTGAAAAAATAATTCTCAAATGCAGTATCACTCATACCTTGTCTCAAACAAGAAAAGAAAAACAGCTCCAATGTCATCCATGCATAGTATTTAAAACCAACAAAAGGAGGGCAAATATGGCCAGTTGTAACTATCTGCAAAGGAGAAGCTTGGAAGCGAATCCTTCATTTGTATTCCTAATGTATCCTCAACTAAACTTCTAAAAATATTCAATCTCAGTTTTTCCATTTTTGCTTTAGTACAATAACTGAAGCTAAAGTCACATGGCACAAATATGGTAAAGCAAGATGTTCAACAGACGCATATACAGATAGTAGTCCTCAGAGTACACGACAATCAAATGAGCCTACTGGAACCAAATGCTACATGACGTCTCACTGCAAAATCTAAAACAAGAATGCTGCACAAGAAGGACCAAGCAAGATAAAAACTATAGTCTCACCTTTTTTCTTCAGAACCACCTTCTGACCTGGTTGGGTACCAGGACGGACCTGAAAACAGAGAGCAACAAATTACACTGTATACTGACTTGCTCTTTTTTTGAACAATTAGTAATCGTGGTAATGGTTTCAGCTAACCTTAACCATAACATCTCCTGTAAGGGTTGGGACCTGAATGGTTCCACCCAAAACTGCCTGCAAAAGACCAATCAAATGGAATTCAAAAGGACCGTTTGAAAACAATTACATGGCTAAATAAGAAAAACAGCATAGTCTATATGTTTGTCAAAAGTACACTCAAAATACCGCTTCATCATTGAAAAATATAGACAAATAAATTATGAGTATTGAAAACGAGAACTTTTGCAAGTTGAGAACCATTGCTAAATCATCTACTAACTACATTACCATAGATTTCTGTGCATCAGAATCTTTCAGACTTTCTTTACCTGAGTAACACTGAGAAAAGCATCTACATGAATATTAGTGCCTTCTCTTTGGAATACGGGATCTTCTCGGACCTGGAGTTAAGAGAAAAGAAAATGGATAGTATGATCCTCAGACGCATCAAGAATAATAGTACCATAAAAAAAAATCAAGAAAAATAGTGTAATATTTTACAGACAGAACATGTTTTAAGATAAAAAAATAAATAAAAGGTGATTGAAATGAATCAGAAACAAGAAGAACAAGAACTCAAGAAGACCAAAAAGGCTGACATGGAAAAACTATATGAAGAAAAGCACTGAAGACTGAATAAAGAGACCAAAATCATGCACATTTTCATGTATCAATCCATTACACAAATTGGACAAATAAAAGAAAATCATCCCTATCTACACCTGATTCCATGCACTGAAATTTCAATACAAAGCAGTCATCCCCTTACAATAAAATTGAATTTGTCCATAATTACCATTAGGCATGTCTAGAAAAGAGTAAACATAAAAGAAGATTTACCATTAGGCAGCTATTTGAACAATTTAATTTGTTCATAATTATTCAGCTTTTTACTAAAGAGAGGCATGCCTAGAAAATTGATATCAACTTTACCAATAATATTATGTGTAAATATCCAAAAAAACTGCAGCAAAAGCTCAGCATTATTCCTAATTGAAACATAAATATGACAGAAAAGGGAAAAACTCACTTACCCTAATGGTGACAAAAAGATCACCGGGTTGATTTTTATCCGGGTCCGCTCCACCACTTCTTGCCACTTTCATAGTTTCATAGTCACCTACTCCTGGAAATGACAAACAGAGAGTAAAACAAAGGACCAAAAAAGAAATCTAGCATGGGAAATCCAACACTAAAAGACTTTGATTTGATATCTCCACTATTAATTCTAGGTGCACAATGCAACAATGAAAATATCAGTTCTAAGAGAGGGATCTTTCAAGAAGCAAAAATCATAATCCATAGGCAGAAACTAAGGTTTACCATTAGCGTCCAAGAGGGTGGCACTACAGTGGTTTACCGGCTGATAAACAACTTTCATTACTAGAAAATAAAAATTGATGCCAAGAACAGTATCAAGACAAGAAAATTTTATTGAAATTCTCCAATAGCTACAAAATAAACCTGGCATTATGTCTAATTTGATTGTCTTTGATCCTCTCATGACTTTACGTCCATTGCATGACCTGCAAACACTCTGACATCAATGGTTGTATTAGAACATGTAAGCAGTAATAGAAAATGCTAGGGGAATCTAAACTGTTTATTTTTATCAGTTTTACACAAGGACTAGAGGATTGATAAACACAAATTTATGTGCTAAGCATGCTCAATTCCCCCTGACATGATTCATGCAGAGTATCACATTGCTTCAACTGTGCAACTAAGATTCCAGCAGGATTATTAAATAAATGACATCATCCATCAGGATCAAATCTATATAAGAAACTTTGAAGAGTACTCTGAAGCCAAAAACTTAATAGAAAGAAAGAAGCTTTTTTCAATCATTGGCAGATGTCTAGAAACAAGTTGCACAACTCAGCAATATTTCTTTGCTGCCTTGAATCAAACTTTAGAAAAACAAAACAATTCCATAAACGAAGTTGAACCAAACCGCCTACCACCCAACAACACATACCAAATGAAACAAAATGGACAATACACAGTGTTTGGGTACCATACCGATACAGTTTGCCCAGTTCCACCACAATGATTACAGGTATGTTGAAGACTAAAGAAGCCTTTTTGTGTAAACACCTGCCAATGCAGAGAAAGGATCAATTACCTAGGAGTAGCACCAAAATTTCTGTACTAGCAATTGCAATGTTTACACATATCTTACAATGCCCGAGCCTTTGCAGAGTTTACAAAGTTTAGGTCTTACTCCTGGAGGGAGACCTTCACCGCCTACAAAAGAAGCAGACAAGAAAAAAGATAACACTCAGAGTTAAGGCAGAATCAACCCGGCAGTAAAAGCTCACAGATAGTAGGGAATAAATGTACGGCAAGCTTCACAAAGCAAATCAGTTTGAAATGTGACAGTTTTGATGCATCCCTGTACTGCTTCCATAAAAGATATTTCAATGGCAACCTACATAATCACACCAAATAGAAGATATAAATCAAAATGAACCTTCACAAATAAGTTAGATTACATTCTGGAAATTGTAAAAACCTCGACATCTTGGCCACCCAGCTTCTGTTTGAACATAGTGCCAAATATCTGATCTCCATTGTGAAAAGAACATCAGGTGCATAAAAATTCACATTAAAATTGAGGAATGAAAGCGTGCAAAATCATATACCACAAAGCCAACATGCTAAACAGCAGATAATTGAAGAGAAACACGAAGTTTGGCACAAAAAATAAAAATAAAGGGAAAGAAGGCTAGAAGGAATTCCATACATCATCCATTCTGAAAAAGTCTGCAAATGGATTATCGAAGCCCGGCCCACCAGGCTGATAACCAGTGGTAGTTTGATGTTCAAATGCATCGTGGCCAAGCTAAAAGATTACCAATACAACCAACAAAAATTCAGCACAGATATTAGGAAAGCACTCTCATAAAATAAAATACCAGAAGGCAAAAGAATTTTTACCATAAACCATCAGCAAAACAATTGCTGAACATGAAAAACAAGGAAAATTTCATGTACATAAAGGGATACATAGAAGATTCCATAAAACGCACAATATAGTATACAGAGCTAGGTATCTTCTTTGTCTTCATCAAAAAGCAAGAGGAAATTCACTTTCCAATGCAGTAGTGACTTATATCTCTGCAGTCATCCCATTTTATAAGCAGGACTAGTCCTTTTCTGCTATAAAAGATAATAAGCAAGATCAAACCTTATGCTTTAGCCCAGTTCAACCTCAAGCCCTAAGGGGGCTTAGGAGGAGAGTTTGGGCTTCAAATTCCCACCTCTCCTTAAAAATAAATAAATAAATAGATTACTTATCAATAAAAAGGGACCAACAAGATAACATAAATTGATTGCAAAACCTCATCATACTGTCCACGCTTCTCATCGTCCTTCAAAACCTACAGTAACAGCAAACAAAAATTCATTTGATACGGCAGGTAAAACTACAACAAAGCCTTAATCCCAAACTTGATTCGGTTCAGCTGCATGAATCTTTTCTTGCCACTCTACTACTATCAACTAAATCTATTTTAAGGCGTAATTGTTCCTAATTCTTCCTAATGAGATAATCCCACATCATTTTTGTTCTCCCTCTTCCTACATATGAATCAGTAGGTCTCAATATGATATGTGTTAAAAAAATACAAAAGGGCAAAAACTCTATCCCAATAATTCACCTCATATGCTTTTGACACTTCTTGAAACTTCCCTTCAGCTTTGGGATCATCTTTGTTTATATCTGGATGGAGCTTCTTCGCTAACTGTGGAATTAAAGCACAATATATTAAGAAAAGAAAGAAAAAAAAAGACTTAGTGGAGTTTAAACTTTTAAATTGGATATGTAACAAGAAAATAGGAAGATAAAGATAGAGTAAGCTTTAGTTCATCTGTTCAGTGAAATGCAGATTCAAATAAAGAATCATAACTATGAAACCCACCCCATAATAAGCTTTCTTGATTTCAGATGAACTAGCATTCTTGCTCACACCAAGTACATCATAATAATCTCTTGATGTAAAAGCTGAACCAGGAAATTTAAACAAAAAACCAAGTTACAGGATGAATCCAGCGTGACTCCAATAACATGATGAATTTCTACAAAAACTAGAGCGCTTGTGCACATGAACGTAAAAAAGTAAGCAGAAAAAAAGAATGAGAAGAGCTTCCAGTTACCACTTTGGGTTTGAGTTAAGCTAACATAAAATCATGAATAAAATTGAGGAAGAATACAGAAAATACCAGTGCCATGAATGGACCTTGCTGCACCCAAATTAGCACTGAAGGCACCCAACAGCAACCTGTTTCTGTTGCTAGCTGCATGAGTCATAAGAGTATAGAGTTTAAGTAAGAATAGAGCACAAACATATGTCTTGGCCTGCTAAGAGAAGTAGAAAAACAAGGAAATCTTTTATGTCACCATAAGCAAGATTCAAAAAAAAAAAATGTAACTTTCTATCACACTCCTCAATTTTCTTTGACAATCTTCACAAGGAAAATGAAAGAAAAAAAGGATGGAAACATTACAAGTTGTAGCAAAGCGATTGCCAAAAGATTGAAGAGTGTTTTTGAAAAACCCAGTACTCAATCTCCTGCAACTCCCACTCAATGAGCTCTTGCACGCCTGCAAGCAAATCAAATCACATGAAATTCCCCCCCCCCAAAAAAAAATGAAAACTGCGCTAATATATACATATATCTGAAAAAAAAAAAAAAGTAAGAAGAAGAATAAGAGAAACAAAAAATTCTGAGGCATTTGAATTGGTACCGAATAGAACAAGGCATCTTCGAGAAGAGATGAAAGGAAGGATCGGAGAGCCGGGGAAGCAACGAGCTTTATGCCATCATACCGAACCATTTGCGTTAAAAGGATATTGGTGGATTATTATTATTATTATCTCTCTGTATTATTATTATTATTAATTCCGCTTAAACCCTACAAAAGCCCTGAAATGGAGCCTTGGAAATTGGAATGTTCATAGTTAAAAAAACAAAAAATAGAACTCCCTTGTAATTATAAACAGTATCATTATAGTTTGTTAAAATGTTGGGCTTTTTCTTCAATTGCCTTTTGTTTTGTTTTGTTGTTTCGGGTCAGGATGGACAATACATATCTCACCCAGAACACAAACTTCCAAAATTTCTAACTAAATCTTGTTGGATTTTGAAGTTTGATTCCTATTTTCGAACTCACTCGCTAATACTTATATATACCCATCTTGTAGTTAGAAGCTAGGGTTTTGAAAAAACAAAGGATAGAGATGAGAGAAAATTGAGAGAGAGAGCTAGAGAGAGAGAGAGAGAGAGGAGAGTTTAAGAGAAATAAAATTTATAAATATGTTTCCTATTATTTTTCATTATCAGAATAAGTCACATTTTTGCACGACTTATGATTCTATGTTAAATAACAATTTATAGAGTTAAGCAAAAAAAAGGTCACTAAAAAAATACTTCAAAGATGATTTGATACTCTATATTATTTCCAATCTTCACTCTATTACTATTCAAACTTACAACAAATAATAAATTACATCAATAACACTTTTATTCTTTGCGGCAACTTCTCCTCACCGATAGAATAAGGAAAATTGAGAAGCAATAAAAGGTTCAATTCTTTCATGTGATATCTATTAGGGTTCAAGATTTAACTATTATACGAGAGTTTAAGTGATGACTTAATTATTGTGCTTAACCAAGTGACAACCTAACATAATTACTGGTTTAACCAAGGGTTGATCATCTCCGGTAATTAATAACAATTAAAACATAAGATATCTAGTATTTCCCATAAGCTTCTAAAGTAATGACACATGAAAAATATGATAGATTGTAAATCTTGCAGACAATTGTAACTTATAAGTCACTTATCCAATCTTTGTAAAAATTAAGAAGGAACGATAATGCCTATAAGTAAATGTAAGGTTCCTTTTTAAAATCAATTAAGTTTTTTTTTTTTTATAGAATTGCAACTTTAGATATACCCTCCCTCCCCCCTCCCCCCCCACACACACATACAAAGTAATCAAATTTAGTTTTATCAACATAATGCTTTATATGTTACTAAGCCTTAAAAAATTGCTCTTTTAAAAAAGGGATATAATCCTAGAAAAAAATTTCTACTAAACCATTGATGTCAAATCCATATGTAGATGAGGAGGATAAGTAAAAGAATATCCATATAAAGTCTAAAAAGAGGACATATGAAGGGTAGTATGATGGTTATTGTTGTATAACCACTCTTTAAGATACAATCATTTATGCTAAGATGCAAGTCTCCAAAAAACCATATATCTAAGACAAGTTTTCCACACATTGATTTAACCTTTCATTCGAGCCATTTGATTGAAAGTGATAGATAATGTTTAAGCATAACTCTATTCCTAAGAGCTTTAACAATTTTTGTCAAAACAAACAAATGAAGAACTTATTAAGGTTCGAGACTATAGAATGAGAAAGTTCATAAAGTTTAAAAATGCTCTCTCAAAATAGTTTTGCTACAATGGCAACAATAAAGTGATGAATCAAGGAAAGAAAATGCTCATACTTGGTAAATTTATCAATAACCACAAAGATGGTATCTTTTCCTTTTGACTTAGATTGTCCCTCTGTGAAATTTAAGTTAATGTCTAACCATGTCCTAGAAGGAACGGTAAAATGTTGCAACAAACCAAAGTATTTAACATTCTTACCCTTACAATGTTAACACACATCATATGCTTGAATATAAGTCTTAACATCATTTTTTAGTTTTGGTCAAAAGAAGAATTACTTCAATTTATAAGAAATGACTTTTACCCCATAATGACACTAAATAAAAGAGCTATGAAATTTATGCATAAATTATTTTCTTTACTCACTAATAAAATTTAAATAGATGTTGCATTTATAGCACAAAACTCCATTTAAAAAGGTATAATGAAGCTTGAAATCTAAAGATAAATTAAGAGCATTAATGATCTCTTGAACTATTAAATCTCTTTTTTTAATTATTAAACACATCCTTCAATTAGTGTGACACTAAGATTATGATTATTGTACAAGAAATAATAGTCCGAACTATAGCCAATTTTGACTTATAGTATGATTTTTGAGAAAAATCATCAATAAGGAGCAAAGAGTTCCTTTTCATAAATGGAAAAGTCTCAGTGATTGACTTTAATTTCTTGCTAGAATAGGCTATTAGTTTACCTTTTTGCATTAGAATAACACCAATAATAATGTCACTAACATTAATATAAAAGTTACATGCTCCTTTATAGTGAGACTATAGATAAGTATATTATCAAAGAATACCAAGATGAATTCCCTAAGATAAGACTCAAAAATATGATTTGTTAAAATTTAGAAGGTGGCAAGGACATTAAATAGGCCAAAAAAAATCACCTTGAATTCATAATATCTATGATGGGTTTAAAGGAAATTTTGGAAATATCTATTTCCTTTACTTTAATTTAAAGGTAACCTTTAGGTTTATTTCAAAAAAAAATATAGGTTTATACAATTTATCCAAAAAGTCATTTATAATGTGAATGAGGAATTTATCCTTCATAGTAAAAGAATTTAATTGTTTATAGTTTATACAAAAACAACAAGTATCATCCTTTTTCTTCACCAACAAGATAAAAGAAACAAAAGAGCTATTGTGAGGTTAAATTATTAAGCTCTTCAGCATTTCAGTAACTAAGTTTTTTATTTCAAATTTTTAGTAATAAGAGAACCTATAAGGTCTTGAGTTTAGTGATTGTGTCTTTAATTCAAATGGGATAGTATGATCATTTGTTCTTGTAGGAGTTAAACTAGTAGGCTTTGTAAAAATAATAACATAGTGATTTATGACCCATTTATAACTCTTTTAGAAGTATAGTAGACTCCACCTCTGCAACCAAGGTACTGAGGTGAATGTCTATAACAAATTTCCCATTTTAGATCATGTTTTACAACTTAGCCTTTGACATACATTATAAAATAAATCACTATAAAGTGGTAGATCCCATCAATTTAATTGACTTAACAAAAGACAACTTCATATTTCAAAAATCATAAATAATGGGATTATAGTGACTCAATAATCCATTCCAAGCATCATGTCAAAAACCCTAAATCTTATAATTCTCAAATCAATCTTGAAAAAGTCTTCTTATATCCTTCACTCAAAATTGCAACACTTTTCTTTCTACTTTGTAACATCCACCATGATAACCATTATTGGTTGAGTTGACATTAATTTACACTTTAGTTCTTTGACCATTAATACATCTAGGAACACAATCAATTAATATTTACAATATCTTCTTTCCCATTTAACCTTTTAACTGAATTGTATTTTGCCTAAAAGCACCAATTAAGGCATTAACTAAGATTACTTCTTGAGTTTCTAGCACTTTTTTTGTAGTTACATTTTAAAACTCTTCTTCAACATTTTCCTCAATGTCCATTAATTTATTCACCTCTTATAAGGTATGCAAAGTTTTCTTTTTGATACATTAACAACTAGAAAAATATTCATCTCACATCTTAAGTATTGTTATAGTCTTTTAATTATCTCTATAGCTTGTTTTGTGTCAAAGAAAATAGCAAAAACTAATGGTTTATTTAGCAACTCATAAGTTTTAATGAAATTATCACTCCTAACTCAACTTCTCTTTTTAGGAATTGAAGGACCTTTAAATCCTGTAGTAATAGTAGTACTAATAAAATTTCTAAACTCTTTAGTAAAATTGCGCTATGACTAAGATTTAGAATTTTAACTTAGTTGTTTATTTAAATTCAATACCATTGACTTTTGTAAATTAACAAGTCCATATACATGGTCTAAGGTTTTAGGTTATTGCATCCTGATTAAAAAATGAATGACATCACTTAAGCTACTGATATAACTTCAAATAAAGTATTTTTTTTTTGTTAAATGTGAGCTTATAAGGTTTGCAATTTCTTTAATCTAACATAATATTCTAACAGACAACTAGTTTTGGTTAATTTATTGAATTTTTCAATTATATCTACACGTTTATTATTTATAAATGTTACACATAAAGTATTTGCAAATTGATCCCAATTCATTTGATAAAGAGAATAAGGAGTTTAATTTTAATAATATAAAATATTGTGGGTAAAAATTAAAAGGTAATAAAATGTGAAGGGTCAAATTAAGTTCCTTTACCTTTTGTTTTTTAATTTTACTTTTTTTTTTATTTTTGTGGCTTTTATGGTAAAAAAGAAAATAAAGATAAGAAAAATTGAAAAATAAAGTAAGAGAGGAATGTTGACACTTTTGTTTTGTTTTGTTTTTTTTTTTTATTTTAGGTGGTCAAGACTTAAGGCAGTAGTGATTACCAAATATACTTATGAGAATAACTATAAATAGTTTAAATTTTTTTAGGCTTATAAATAGTTAAATGTTTGTAATAATTTTTTTAAAATATTTTTTGAACATGTTTAAATTAAAAAATCTTAGAGAAATGTAAAGAAAAACCAATTAAAGATGTGAGAGAATTGTTATGGGTTGCCCAAGTATGCTACCAGCCCACTTGTTGAATACTAGCCCAATCGATGCCCCAACTCAAGACAAGGAGAATTCTAGAAGTATGTTTAGGTATGCCTATTTAGAATACTTCATTGTAAATATCTAGATATTCTAGAATAGTCCTAGTTTAAAGTATTCCTTAAAATTCTCTAAAATAAGCAATTGTAGCTACACATTGAAAAGGGGAAACAACTATAAATATTCTACTCATCTCATTTGTAAAATCACCTCTCAATAGCAAAGTTCTTCACATTGCTAAACACTTGTACCTACTATCCTTTTCTCATTTCTGAGCCTCTTACTTGCTCTCTCGAGTTCTTTCAAACTCTTCAAGGTTTACTTAGTTCATCTCTACGCACAAGGTGACTAAGTGTCACGCGAGTTATCACGATTAAAGTCTAACTTCGTGACAGGTAGTATCAAAGCAATGGTTGAAACTGAGTTACAACCTTGTTGTTGTTTGAGCTAGGAGCATGACTAGCAAGGAAGGAGTTGTTGCTACGGAGCAACAAGTTCATGGACAAGAGGAACAACGTGTCCCTGCCAAGCACAGCAAATCCAAAGTTCCAGCCAAAGAATCGATGGAGTCTCGCAGTGTTAGCTTGGAGAGGAGTATCACTAACGTGAACTCTGTTGTGGACAATCTTAGCGATTAAGTCGATAATTTGATCCATGAAAATGTCGAAATTATAAGGGTTGTTAGGTTTATGATTAAAAATCTTAGTCACACCTTCAAAGAATAGATATACTCTGTCAATTAAGAGCTGTCTAACCTACGCAAATTCATGGAAGGAGAAATTCATTACCTTCATAGGGAGATGGAGTCATGCCACTGAAGTAGCGCACACTCGAATGGTACGACAGCTGTCACCATTAGTGCCACTGCTGTCTATGGTTTGAAGGTTCCTAAACCTGCTATGTACAATGACACCCGCAACGCCACTACTCTGGAAAACTTTCTCTTCAGTCTCGATCAATACTTTGAGGCCATGGGTGTTGTTGATGACCTTACTAAGGTATGCAACGCCCTAATCTTCTTGAGGGATACTGTCCAACTATAGTGGAGATGGAAGCATTCTGAAGGGGAGAAAGGTTTGTGCGTTCCCAACACCTATGAGCAATTCAAAACTAAATTGTGTAAACATTTCATACCTCACAATGTGGATAGCGAAGTCAAGGAGAAGTTACGTCGCCTAAGTCAAACAGGTAGTATTTCCGATTACATCAAGGAATTTACTACCATTATGCCTAAAATTGATATGTCTAATAAGGAACTACTTTTCCACTTTAAGGACAATTTGAAGGATTGGGCGAGAGTAAAGCTGGACAAACATGATGTGTAAACTTTAGATTCTACCATTGCTTCTGCCATTACTACTGCCAAGATGCTCATCAACTACTTTTTCTACTCTAAGAGTAAGAAGCCGAAGTCCAACAAGAGTAGGGGAGAGTAAAACGGGCAGAAACAGGATGCAAGGAGGGTGGAAACCAGAAATCCTCAAGTGTCAATCCTAAGCATGGCCATAATTCCTCGAGCAAACGTAATACAGGTAATCCCTTAAGGCCTTTCTTCATTTATGATGAACCACACTGGATGAAAGATTGCCCCAACTGTAGGGCAATGAATGTCATGATGTCAAAACTCAACAAAAAGAAACCCAAGGAAGAATCCCAAATCAACATGAGAGCTATCCAACAATTGGATAACCTGTCCAAGCTTTTCTTTTCAATAGTCCCTAAGGAGAAGTGACTTTTGAACGCAGATGTTGCCATTGAAGGCAAAATCGCATGTGTGATGCTAGACATAGGAGCAACATATAACTTCATGGACATACAAGAGGCCGAACGTCTAGGCCTCAAACTTGCAAAGGGAAATGACACTATTGAGGCTGTCAATTTGGAGGCAAAACCTGTCCAAGATGTAGCGCAAGGAGTAGTTGTCCAAATCAGAAATTGGACTGGTAAGTTAGACTTTACTATCATTCCTATGGATAATTTCAAAGTGGTGTTAGGTTTTGCATTTTTTTCCAAAGTTTTAACTTTTCTCATTCCTACCTTGAGTTCTCTTGTGATCCTCGATATGTGCAAGATCCAAGTGATTCCTTTAAAAAGTATGGAAAAATTGAGACCATCAATGATTTCTACTCTGCAATTCAAACAGGGTCTTAAGTCGGGTGACGACTACGTTGCTACCATAAGGGAACTCAGTGATGGGGAAGACATAGCAACACCTACCCCTACATTATCACAGTCCATCTAAGGTGTCATTACCAACTTCAAGGATGTGATGTCTCCCCAACTGTCGAAGAAGCTACCTCTTAGACGAGATGTGGATCACCATATTGAACAGGAACATGGTACCAAACCTTCTGTAATGGTCCTTTATCGCATAATACCCATAGAGCTCGCTGAATTGAGAAGGTAGCTCTAACATTTGATAGAATTAGGCTACATTCGACCATCAAAAGCCCCTTTTAGTGCTTCAGTAAAAAGATGGTTTGCTACACATATGTATCGACTACTGAGCCTTGAACAAGGTCACTTTCAAGAACAAGTACCCAATACCCTTGATAGCTGATCTCTTCAACCAATTAGGAAAGACGAGGTACTCCACCAAGCTGGACTTACAATCGGGCTACTGCTAAGTCTACATTGCCCAAGGTGATGAACCAAAGACAACTCGTGTGACGTATTACAGAGCCTTTGAGTTTCTAGTCACGCCCTTCGGTCTCACCAACAGACCTGCTACCTTTTGCACCCTCATAAATAAGGTAATTCATCCTTTTCTTGACAAATTTATAGTGGTTTACTTGGATGATATTGTTGTATACAACAACACTCTTGAGGAGCACGTTGATTATCTCAAACAAGTTTTCTCTAAGTTTTCTGAGAAAACGAGCTGTATGTCAAGAGTGAGAAGTGCTCATTCGCTAAGCAAGAGGTAGACTTCCTTGGCCACAAGATTAGGGATGGTAGGTTAATGATGGATTCAGCAAAGGTGTAAGCCATCCAAGCATAGGAGCCACCAACTAAAGTCTTGGAATTGTGATCTTTCCTGGGACTTATCAACTATTACCATCGGTACCCTTAACTGACCTACTGAAGAAGAACAACATTTGATATTGGTCAATTGAATGCTAAACTTCTTTTGAGAGATTGAAGCGAGCAATCTCCGTGGAACCTCTTGTGGTGCTACCGGACTACGAAAAAACTTTCGAAATCCACACTAATATATCTAACTTTGTCATCAGGAGAGTCTTGATGCAAGATAGGCACTCTATTGCCTACGAAAGTTGCAAGCTAAATAGCATGGAGAGATGATATATCATCCAAGACAAAGAGATAACTGCCATCATCCATTACTTGTGTGTTTAGAGACACTATCTCCTTAGAAGTAAGTTCATGGTCATGACTTCGTTGTTATAACCTACTTCTAAACACAGAAGAAACTCAGCTCAAAGCAACCTCGTTGGCAAGACTTTCTGGCAGAATTTGACTATACACTGCGTTATAAGCCAAGCCAAGCCAATATTGTTGATGATGCACTGAGCTGAAAGGCGTGACTAACTATTATGTCCATTAGTACGCCAAAGAGCAACTTCCTTAAGCAGATTAAGGAGGGCACAATGCAGGACACATTGGCTAAGAACTTGCTAAAGTTGACTAGTGAGGGGAAGACTCGTTGATTCTGGTTAGATGGAGGAGTTCTGATAATCATTTGCAACCAAGTTTTTATGTTGAAGTGGGCAAACTTGCGAAAGGAAATCCTCAAGGAATGTCATGATTTCCTATGGGTTGGTCACCCAGGTATGACATGAACTCTTGCACTTATCCAACAACACTACTACTGGCCGTAAATACATGCCGATGTCAAGGCCTATGTTCAAACTTACCTTGTTTGCCAACAAGATAAGGTAGAATAGCAACATTCGATTGGTCTATTAGAGCCACTAAACATTGTTAAAAGACCTTAGGAAAGTGTCTTAATGTACTTTATCGTTGCCTTACCGAAGTCCGATGGATTTGGAAGTATTATGATGGTTATTGATCAGTTCAACAAGTATGGTACCTTCATTCCAGCCTTTGCTAACTGTAAGGTAAATGAAGTCGCTCGCTTATTCTTTAAGAATGTGGTGAAGTTATGGGGTGTTCCCAAAAGCATAATCAGCGATAAGGACCCTCACTTTATAGGTAAATTCTAGTGCGAGCTATTCAAACTACTGGGGATTGATATGAACTTCTCTACAAGCTTCCATCCATAAAGTGACAAGCAAACGAAGCAAGTGAATGTCTTGCTGGAGCAATATCTAAGGCATTACGTTAATGCCCATCAACAAGATTGGGCAAAGCTATTCGACACTGCCCAATTCTCCTACAATCTGCAAAGGAGTGAGGCAACAAACAAAAGCCTTTCCAAGGTTATTATGGGATAACAACCTCTAACTCTGAGTGCAATTGTTTCTTCCTATACAGGGAGCAATCCTTATGCATATAAGTTTACGAAGGAATAACATGAGGAGACAAACATCACTAGGGCTTACCTTGACAAAACGGCCAAGCAGATGAAGAAATGGGCTGACAAAAAGCGACGCCCAAAAGAGTATGTGGAAGGAGACTTGGTATTGGTAAAGTTACTACCTAACTAACTCAAGTCTCTATGCAAAATGCATAAGGGCTTGGTGAAGAGGTACGAAAGGTCATTTGCTATTATCAAACATGTAGGAAAGGCTGTTTATCAAGTCCAACTCCCATCAAATCTCAAGATTCATAATGTCTTCCATGCAAGTCTTCTAAAGCCATTGGGACGATGAGGATTCAAGTCGAAACGAGTCCAAGTGCACACAAACTACTGTGGTCACCAAATTTGATAAGGAGGTAAAATGTATCCCTGTTGATAGAGTGATCCGGAGAAGGGGACTTCCTAACCACATCGAGTACTTGGTGAAATGGAAAGATTTGCCGGATGAAAAGGTTAGTTGGGAACGAGAGGATCTATTTTGGCAGTTTGCAAATTTCATCCAGCAATACAAGGATGAAGGTGCGACGGAGATGTCATGAGAATGAGTGAGGGAGTGTGTCATGGGCTACCCAAATATGATGCCAACTCGCTTGTTGAATGCTAGCCCAATCGATGTCCCAACGTAAGGCAAAGAGAATTCTAGAAGTATGCTTAGGTGTGCTTATCTAAAATGTTCTATTGTAAATATCTAGATATTCTAGAATAGTCCTAATCTAAAATATTTCTTAGAATTCTCTAGAACAAACAATTGTGGCCACACATTGAGGAGGGGAAACAACTATAAATACCTCACTTCTCCTATTTGTAAAATCACCTCTCAATAGCAAAGTTTTTCACATTGCTAAACACTTGCTCTCTGTTGAGTTCTTTCAAACTTTTCAAGGCTTACTTAGTTCATCTCTACACACAAGGTGACTAAGTGTCGCATGGTTTAGTATGGTTAAAACTCAACTCCGTAACAGAATGATCCAAAAAAGGAAATAAAAATATCTGAGTCAAATGCAGAGTTAATGATATACTTATAACATTATATCAAGTTTTTGTTTTTTTCATATTATTATTGGATATCAATTAGATAAATTAGTTTAATAACTAATAATTATTATAGTTTAATAATTTTAAATATTTATTTATATTATTAAACCATAAATTTAATTATTGATTAAGGTGTTTAGTAAAATTATATGTAATTTTGAATAAGAAGAAAATTTTTGAGTAACATAGAAACTGGTTACATCAATGTATTTTTCAAGCAAAATGACTAATATTACTTATCACGTTAGAAAATTTTGTAATTATGTCTATTTTGATTTTTTTTAATTTATTCACTATATTAATTCGTTTATTAAATTTAGTATGTATTAAATATTTTTCATTAAGTGCAATTACATGATAACCATTTATTTATTAAGTGGTAGATATATTTTATTTTTACTATTATATTATTAAATTTGTTGATATAGTATAAATTTTAATGTTTAAAAAAATATTTTTAAAAATTTAATAAAATAAAAAATATTTTAAATATAATAAAAAAGAAAAACATTATAGTTTATAATACGTCAATAATTTTAATAATATAGTAGGGAGATAAGATGTATTTATTACGTGATAACATGTGATTTTATTTAATAAAAATATTTAATATTAATTAAATTTAATTAATAAATTAACATAATAAATAAATTTTAAAAAATAAAATAAATATAATTATAAAAATTATACAAAACATAATAAGGTTAATTAGTTTTTTTTTCTTATTTTTTATTTTTTCACGTTAGCATTGGATCTGATTAGAAAAGCTACTCTAGTCAACGAACACTTTGAACAAAAAATAGTAATTCTAACAGAATTAAATATAGTAAACTATTTGTAAATTTTTGTTTAACAGAAATGACTATCTGGACAAAATTTTAGTTATTTACTCATTTATGTGCTAAAAATGAAAATTACTACGACCAATAATGAACTTGTCCTGTAAACCACCCCCGCAGCACACCCGTTAAAAATACAGAAAAATCGTGATATGGACGGTCAGCTTGTGATGGTGGCGGTGGGAAGGTGCCAGTGGCGGTGGTAGGTGCGGGAGTATGGCGGATGTTTGGTTAGGACCCGCAATAAGCAGTGCAAAAGCAGCAAACCCTCCTGTCCTCGTCTTCCACGCTCCTCCATTAAGCAACAACAAACTCCCTAAACTAAAATCGAACTCATTTCCCTCCATGGCTCAATGCCATTCCGTCTCCGCCTCCGCCACCTCTCCCCCTCGGCCCGCCCAGCCCTCCCTTCTCGTCTTCTCAGGTCTTCTCTCTCCCTCCTTCTCTACTCAGATATATATACATATATATATATATATATAGTTTTTTTTTTCTCGTCTTTGAAGTATGCTTCTTTCAGTCATTCGGATCCACAAATAAAACTCAGTTAGGTAATGTTTGGTGCGGCTGGCAGGGGGGACTGCATTCAACGGCGTCGTGGAGGAGCTGAAGAATTTAACAACTCGCGTGGCTCACGTTCTCCCCGTTTCCGACGATGGAGGCAGCACCGCCGAGATCGTTCGTGTCCTTGGTATATTTTTCTCTATCTTCTCCCTCTCCACTTCTGAATACACATACGCACAGAAGCGATAATGGGTTTTGATTAGACTTGTAGAAGGTTGGGGATAGGAGGAGATGAGGGATTAAAGTTGGGACTTTGCTGGTTTGAATTGTTCACAAAGTTGTGTAGGCTTTATTACATTATTTTAGGCTGAACTGTTATGGGTTTGTTTGGGTGTGAATTAAGTGGTGGAATATGTTGTTTATTAGGTGGTCCTGCTGTTGGGGATATACGTTCAAGATGTTTGAGGTTGTCTGACCAAAGCACTGCTGAGGCTCTTGCTGTCCGAAATTTGCTTGGTCATCGTTTACCTCTTGATCCTCAGCTTGCCAAATCTGAATGGTACCATGTATACCTAATCTTGATTCCATCACTGAATGGGACCTCCTTCAATTTTTTCCTATTTGTGTCCATTACTTGATGGGTATTTCTGTGCTAGGTATTAAATACAGCATCTGAGTTGAGACTTGGGAATCTTTAGGTATTAAAATAGAATGATGAGAAAATATACATATAGCTGACCCCAATTAAATTTGGGATTAAGGCCTTTAGCTGTTGTTGTCCTGAGCTGAGACTTGACAGGTATCAAATTGTGGAAGGAGAACATTCTTTGTGGAAAGCTGTGTCAAGACCTTACAGAGAAACCATTCTGGCTTTTCTTGTTTATTTCCAAAATGAGGTAGACCAAGCTGGATTGTCTTAGTGAATATTTTCTTTGCATTGAATAACCTATTGTACCCTGATTCATTCCCATCTTTGTTTCCTTCCCACATTGGTCTTTCCAACTTACTTTTTTAATCATTGTTTCTTGAATCAAATGTTCAGCTACCTTTTAGGCTAGTATACATGATATTTTACATTTCAGATCCTGCGGCGGCCTAATGAGCCATTCTGCTTCAGCAATGGCAGGTATCTTGTCCCAGTTTTCTTTTAGGCTAAACTATCAAATCTGCCCCTTGAGTTTTTCTGCATTTGTTCTTCTCAATTTCTGAGGAAAATTACAAAAAAAATCCTATAGTTAACTTTCAGTAACACATTATGTACCACAATTTTTAGAATAACATTTTATCTCTTGTTTTCTTCTTGATCATGCAAATTTTTTTCACTAGCCAGTTGCAAAAGTGACAGAAAATTACATTTATGCCATCATAATTTCTCAGAAAAAGACAAATGTTTACATGTATTAAAGTATAGGCGAGCCAAAAAAAAAAAAAGTTCCCCAAGTGTAGACAAAAGCTTGCTTGAATCAGGTAGGAATCTCTTGAAGATGCTCCTAATTTTGATATCAAATGCTGCTGTCATATTGTTACAAAATCCAAACACAAATGCACACGTGGCAAATTATAGCTTTGATACATTTAATGTGGAAAGCTTGGTTGTTAAACCTCCTTACAGCACCAGCCTTCTGAATCCATGCATGGTGGGAAATTAATAGCGCTTTGTTTGTGGTGTCATTTCCTTTTGCCTAATGGTCTAACAGTCCCTTCAATGCATTTTCATCATAACTGAAGATAAGTTTCTAGGAATGCAAGCTTTAGTCATGTAGCATGACTGCAGATTGGCTTCTTCTCTCTTTTTATAATATGATGATAGGTTTAACATTATTATGGCGTGACTGAGTACTCTTTATTTTTATTTTTTCTTTGGCAGCATCGGGAACTTTTTCTTTGCTGGAGCACGGACGTTTTTTCAGTCTCTGGATGCTGCAATATTTTTATTTTCACGTGTTTCAGATATCCCACCAGAGAGTTTGGTCTTGCCTGTTATTTCAACAAATGGCAGGCTTACTTTAGGATGTGAACTATGGGTATTAGTTTGACACACCTACAATGTGTATTTTTTGACATATATGGCACGTACTATGTGTTCATTATTGCATAACCCATGTCATCACAATACCCGTCTTTTTTTTCCTTTGATATATTTGTTAATGCAAATATAGGACGGGACTATAATACGAGGGCAGAATGAGATTTCTCATCCAACCAATGGATCTATGCAACCCGTTGATAAGGTATCCCTGCATAATTGTAATATTGCAGTATCCTATTATTACTATGACCTTTTTTGACAAAACTAATTAAATAATGAATATTTTAACAGTTTTGGCTAATTATTAGTAATATATGTTGGTGGCTGAATGTCATGAAGTCAGATGTTTTGTTGACATTAGTGATACCATGTGTGGTAGTATTAATTAGGTGGTGGGCCATGGTGGGTCTTGGTGTGATGGAGGTGCAATGTCCAATGCAAATTTCAAATTGGGTTGACTTCCCAAATGTGATGTTGAAAACTTCAAAGCACTTTTAGATGAGTGCAAAGTATATTTGCAGTATCTAAATCTGATGTTGGAGAATCCACTCTGAAGTTTTACACCCAATGAACATATCAATTTGGGTTGACATCCCCCTAATTTAGTTGATTCCTTAAACACTTTCCTGAGATGGATTCTCAAGTTTCAATTGCTCTCCTCGTCTGAAGGAAGCTTAGTGGAAAAGCTATTGATTGATTCTTTGGATGTTACAGACAAGATATTTCATCAAGTACTTTTTAACTACCACATCATGTTAGGCATTGATTTTCATGCTTTAATGTGCTTAAATCTTATGGAATGTAATTTCTTCTGATTAGGGATGTTTTGCGGTTCCAGCACTTCCTTCAAGAATAAAAAGAGTGTTCTACATGTCAAGTGAGGGTGGAAGCTCTCTGCATGAGGTCAATAACACCCTTGCACTTTTATTCTTCTATAATAGATAGTTTTGTCATAATATCTGTTTTTTTTTATCCTTCTCTCAAACTGAAGGGAGAGCTTTATTGTAATGATAAGCTTATTTCATTGTCACTTGGAGGTCCTAGGCAGGAGTCTCAAAATCATCTTTGTGAAAACAATGATAAGACTGCGTATATTGGACCCATCTCCATAACCTACAACGTGGAAGCCTTGTGCACTAGGACACCCCCTTTTTATTCATGCTACTAATGACCTGATGTTGGGGGAAAAAGGGAAAAATAATGAAGCATTTGTAGCAGTAATACATGGTGAGGATTTGTCTTACTATGTGCTATGAAATGTCAAAACAGCCTGGCCTGGCTTGAATTCTATGTTCTGTTTTGTAAATTCCTTTTTTAATCTTTTTCGCGTTACAAAGAATGCCTAGTGCTGTGTTTTTTCGTGTTTCTTACATTTCCATGAATGTGGATATCAAGATCCAGGACTTACAGTCATTTTATATTTGTAATCAACTAGGTGTACCCATTGGTGAACACATCTGTCCTGGACCAATTGACTAGCGTGGATTGCATTGTGTATGCTATGGGGTCCCTCTTTACTTCCATTTGCCCATCATTGGTAACACTTTTAACCATTTATAAGCACACTGCATCCTTTCAAATACCTCATATCTTGCCCACAATGATAAAGATTGCTATATTACAAAGGGCATGAATTGTTCATGGAAAATTGGATAATTATTGATGCTGTTTTTATCTTCTGAAATTTTAACATCAACTGGATGGCCATTATTGCTTTTCTCTTGTTTCCTCTCTCTCTCTCTCTCTCTCTCTCTCTGGTTCTGTGAGTTTCTGCTTGTTCACTAGAAAATGTTCAATGTTTGACTGTAAACATGAGAATTTTAATTTGTCAATGTTTATTATGAATGGTGGCCTATTTTTAGGTGTTACGTGGCATCGGGGAGATCATCTCTTCAAGAACCTGCCCTAAGGTAACAGTTTCTATAGCGTTTAGGTATATGGTAATTGATTTAAGATGCTGGTCTCATGCCATTATTTTGCCTGGATCTACTGAAACCATCCAGATTTATCACCATGCATATTTTACATTGATTTGACTCCCACCATTAGTAGGTGCTATTGTTGAATGGTACACTTGATCGGGAGACTTGTGCCTTCTCTGCTTCCTGCTTTGTAACTGCTATAACAGATGCTCTAAATCGAAGATATGGAGATCCTCATAATCATCTAGAAAATTTGGTAAGTGGAAAATGAGGGTTAAAGTTTTAGATACTTCGCTTATGAGGGCATTTCATAGTTTCTTTGCAATGTTGGCATTATGCATTAAGTTTATATAGTAATCCTTTTTTCAAGCAAGAATATAATTTCTGGAGTACACATATTATGAGCAAAATCATAAAAGGAGACATGCCTTTAATAACAAGTGATGTTTCCTTGTAGCCTAGTCAGTACATAAATGCTCTTTTGGTGGCCAAGGATGGTGAAATTCCCCTGGACATTGAATGCTTGATATCCCAAGGGATTGTTGATGTGGTATGTATGGACATCTTCATTGTCATCATGTAATTTTAACAAATGCTGAAACTATATTATGTGTTAAATTCAACAGTTTACTTTAATGATATAAAAATGAAATTTTTTATTATTTATGCTCTTTCTTGGCCTAAAATACCAAAGTTGTGTCGCAAAGTTGGTTTGACATCAAGATGAAAAATTCCAAGACACGAAGGTTGGAAGGTTGGTCAGCAATAAGCCAGGAAAATTTGAAGAAATTAACCAAACTTAGCATGCACAGTCCATCTTCATATTATAACTGCGTCATGTCTTCATAGTTCTTGATTACCTCTGAGAGATCCCTTTCCTTCACCTGAAGCGACCTTTTTTCCTAACTTTGCTTGCCTCTAATGATGGCATGATGGGTTTGGCATTAGCTGTCCAAACTCCAAAGGCATTTAGGAAGGGATGGCAGGTTCATATTGTCTCAATATTACTGGGGACAAGAAATATTCGTTTGAAGTGCCACGCTTTAAGTAATGCCAATTTTGCAGATTCTTGTTGACTCTATTCGAGATCCAAAAGTTGGCATCGTATTTGACCCAAAGTCATTGATAAATGCACTTGCCGATGTAGTAGGGAAACACATGAGCGGAAGGGTTATGAAGGACTGAATTTTGGCTGGGGCATTCGGCGGCAAGTATAACCATCAACTTGTTTATGAAGTCACTCCTACAGGAGGCATGTATTTTTTGAGGTACAACTTCAAGAGTGTTGGATGTTCTTTCATTGATTGTTCTGCAGTTCCTTGTATAACTGATATTCATGTTTGGAATATTGGGTGAATTGCAGGAGTATCTATGTTGTCTGATGTCCTACTGATGCGCATTATTCTCAAGGATAATCGGATATTCTAGATAGCATGTGGGACTTCTCTTTGGGCTGCATTTTAGCAGTTGTCTGCCATTGATTGATATACAGACCCAATTTAACTTTTGTATAAAGTGATTGCAGATTTTGAATGTAATGGAATAACGAAGGTGTTTGGCACTCATCTTTCAACTTCTCTTGTTGCTACTGATGGTGCAAGTTGGATTTGCCAACCCCAAATAACCCACTATTTCTTCTAACTGAATTGATATTTAGTTATAGTACCTATATGTTGGTGGATGCGTGCAAGACCATTTGGGGAACTTAAGCTGGGCATGAACGACAAACCTTCTGGTCTAGAATTTTATCATTTTCCTTCAAATTTGGTGCTTGGATTATGATTGAATTGACTATAAAATCTTAAATATCATGAAAAACTCAACTTGTGCACGTATTTTAATACATCTAGTCCAATTCCGACTCAGTCTTTTTTTTGTCTTCTTCTTCTTCTTCTTCATTTTTGATGTAAATGACACCAGTTAGCCGCTCTCCTAAATCCAATTCAAATATTTTAACCTATAAAATCAAACTTAATTGATTGTTTTATCTTCCATATGCTGTGCAAATAAAATGAAATGCTTCCTACTCACTAGCAAACGTGCACCTAATGCATTATTTCTTTTCTTTTTCATTCACCAATAAAAAGGCTATAAGTGCATATGCTTCCCGGATCCCCTATAGATGTAGAACCTTTACGTCCACTAGCTCCTATTTTCCTTTACCCTTTAATTATCATTACTATAAATTTTTAGAATGATTGCCCTTTTTGTTATGGAGATACAAGGAATTAGCCTAAGCTATAAGTGGGTCTTTTAAGATATAATAGGTTTTGAGTATGAAATTTTTTGTTATTTGAAGACAAATAATTATTAAAATTAGTTTGAATGATTTACAAAAATTAAGTTAAATTAATGTTAATAAAGACATATGAGAAGGATTAAAAACCAAAACCAACAAAAACCTCTAGCTTTGAGGTGCATCGCCAGCAGTATTGTTTCAGCTTTGTCAAAAAACTTCTTTCATGGTCATCATGGTAAATTTATTGAAAAGAAATCTCCGAAGGAGTTTTGTCAAAATACTTCTTACCAATGGCCATCAACAAAATTTACTATTTATCTGTTCGAAAAATCTATCAAGTTCAGATTATAATCTAATCAATTACTAATAATCAAATATATTTACCTATAAAATTTAATAAATAAATCTCGATGTAGTGCTCATATTTAAGTAAGAACATATTTAACTTCTTCATTAACAAATTTATAAGTAACATTTTTTTTATAAAAAAAATGAAAAGAAAAACTAGAAGAAAATATTTTTCTTTTTCATTCATCAAATTAATAAAATGGTTTAGGAGACTTGTTAGCTAAAAAATCAACCAAATTTTATAAAAAGTAAAGAAAATTTTATTATTGAATTTCAATTATAACTCAATTTATAATAAAAAATTTTAATTAATAATATTACTATAATTGATTATAGACATTAACTTTGAAAGAAAATTATTTTAGTGAAAAAATTAATATTTAAAATTAAGTAATTTAATTGAGAAAATAATAATAATAATTTAAGCCTAACATGTTGATTTATAATGTGAAAAGATGAGTTAGTGTATGTTAAAATCTTAAGTCAATAAAAATATTAAAAAAATTAGAAATCAACTATTAAATTTGTCAAATTCTAAAAATTATGAAAGTCTACTAAAAAGATTCCAAAGTTAAGTCAATGCTATTATCTAAGTACTTTTTGTTCAAAGAATTATTCATAATCAATGTCTTTCTTTCAAGTTTAGCAATATTAATATACATTTAGATTAACAAAATTAAGAGAAAATTTTATTGATGCCTAGTAATTCTTAAAGCTAAAGTAGACTTATGTGACAATTTTTCATCCATTCAAAAATTATTAATAAATTTGATTCAAAATTCTTCATATATTAATAAATTTGTTTTTTTGAAAAAAAAACTCTTAAATTAACTAAAATAATTATCATAACTAAAGGACTAAATTCAATCCATCTCACTAATCCAAATGTAAGACTAAAAGACTTCAAATTTAATTAAAACAATTATTATGGCAAAAAATTTTGAATTGATTTCAATTTTATTTTACCTTTTTTTAAAAAAGAATATATAAATTAACTATAAAAGAAACTATAGTCTAATTGATTATTATTAGGACCATATTCAACTAATCTTGAGCCCTCATATTTTGTTATCTTAATACTTTTTATTAAATATCTATAACTTATACAATATACAAACTTCTATCTAATCTATATGTATATTTATATTGACAAAATTGAGACAAATTTTGGTTAATACTTAACAATTGTTGAAACCAAAGAAATCTTAAATGACGACATTTTTTTAATTACAGAAATCATTAGTCAACACTTGACAATTTGATTTAAGTTCTCATTTTCTTGAAGGAATCTCACATTAACTAAAATGATGATCATTAATAAAAACTCAAATCTAGCTTACTAATGAATCTCAATTTCATTCAATTGCTCTAAGTTAAATATTTTAACTTTGAAATATGAATGTTAATCTAAGTAGTACAAGTTCAAAAATAAATATTAGTCAAATAGAATTATATCCAACCAATTATTGTTATGAAAAATTTACATTATGTAATGAAAGAAAAAGATTAAAATGTAAAAGAAGTTGACATTATCTATTCTTGTCTCTTTATATATATATATATATATATATATATATATTATTTAGTTTACTTCAAATGTTTTTCACATTAATTTGGCAATTTAACGATAATAGAGTTTTAACATATATTAAGTTCTCCCTTTTATACTTATTATAAAATAAAATCAAGTACATTTAACTTGCATCATTTATTAAATCTACTATAACATGCATCTTACTACATTTATGTTAAAACTCAACAAATATTAAAAATCATGCAATGCATAGTCAAATTTTTATGTTAAGATGTTTAGAAAGGAGCTGAAATATTTTATTGGTGGCTATTTATTTATTAATCATTTTTTTTAAATTAATTTGAAATTATAAAAATTTGATTTACTTAAGTTTATTGGTCTACTAAAAATTCTAAACAAAAACCTAGATGAAAGTGTGATATTTGGTAGAGTTTTCAATTTAAGGAGCTAAATATTTGCAAGATAAGAAAAGCCGAAAGGATAATGGGCTAAAGCCCAACAATAGCACTATAATGCCCAAGTCAAATAATGGTTGAAGGAGGTAGATCAAGTGTATGAAGATTTGGGTTTTTGTTAGCTAAAAAGGATTTCATGGAAATTGTTGAGACAAAACATATTTATAAGACCCTTGAAGAACTTTTATTGGGTGATAAAAGAGTATAGACCAAGTGGATATGCTAGCTAAGCAACTTGGGTAGGTGGTGTTAACATGTCGTCTTGATATGCTTTGGTAGTCGTAGAGGTAATAGAGTGACATTTGGCTATATGTATATTGTAGGCACTATGGGTGTATCCTTTATATGAGTGTAAAGGTGTCCTTAGTGGTGATACTCATCTTGTTTGTTGGAGTAAGCTCAAATAATGAGTAAGTCATTTATGTAGATCCTTTAAAAGGGTTTTTATCATAGGTCATCCAAGATAGATAGGGGAGTGTTAAGCTGTTAGGTTACCTTATTATGATGAGGTTAAGCCCTAGTAACAAATAAGCCTAAGGCTCATAATGATAATGTTTGTATCACTTATCCCTCCTAAAAGGTCTAATTTGCCAATAAAGCAAAAACTTTGTGTTTAATTTTCATTGACTATTGATTTGAAAATTTTTAAAATAACTTGTTAGCTTTTTATGCCAACCATTTTTTAACCTTTGTGGTTTTTAAGGTTCTTAATTGATACCATTTAGGTTGACACTTTTTGTGCTACAAGAGTTTCTCTATTTAAAAGGTGAGTGTCTCAAGGCATTTTTTACTTTTTATGAAATCTCGTCTTTTAGTTATCTCTAATTAATATTTCCAAATTTTATTTTCCATTCTTTCTCACCATTGTCATAATGCCTTAAATATTTGATAGAATGCCTTAAGGGGAGGAGTTAATGCCTTGAAAGGAAAAGGTTCCTCAAGATAAGGGGATAATTAAAGGAGAGAAAGGCCTATGGTTGATGATGACTCATCTAAAGAGGGTATACTACCTTATGATACCGTGAGTTATGGAGTTGAAAGAGATAAAGACATTCCTCATATCTTCTTGTCCTCATATAATGACTACTTAGACTTGATCCATTAAAGGGTAACCCAAATTCCTATTCCTTTTGAAATTAAGAAGACTTGTTGCTCACCACTTAGTTATACTTCCATCTACATGTAACAGTTGAAAATAGGGTTGACTTTACTTCTTCCCAAAGTGTTCTAGGAGTTCCTTCAATTTTTTAAGATAACACCTTGACAACTCTACCCCACAATTAGAATAATTTGATGTTATTGAAGAAGGTTGCTTAGAAAATCAGTACTATTGTCACCATGAATGTCCTTTATCTACCTTCACAACTTCAAAAATGTTATGGATATCACCAATGTCAATTGTACTACACTTCTTGTTAAGTTAAAGGAGTCAAGTTAGCCAAGACATTATATAAGGCAAAGGATTGATCAAAATTTATTTTTGTTTAAGGTCAAATTTTAATCCTTCAATTCATAGTTTGGAATTTAAAGGTCCAACTAAAGGGTCATCTTGCCTTATGTATGCAAGAAAAGGTCATTGTGAACAAGTTTTATATGTTGGATATTCATAGGGGTCATCCAAATTAGATAAGAACTGAGGACATCAAATCTTGACAGTCAGAGATTTAAACTTCGGATTGAATGGATAACGAATCAGAACACTCAATTTCTCACAACTGCATCAAGGAATTGCAGTGAGTTTCAGCATCTAACCATCCAATAAAACAATGAAAAAGGGAGAAAACTAGCTTTATTCCATAGAGATCTTTGCAAATTGAAAAGACAATGTGTCACCATCACAATAAGCTTGTGAGCTGATCAAGTTTGAAAAAAAGTTACTTGCATCATTAATTTCATCATGGTATCAACAGTGAGACAAAGACAAACAGTTAGGCCCCTTTCCCACTATTAGGGTAGGATTTGGTGCAAAGAACCCGTCGTCCCTTGGCACGTCTACGTTTCAACACTGCCCTTCCACTGGTGGTTCTCATTCGTTGACGAAAACCATGGGTACGGGCAAGAGACTTTCGAGACCTGTTCCTCTTGGTTTGACACAGAGCGGCCTTTCCAGCCCTTACCACAAGGCCACAGCCTTTTCCTCTCCTTAAACCTACGTTAGATTCCATGTCCAATCCCAAAGATAAACCTGAAACAAAGTTGCATAGCTGCATATCTTTAGTTTGTCAACTATACTAATTCTTTAAGACCTTTCAGTATTGTACTTGGGTCCAAAAAGTCACTAAACTACCAATATAAATAGTAGAAGCCAAAACTAAACACTAACTTAATGCCTTTCAATCAAACAGGAAAGATGAACTTTTAAAAGAAGCAAACTTTTATATCACGAAAGGAAATTGATTGAAATTGAAATCCCAGTGGGAATTTTATAATTCAGACACAGAACCTTGTGAAATCATTATTAGCAAAGCTCTCCGATACTGAAAAGCAAAATATATGAATGAGGCCATTGTTCTCAATCTCGCATCCAAAGTTCCTAAATTGGCACATTTGACAAGGACTTCAGCTCCTACTAACAGTGACCATACTTAATCCAATCGCCAAATTAACAAATAAAAACAAACAACAGAGAGAGACCCAGAAAGCCAAACAAACCCAAGATGAGAAAATGACACAAGAAAAGCCAGCAATCGAGACATTATCACTTACCAGAGAAGGAAGAATGGAGAAAGAGTGAAGACAAAGAAGAAGAAGAAGAAGAAGAGAGAAAGGAGCAGTGAAGCAGTGGCGAGCGAGCCATGGAGTTGGAAGCGGAATTCATGGAAAAACCCCTAGTCGTTCCTGAACCAGTGAAAAGAGACAGCGAAGCTGATGGTGCCCTAGAAACTTGGATGCCTCTGTATCCCATCCATGGAGGCGGCGACGGAGAGATTACCGAGACTGCCATTTCTTTTCTTCTCTCTATCTCTATTTCTCTCTGTGTGTGTCTCTCTCTCTATATATGTGTACCAGTTTTGTGTTATCCAAGGAACCGGAAAATAATTTGTTATCCTCCCCCTCAGTTTGCTTGCCCATCAACAAGGATCTGGGCCTGTCGTGAACAATGGCAACTTTGTAGAGTTTTGAGACGTCTTCCTCAAATGGAGCCCATGTCAATTTAAGATTACACACACTGCTGCCAGAGAGATTTATTTTCAATAAATAATAAATTTCGTCTTCAAAAAAGGATAATTAGTAATTAAAATTTTAAATTTTTGAATTATAAATCTTGAAATCTTAAATATGAATATATAAAATTTATGAGAATAAGAGAACTTTTTTTATTATATAGCTTAATATTTAATAACAATTTTAATAAATTAAAAATAAATAAATTCTAAATTAATATACATGATTTAAAAAAAAATCAACATACAAAAATTTATAATATTAATAATGATGAATGTCTTTTTCTTTTTTTTATTGACATTATTATTTTTATACTTATAAACTAATGTCACTTCAAAGTCAAGAAAACAAAAAATATAATAGTAAGACTTAAATTATATTTTTTATTCAACGTGTATAATTTTTTTTTAAAAAAAATATATATACTTTATTTTTAAAAAATTAAAATTAAATTCATTATATATTTTTTTTCTATATTTTAGGTTTTTATCATTAGTTTACCATTAAAATATATCATATAACATGAAATTATATAGTATGCTAAACATTATATGATCGTTAGGTGTCACGCTATTAAAAATTAAAAAAATAAAAATGTTAAAAAATTGTAAAAAAAATTCAAAACTTTCAAGAAAATAATCAAAAAAAATTAAAGTTTAAAATTTTAAAAATATGAAATATTTAATTTAAAAATATATAAAAAATATGAAATTTTCAAAACAAGAAAAATTGATAATTAAGAAATTGTACACACTAAAAATATGTGAAAATATTCAAAAAAATCTAAAAAATTAAGAGACAAAAATATTTTGGATATTTTGAAATTTTAAATTTTTCTTTCCAAATAAAAATTATTTTTCAAAATTTTTAAATATTTTATAAATGTTTTAGCTTTTTTAAAGATTCAAAAAAAATTCAAATTTTTTTTCTCTCATTTTAGTTAATTTTTTATTTTTAATTTCTTAAATATTTGTTCATATTTTTAGGGTTTACAATTTTCATTTTTTTCATTTTTTTCTTATTTTTATAATTTATTTTAAATAGACTTTTTTGAAATTTTAAAATTTTAGAATTTTGAAAATTTTAAATTTTTTTAAAATATTAGAATGCATTTTTATTATAAAATGTTACATCAACACATAATATCTAACATGGCGTATGACCATATGCCACATTGTAAGTTTTAACAATTGACTAACAGTAAGAGACTAAAAGCATATAATTGTATAAACGATGGTAATCAATTCTAATGCAAAAGATTAAAAAAATAAATAAATAAAGTGTCTATAATTAAGAAAATGTTCGAGTGTGAAGAATTAAAAAATGGTTATTGCCGAATAATAATAAAGTCATTACATAACATTATACTATGTTGAATTAAAGAGTTTCAATCACATTATGTATAACTTGACTAATGGATAAAGCTCAAGGGAGCAAAAAAGCTTAAACAACAATTGATAAGGATAAAGGAGTTAGAGCAAAAGGAACTAATAACAATGATAGATACCAAATTAAGTATTTTAAGAGTGACAAGAAAGGCTAATAAGGGAACGTTGCATTGCAACAAACTGCACTTGAAAAATCATTGCTACAATGTCTAACAAAGTTGTCTTCAAAATTATTAGACTTTCAAAAGAAGATCAACATTATACTAAGTTTTTCACCAACAAAAGGGTCACTGCACCTTACTTGGTAAAGAATGTATTCAATAACTTTATTGGAATTGATACAATGACATACACTGATATGCAAACAATTTGCAAAGAATAGTATCATTTAGATGCTAGTATATCTAAACAGAAAAGAGTTAAAAAAAATTGTACTAAAAAAGCATACTAGTGATTTTGATGAAGAGCATATAGCTTTGTAAGACTATCAAAATGAGTTTTTGAGATCTATCCCTGGGAGTATAATGAAGCTTGAGGTTCTCAAACTAACAATAAAGAGGGGACTATTTATTTTTGATTACATGTACATGGCTTTTCATTATTGTAAATAAGGATTTTTGGTAAGATGTAAAAAGATGGTTGACATTAATAGTGCATTCTTGAAAGGTTCTATTGAAGGAGTTATATTGTCTATGATTAGTTTAGATGTAAATAACTAGATATTACCTTTTGCATGGATTATGATGTAAAAGGATATATTTATAACTTGGAGTTTATTCCTTTGTTAAGTTAAAGTTGACATCAATGTGCTAATTGGTGATGGATAGACCATTATTTTTTAGAAACACCTTTTATGCATTATTTTATTAAGTCAATCCTCTGAATTTTGTTATTATTGTTATTATGCTTATCCATCAATGAGTTTTATATATTCTACTTTAACCCAATTATAAATCCAATTATTACATACTAACTCAATTACAAACTTTTGCAAAGATGCTAAACTGCTAATATACTGCATAAACACTTATTATCTCAATTGTAAACATTTTTTCTTAATGTGACCCATTTGTAAACTTGTTTATAAAGTGGCTATATTATGTGTAGGGCATTCTAAAACCTATAAAAAAGCTTTTAAATTTGACAAACATAAATTAAATAAGGAAGAATAAGGGCTATGAGTTATTAACACTCTTTTGGGAATCTATTGAGGCTCTAAGCATTCCAGATTTGTAGGAGGGCTTGCTGAAGATGAAATTGCTATCATTCAAAGCACATAATGACTTTGTAAAGCATGCCATTGAAAAGAGGTAAGAAGACTACTTCAATGCATTAATCAAAAAGACATTATGGATAATAATTTGTGTAAGGTATTTAATGGTCAAATTGTGGGAGCTAGGTTTAAGTGCATTTTATCTATGCTTCACAAAATCAAGGTGATGATTATCATTAGGCAAAGGACAAATAAAGATATTTTTAGTAACTCTCATTTACTTTTTTTTTTCTTATTCCATTCTAAAGAAATTTTAATTCTCATTCTTTCCTCAATTTGGATATTATTTTGGGTTTTTTTAATCTTTTAAATCACATTTTCTTGTTTTAACATCTAAAATAAAGAAACTAATATTTTATTGAAAACTAGAATAAAATAATAATTATGGCTTATTATGGTTGTGTAGTGTCTTCTTATTTATATATCAAAATTGATGTTTAATAAAATATCCTTATTTTTCAATTGTCATAATTATATTCATTAAAAAAGTAAGGGATCTTCAAAACTCATGTAATAAAGCCTCACAACATCGTTTAATAAACTATAGATCAAAGCACTTAGAATCTAAACATTGTAATAGTGTCTTACACAATAAATCAAAGACATTTAACATGTGCATCCTAAATCACATTATTAAGCCTTTGAGCACATAGCATTTCATCCTTCTATTTACACATTGAGAAACCTCAAACTTTACAATTAGCCATTATATGCCACTATAAATTTGAAATAGTTTATTTTGCCAAATTTACCAAATCCTATATAAGTCTACATAATTAGCTAATTAGTTAATTCTTCTACACTAAAACTAGCAACATTGCTCGTAACCAAAAATTATAGAAAATTCTAAGTTGACAATAATGTTACCAAGTTCACTATTTTACTAGTTCTTATCTTGTGAGAACACCTACAAAGCGATTTGATTCACTCAGCCAAAAGATAAAGACAAACTTTTGTTTCACTCAACTCCTTATATCATTTAAAATTGTATGTTATTTTCATATTCTTTTATTTGATTAGTTCAACCATATTATACAACCTTGAAGTCACTTTTGAAAATTAAATCTACCAAAAGCTACTACATTAAATTCCATAAATCTTTGGTTATGATTCATGTCTTGTAAGCTTGAGAGCTTGTTGTCATAACCTAGCATGACAAGAAATTTGGTGTACAATGTAAGGACCTCACTTTTCCTTACACTTTTGAAGAAAGTGATGGGTTGGGGTATTCATTGTTCATATCTAACAAAATTAGTGTCCTACTTAAAAATGCCTTTTTACATAACAAATGGGCCTTTATAGTTTGGTGTCTGCTTGCCTTTAGGGTCACCTTCATTTTGTAAGACCCTTTTCAAAACAAGTCTCCTTCTTTAAAATGCCTTAGGCAAATTTTCTTTTGATGTGCTCTACTTACCTGACTTTGAAATAATTGTCCATAACATATCACATTTAACCTTTTTTTCCTTCATAAGATTTAATTGCTTATACCTAACCCTAACCCATTCTGCCTCGTCAAATTTAGCTTCCATCAAAACCTTCAAAGAACTTCAACCTTCATTGGCAAAATTTCCTTAGTCCCATAGGGCAATTCAAACGATGTTGCCCTTATGAATGTACATATTATGATGCGATAGGCATGTAGCATAAATGATAACATATCATGTCAATTATTGTATGTAGTTGGCATTTTTCAACAATTAGATTAAGATTTTTGTTTGTTGCTTCAACTGCCCCCATTCATTTTTGTCTAATATGAAATAGAGTTGTGACACTTAATTTTGAACTAATTATAAAGGTCAATCATCATTTTATTGTTTAGGTTTGTGGCATTGCCTATGATTAGTCACTCTAGTGTAATGACATATAAGGTCCTTCTTAATGAATTTAATAACCATTTTACAAATGATGCTTGTGTAAGATGTTGTCTCAACCTATTTAGTGAAGTAATCGATCACTACTAGGATGAATCAATGTCCATTAGTTTCCTTATGTGTAATATGACCAATCACATCCATTCCTTACATAAAAAATGGCTAAAGAGATGTCATGGCATGTAATGGAGTACTCACAACATATATTTTATTTGCATGTATCTGGCAATCATAACATCTCTTAGCATGCTAGTGACAATATGACTCCATAGTTGGTTAATAATATTTTACTCTTAAGATCTTTTTAACCATGGAAAAGCCACTAACATGGGATCTACATAAGCCCTCGTGTACTTCTTTCATGATAGTTTCTATCTTAGTCGTATTCATACATCACAATAAGACTAAGTCATAATTATGCTATATGGTATAACATATATAGTCAAAGTTGATGTGTTATCCATGCTAAAGCATAACACATTCTTTCCAAATCTAAATATCAACTCTCATGGTTTGTGAATCTTTTACTAAGGTAGTAAACTGCCTTTCCTTTCTACCAGTCTCATTATATTGTCTTAGGACACAACCTATGCACTACTTCCATATGGTGAGATACAATATGAGTGGTTTATTAGGAATTAATGCACTAGAACTAGGGGATTAGACAAGTAATGTTTGATCTTATTGATGACTTCTTAGAATTTGTCATCTTGTTGCCTTGGATTGCTTTTTTTTGTAGCATACCAAATATAGGCTCTCATGTTGCTGTTAATTATGATATAAACCTAGCAATATGATTAACCATCCTTAGGAATTCTTACACCTCTTTTGGTGTTAAAGTTATAGGCATTTTTTTGTACAACTTTAATTTTATTAGGATTGACTTTTATCCCTTTCTAACTTATAATAAATCCTAACTTACCCATAGTTTCCCCAAAAATGAAATTAACTATGTTAAGTTTAAATTGAAACTTTCTTAACTAATCAAACGACCTTTTAAGGACTAGTAAATGATCTTCACCTACTTAAGATTTGACAATCATATCTTCAACATAGACTTCAATGTCTTTATGCATTATGTCATGGAACAGAGCAACCATCACTCATTGATGGTGTACCTACATTCTTAAGACCAAATGGCATGACCTATAGCAAAAGGTTCCCCACACAGTGACAAATGTTGTTTTCTTTATGTCTTCAAGTGGCAAGGGGAAGTTTTCTTTAGGACTTGCTTTGTTTAAGTTTCTATAGTTAACGCACACACATACTTTGTCATCCTTCTTAGGTACAGGCATAATGTTGACTACCCACTTTAGATAATTTGCTACCTAAAGGAAACTTGCATCCAACAATTTCTTAACTTCTTTAATTTTTAATGGGATTTCAGGTTTCAACCTTCTAAACTTTTATTGTACAAGCTTGCATTCTGGTTTCAATGGTAGTTTATGCACCACCATATTGATCTTCAAACCTAGCATATCTTGGTATGACCAAGTGAATACATATATATATATTTTGAGTAACTAACTCATGCTTTGCTTACACTTTGAGGGAAGTCTCACAATAATTTTGACATCTCACAGATTTTTTTGTGGTGCCAAGGTTAACTAGCTTTACTGGCTCTTTCTCAACTATGGATTACCTCTCTTCTTACTTAACTAGATATTGTAAGTCTAATGGAACATCCTTATTCTTAGAATCATTTGGGGTTGATATATCAAATGTACATTCAAATGTTGTCTCAAGACAATCACTGGTTAGACTATTAGTTTCATCTTTTAACATCCTAAACAATGGAAAAAAGGCTCAAAATGAATTGGCTTACATAAATAAAAGTGAATATTAATAAAATATGAGGGAACAAAAGAATTTGGATTATAAATGTAATTGATATAATCATATATCATTAACAAATATATGACAAAAAGGTGCTCATTTTATCACATAGCTATCCTTAAATATCATGGACATCAGTAAGAAGGAAACTAGACTACATTACTTTGTACAAAACTCAAGTGACTAAGGAATCTCCCAAGCTTGCCAATTACCAATAGGAGTGCTATAACCGTAAGGTTAAACCGATGGAGTTTGAGGTATACCCTCTTCATTTCCTTCAAAAAACATCTAGATTGTTAAAGTACCAAGTCTAGCAGTGAATTTTGTGAATTGGTCGTATTCATCATTAGTTTGGTTGATGAACTCAACGCTTTTGAAACTATATTCATGAGGTTGGTGAATAAGGAAGCATGAGGTTGCTTATTTCATCCTCTGGGTATTCTTTTGTAGCATCATTCTAGCCCAATTGGTATTTGATTCTAGAATGCCCTTGTTGCCTATTAGGTCGTATAGGAGTTGTGATACGCTAAAGATATTTACCAATTCCTTTGCCTAGGCAATAGCCATTTCTTACCATCACTTAGACTATCTTTAGTAACACTTTGAATAGTTAAGATGGTGTCTTGAGGAATGACTCTTTTGAGTAGGGGATTGCATTTACCATCTTAAAAAAAAAAAAAAATCAAAATTTGCATTCTAATGCTTCTTCAGCCACCTTAACATAAGGCATTCTTGGAGGCCTAAAGACAAGCAAATCATATTCTACTTTGACTTCAATCAATTAATCACCAACGATAAACTTCACCTTTTGATGCAAGGTGGAAGGAATAATGTTTGTTATATGAATCCATGGGTAACCTAACAAGCAATTATAAGTAGTCTTAATTTCCATAACCTAAAAAAGTACATTGAAAGTATATGGTCCCACATGTATAGGAAGCTTTATGGTTCTTATAACCTCTCATTTTGTACCATCAAATGCTTGAACAATCACATGGCTTGGTGTCATAATGGTACTGTCAATTGGTAATTGGCCCAAAATATCTTTAGGCATGATATTTAAGGATGACCCATTATCAATGAGGACACAAGACACATTATAATCGTAACCTAAGACTATGATATGTAATGTCTTAGTGTGGTTGTGCCCCTCAACTGAAATCTCTTTATTTAAGAATAAGATGTAGTTGTTTGTCATAATATTACTGACAATATGATTAAAGCTACCTAAAGAAATATCTGGCAAAACATATACTTGATTAAGAATGTGCAATAAGGATCTTTGATATGACTCAAAATTCAATAATAGAGAAAGGGTTGAGATTTAGGCTAGTGTTTAGCTAAACTGCTCAACTACACTATACTCACTTTGTTTGATGTATTTAAGGAGCTAGTTGTTGTCTTTAGCAATGATAGTTCCTTTGGATTTAGGATTCTACTTATTAAAAGATTCTTCCTTCCCAACATTTTGTAAAAGGATCTCTTTAATGTCATTCAAAATCATGATAGCTTTCTATTTCCTTTCCTTAAGTCTCACCAGATACTTTGTGGTATAGTATCTTACATTTTATGTCATGCCCCTAATTCTCGTGATGTCAAATGTGGTTGTATATGCCAATTTTGGTGTTGTACTTGATTCTAGGAATATGCTTGACAACTATGAGGCCACTAGACTACCTTATGACAAAGAGTACAACCTAAATAGTTGATGGAAATATTTGTGGTGGCACTAGGTTCCTTTGGTAGTGAAATGGCAAACATTTTTGAACCATTGCACTAACTTTTACCATTTCAATTTTCAAGGAACTAAAACTTGACTTTAGATAACCACCACTTATGTATTCTTCAATTTGGTTCATTTTCACCAATGAAAAATCAATCTATAAAATATCCCTTAATTCTTGAACTTTATGTTTAATAGTCTAACAATTATCAGTATAATGTCCAATTTGTCTATTATGGTACTCACACTTAGTATTAACATCATACCATTTTGGGTATCATGGCTTTAGTTGTTCTTTAGTAATGATCAGGTAAAGAGTTAATATTGACATTAAGCTTTCTTTTTTCCAATGAAAAATCAATCTATCTAATATCGCTTAATCCTGGAACTCTATGTTTAATAGTTTAACAAAAAGTCTCATCAACGAGACTGGGTAAAGCTACTTGATGTGACCTAATTTTCATACAATTTCTAAACAAGCGAAGTAGTAGGAAAAAGTCCTTTTGAAATTTTCACGAGATAACAACCTCTCACTCCAAGTGTTGTAGTCTCTTCTTACATAGGAAATAACCCTTTTACTTACAAATTTGGCAAGGAGTGGCATGAAGAGGTAGACATACCAAAAGCTTGCCTTTACAAAACCTACTAAACAAATGAAAAGATGGGCAGACACCAAGAAACACCTAAAAGAGTATGTAAAAGGAGCTTTAGTGATGGTAAAGTTGCTAACTAACCAATTTAAATCCCTAGGAAAAATGTATAAGGGCTTGCTAAGAAAGACAAAAGGTCATTTCCTATAATTAAGCATATAGAAAAGGTTGCTTACCAAGTCTAACTTCCCCCAAGACTTAAAATTCATAATATCTTCTATGTAAGTCTTTTGAAGACCTTTCATAAAGACAAAAAAGATCTAAGTCAAGGTGAATCTAAGTGTGCACCAACTACTGTTGTCATTGAGTTCGACAAGGAATTAGAGTGCATCCTTACAGATAAAGTGATCTAAAGTGGGGGAGTTCCCAATTATATCGAGTACTTAGTTAAATGGTTAAATATACCCGACCATGAGGTTTGCTAGTAATAAGAAGATATACTATGGTAATTTGCTAACCATATTCAATATGTTATAAGAATGAAGGCATAACAAAGACATTGCGAGAATAAGTAGGGGAAGGTGTTATAAGTTGCCCAAGTATGTTGCTTGCCAAAGCTCATTGAATGCTTAGCTCGATTAATGTCCAAGACAAAGCAAGAAAAATTCTGGAAGTATGCTTAAGTGTTGTCTATCTATAATACTCTACTTGTAAATATCTAAATAGTCTAGAATAGTCCTAGTTTAGAGCATTCTATGGAAGTCGAACAACTATTTGTAGTCACACATTGAGGAGGTGGAACAAATATAAATACCCAACTTCCCCCATTTGTAAAGATCATCACTCAATTGTAGAAGTTCCTCTTCATTACTAAATACACTTATACCTACCATCTTTCTTTTATTTTTGAATCTCCTACTTGCTCTAAGTTAGTTCACTCAAACTCTTCAAAACTTACTCAGTTCATCTCTACTTAAAAAGTGACTAAGTGTCGAGCATGTTAGCACAATCAAAGCCCAACTCCGTGCTTTGGAATGTGCTAGGCCCTGGGGTTGATGAAAAAAATCCTACCACTAAAATAGGTGAAGTTTTTTAAGGAACTAAGTCTTCACTAACTGCCTTTCCTTTAAACATTTGAACTATCTATTATATCTACTCCTTTAACCCTTTAATTAAGGTTTGGATTCCACCAATGTGGATGGCCAATTCCTTGACTTTTCTCTCCATCCTTCATGCACAAGATTGAGTTAGGACTACATGTCTTGCTAGTTATAAGTTGTGTTTGTGTTTAACCTATTTTTAGGGTGTGTATACTTAAGATGTGACACAAAAATAAATATGCAAGTTATGCATTAGTTGCCAAAAAATATATAAAAAGGTCTTTATAATTAATATGTCTAAATATTGTTCCACATATGGGTTCTTACTATTAGCTACAACAAGAGGAAGAATGCTTAATCCATGCCATAATACAAAAAAATAATTAGGGCTCCTTCTAGAAACAGGGATCTTGTGAGTTCCCAACCTATAAAAAAGGTATGGATGAGGCATTCCATGAGATAAGCTACACAAGCTTAATAACTTATATACTACATAAATACTTCTTAAGTTTCTGGTTAATAACTTAAGCTACTAGTTAGTCCTCCTTACTTAGGTTGTACTCATTTTCAAAGAAATTGAAATCTTTAAAATCAATATCCTCTTTGCCATGATAACGAAAAAGTTGGTGATGAAGGAATTGGGCATAAGACAGAGGCAGGGCCGTGTACTTTTATTGGATGCACCTATCCTAAAGATAACTTGTAATTTCAAAGAAAGTTAGAGGGGGTATCCTAACACTAACCTCATTTTGTATATAGAGAAATGTCTTACTATCACACTAACTTGTTGGAGAACTATTATGGGTCAATCAAAGGATTAATAGAAAAATTATAGATTTATTAGATATAAGGATTTATGGCATCTTAGTCTCTCCATCTTAAATCCATAGATTTAAATGAAGATGAAAGACACTAAAGATGAAGGGAGGATCTTGCATATAACTAAGAATTACTCTCCACTCTTGTAAAGGATTGAAGATGTTGAACCATGCATATAAATAGCAATGGTTTAATGAATTTTGCTCTTATTGTCTCATGTAAGCATTGACCTATAGTCAATTGATCATCGTGTCTATGGTGTACTTCTTAGCCAAGTAAATGAGTAGGCATAGAGCCTCCTTTAGAAAGCTTTGGAAATGCATGATAGAAATGTGAAAGTAATTAATGAACAGATAAAAAGGATGTTTATCCATCTATTTTAATAGGCAATCACTAATCCCATAACACCTTAGTAGAATGAGTTGCACCTTGTTAATTATGAAAGTTTCATGCCTTAAAAAAGCCTCTCGAGCAATTGTTTGGGAAATGTCCACTGGAAACAAGTCAATGACACTATGAAAGAGAGAATCAGTAGCTTCAGGGTCAAGAACCATAGGTTAGAAAAACTCTTCCTCAACATCCTCATAATCTAAATAAAAGTCTTCAAACTTTAGCACAAACAAAACCCTAAGAGGATGAATGGGACTTGATAAAGCTTTTGCATAAAGGACTTAAGCCTTTTTATTTCTTCAGACTATAAACCAAGATTCAAAACTAGTAACTATTCTAAGGGTAAGACAACCTTTCTTGCCATCAATTTTCCTTTTAAAAGTTATCTAAACTTTCAATCAAATGTTATATGTAGTGGTCTTCCATCCCATCATTTGGAAAAGGAGAATCATTGTTTATGATTCCAATAAAGAACATTTCTTCGTAAACATGATTTGCCACTACAACTCCTTTCAAGAAGCCTCAAGTATATACCTTATCAAGCATAAGTTGATTACAATAACCTGATAACTATTACCCTTCATTGAGATATAAACCAAATCACTTAGCTATGAAGCCTTTATGCTTTGGCAACTATCTCTTTCATGTTATGAATATGCAAAACAAAGAGAAAATAGGGTTAGTATAGTAACTAGGTTTGTAATTATACAATGTTATGTTATGTAAGGACATCTTTTACTTAGTTTGGCTAATGTTTTTATTAGACCAAAATGCATCATATATTGTACATAACAAAAAGCATAAGGTTACAACAATTACTTAGAGCAAAAGCTAAAAACCACTTCTATACATATTTCATGTTATAGGTCAAAAAGGGGTTTGCATAGTAAGCTTTTAAAAGAAATGGACAATAAAGTCATATTGACTATATGCTTCATCAAGGAAAAGTACAATATGCTCTACTCCTCATAAGGATGCAAAGGGACAATCTCTAGTTTTGGTGCTTTCACCTTAGGTGCCATAAGATAGGCTTTCTCAATTATTTGCTGGATTCATTGAACTACATTTCCATTTTCAACTTCTTTTATTATATTAAACTCAACTAATTGTTGATTTTAGGCATTATATTCATCCACTTGATCTCGAACATTTTGATTTTCAACTATAAGCTCATTAACTCATAAAAATGACAAGTTGTAATTTTAATTTATGACATAGCGCAACATTATTAGCCTTAAACCCATTTAACTATCCTTGAATTTATAGAATTATTTGTTTAAGAATCTTTACTTACTTTTAGGAAAGAAATAAGGCTTGTATTTGATCATAACTTCAAATTATAATCTTTATTTCCTTCATCCACTTATTAGGCCTTTTTAGTTGAGAAGTTATGTCATTATTCCTCTTCTTAGATTACTTAAGCTCTTTGGTGAGATGTTAAATGACTAACAGATGATCATTACTCCCTTATTGATTTTGTAACTCATAATAGGTTTGTTGACCCTTAACAATTCATTGAGGAGTTTTTTGGTTTTCTAAGATGCCATCATTATTTTCTTGTGGTGGTGTACTTTGATCTAATTTACATTTTACCTTTTCTTTCCACTTGGAAGAATGAGCTAGTGTTATTTCAAGGATGTAAACCTTAAGGCTTTAAGCTTTACACCACCATTCATAACTAAGGGTACACATACAAACCCCAGGCCCATTTGAAACTATATAGATATGACTTCATCTTTAGATTACCTTTTGAAGTTAATCCCAACTATTTAGATCATGATAATCAAATTGCAACATATCTATACCATACATGATATAAACAAACCTTATAGTATGCATTTGCACTATAACCAAAATTAAAGCATAACTGATAACCCCACTTAAATGAATTATTAGAACCTAAAGGTACTCCCCACTTATATATAAAATGAGAGCTCATTATACCTATCTAGCTAACCATTAAAACTGTTCCTTATCGTCAAAGACAACTTCCTACCATAAATTTTCATTCAAGCTTTGCCAATAACTTATGTAGAACTTGATAAGAGCATTATTGGGCCTTTTGAACTAAGGGGAGAACTTGTCCTCCATGCATTTAATGTAGCTCTTAAGTCATACATATAACACAACTAAGCTCTCCTTAAATTAGCCTTCTCCTCTAATCTTACAATAGTTTAAGAATAAGATCATCTTCAGTCTAATTGTAAGTATGGGGTTGACTCCTTTAACATCTTTAAAGAAAAACTCAATAACACATTCATGAACATTGCCAATCACCTTAGGAAATAAAACAAGTGCATAAATGAGTTAAGTCAAATAAGCCATTTTTTTTAATACATAAGCCAATATGTTTATGAAGCAAATGATGTCTAAAATGTATGTGATTAATTGTCAAGTCAAAGTAAAGGAAAAGGGAAACATATTAGAATAAAGGTTACAAAATTAATAAAAGCATTAAAAGTGAAAATAAGGGTGCAAATGTACAATGCATTTTATTTATACGAATTTAGGTAAGAATCATCCTTATAGTTCCTTGTCCTAAGGGATGGACCTATAAGGGAAAATGACTATTAATAGAGAAGTGTGGTTTAAAGATCTATAACTAGCACAAAAGCTTCCCAAATCTTCCTTCCCCTACCTTCACAAGTCAGAGGAACTATTGATCTAAGTGAGAGATCCCAAGGATCTTATATGAAAGCAATTGGCTACTCGAGGGATTCTTTACCATCTCTTGCCTAACTTAAAATGTTATAAGTTGAGTGTCAAGGCTTTTATAATTGTGTACAAAAGGTAAATGCACTTTCCAAAATAAGATTACATGACATATTAGAAAGATATAAAGAGACAAATAAAGCATCAAGTATGGGGTAAAAAAAATCAAAATAAAACTAAGTTAAAGTAGCCTAACTCTCAATTTTTTCTCTAATGGAGTCACCAAGTTGTCATGACCTAGCATAGTAAGAAATTTGATGTATAATGTAGGGGCTCGTTGATTGATTTCAAAGTCACTACCAATCATTTTAGATGTGATTGGAACACCACGATGACTCAATCTATTTTACTAGGATTCATTGAGGTTTAGGAGTACAGTTACGCCTAGTAAAAGTCAAAACTAACTCAAATGTTCGTTGTTAATGATGCTATTATGACTTTAACATTGATTATTATTATATATATATATATATATGTTTTTCCTACTTTGATATTTTATTAGTTTATCTTTCTTTAAGACACATGATTAAAGAACTTTTGTTACAAACATTCATTATAGTTTTAAAAATTCCAATGCAATTGCAATGAGATTAAAGTTTATTAAAAACTCATACTTAAAGTTCATTGTTGAAAGCAATTTTGGAAAAGTTTAAAATGTTTTTTCATAGATTTTTTGCACAAAGTAATCTTGAAAAGAATAACTTAGAAGTAAAAAAAGAAAAATGGGGTCAATGTTAATTAAGACTAACCAAGTCAATTTAAACCAATCCAAGTCAATTAAGGTCATATAAGTTAGTCAACAAAAATCAAACTTAATCGAGCCAGTCAATAGAAGTTAGAGTCAATTATGCTCGTTAACAAAATTCAAAGCTAGCTAAGCTAATCAACGAAAGTTACAATCAGTCAAAGCCAATCAAGCTAGTCAACAAAAGTCAGAGCCCACCAAGCCGATCAATGTAAGTCAAAGCTAGTTAATTAATCAAAGTTGATTTGACTTGCTAAAAAGAAAAGTAAAGCCTAAAGGCTTGATGGCCCCAGTCTCTCTATTTTTCCCTTTTCTTTTCCTTTTTAATTCTAGAAATTACAAGAGGCCTTTTAACTCTCTCTTTCTTTCTTTGTCCTAACCCTTCATTGGTGGTAAGGTATTTTGGCTTTAAATTAATGTGTGATACACATGTATAATGAAGGTGTTGAGCCCATCTTTAATAACTATTGTTGGATTTGTTGCCAACAGCATCTTACATAGTTGTCTTTGTTTATTTGATGTGATGAATGTCATTTAGATGCAAAGAGGTCGTTGGTCAAAACCATTGATAGCAAGTTAATTCTAAAGTCAATGAGTCAATATTGATCATTGACTCTAAATTTTAAGAGTCAATGTTAATTGTTGACTCTAAATTTTAGAAATCAAATTTGATTGTTAATTGTAGTGCAACCCTTGAAAATCAATGCTGACTGTTGATGATTGTGCAACCGTAAAAATCAAGGCTTATAAATACATTAATGCATCTTTCAAAAGATGGGTGGGCTAAAGAAAAATAAAAGAGAATGACAAAGAGAGTAACTAGTCAAGGAAAGGTGCAGTCGCAAGGAGAGGTGCAACGCTAAGGAGAGGTGCAATGCTAAGGAAAGGTGCAACGCTAAGGGCGGTGCAATGCTAAGGAGAGGTGCAGCGACAAAGAGAGGTGTAGTGCCAAGGAAAAGTGCGGCAACAAAGAGAGCTACAGTGCCAAGGAGAGGTGCAGTCAACAAAGAAGGCAGTCAAACCAAAGGAAGAAAAGAGTTGCAACAGCAAGCAATCATGCAAAGAAGAAGGTATAGCAACCACCCAAAGAAAAAGGTGCAGCAGTCACCTAAAGAATAAGATGCAGCAACCACCCAAAACAGAAGGTGCAGCAGCCACCCAAAGGAGAAAGTGCAACAACCACCCAAAACAGAAGGTGCAGCAGCCACCCAAAGGAGAAAGTGCAACAACCACTAAAAAGGGAGACAGTAGCAAATCAACTATACCAAGGAAGAGGGTATGCAATGGCAAGCCACACCAAGGAGAGATGTGTAGAGGCAACCAATCAACCACAACAAGGAGAGGTGTGCAACAACTATAAATTAATCGCACCAAGGAGAGGTGTGCAGCAGCAGTCAATCAACCACACCAAGGGAGAAGGTGTGTAGCGGCAAACCAAGGAGAAATCAGCATTTACAACAAGGAGAATGAAGCAATTATAGTAAGGAGAAGGTGGTAGCAAAGGAAGGAGAATATCCACATTCTGCAATAGTAGCCTGTACACATTAAGTGATCCTTCTTATAAAAGCTTTAGTCATAAATCTTTCGATAAATTTCTCAAAAAAGGGTGGGAGACCCATGAAGTGATCAAGATATCATTATAAATGGTTAAGAAGTGATTGTTCCATGACATTAATTGTATCACTTAATAACAAGAATGGATTACGTGATTTAGGAGGGATCCTATCACACTGTGGACATATCTCACATATTATAGGTGAATCACATAAAAATTGTTGTGTGTTCTCGGGTGTTCACATTTGATTGATATCTGTAGGGTGCTCTCACATAAAAAGGTAAGATAAAGATTGGATCATCAACTCTAACAAGTCATAGAGGTTAATCCAAACATATTTGTAAAAAATGAGCATCTCACATTGATTCACCCCCTCCCCTCTCTCAGTGTGAGACCTAAGAAAGTCTTTATCAAGTGATATCAAAGTCAATTTCCTCTATTGATCCATTTTGTCTGCTTTGATCTGAAATTATTTAGTGCTACTGTGAATTTTTGTTGGTTGATATCGTGGATAGCACGAATAGTGTTAACAGTAAGGGCATTACCACTTCTGATTGACAACATTATCATTTATGGAAGAACGCTCTCATATCTGATGTCACTTGGTCTGGATGTATTTGAATTTACTGTTAGTGGCTTTATCCCTGTTACTAAAGGTGCTGCTATGACACCTACTGATAAGGAGAATTTGGAGTGTTATGGAAAGACAAGATATGCCTTATATGCCTCTTTATCAGACAAAGAATTCACCAAAGTGATAGGATGCAACACAGCCAAACAAATTTGGGAAAATTTGAAAAATATTTATAAAGGAGACGAGGTTATGAAGAAAGCCAAGCTACAAATTTAGAGCAACAAATATAAAGACATAAAGATGCAAAATAATGAATCTGTGGATGCCTTCTTCATAAGAGTAAATGAAATTATGTGCTCTATTAGAGGCTATGGAGAGGAGATCAACCATGTCACTGTGGCAAGGAAGATACTTAGAACCTTACTAGAACCTTATAATGTTAAAGTCTCCTCTATTAAAGATAGACATTTGGATAGGCTACCTTAAATGATTTGCGTAGAATATGGGTGGCTTATTAAATGAGAATAGTCCAAATGAAGAAAGAAAAAAAGTTTAAGGCAAAAAAGGAGTCAGCCTTCAAAGCAATGAAGAAATTAAAGATTAAAGACCAAGAAGAAGAATCTGATAGCAGCTCTGAAGAAGAAGATGCTAATACTAAATTGGATGAAGTCATGACATACATCACCAAAAATATAAGGAAAAAGGAAGTACAAGGGAAAATTACCCTTGAAGTGCTTTGGCTGTGAAGCATTTGGGCACTTTGTTATGGACTACCCAAAGAGAATAGAAGAAAACAATGATAATGATGATAAACTAGTCCCAAGAAGGAGAACAAAGCGATTGAGCTATTCTAAAACTAGAAATTCAAGTACCAAAGGAAAAAAAGAAATTCTTCATATCCAAAAGAAGAATTTTTTTGAGCAAGTTCAATGAAGAAGATTTTGAAAAAGAAGTTGGTGATGATTTTGATGATGCTACTACAAGGAATGTATTGGTTGCTCAAGTAAATGTTGAACAAGAATCTTCAAATGATGAGGAATCAATCAAAAAGGAGTAGGATGAGTTGGTGCCACAACTTGAGAATGAGTTAAGAGCTTGTTTGCACAAAAACAACAAGTTAGAAAAAGAGGTAAAGCATCTCAAGAAGCTATATAAAGATTTTGTTGTTGATGAATTTGATCTTCAGGTGAAAAAAAAAAGAGTACTTGAAGAAAATTGAGGATTTGAGTGTACTTGAGGTAGAGCAAGGCAAGATATACAAAGATCTTGGCACTAAGTTGATTCCACAAAAGCAAGAGGTGTTGATTTTGCAAGCCAAGATCCATAAGGCTGGGTTTAAACTAAAGAAGCATGAAGAAAGTTTTATATAGGCCATGGAAGTGACAGAAGAGTCATTTTTAGCAAATGTCATCAAAGAGGATGCTACCAAAAAATTGGATGAGTGTCTAAACAAATAAAAACCTTATTCCATAGGGAAGAAAGGACTTTGCTATAGTGAAAAGTTGAATCAGAAGGTAGCAGTGAAGAAGAAAATTGTGTTTGTACCGGAAAGCAAGCACAATGACGTTACAGAAAAGAGAATCCAACCCAAGTTAAAAATGGTTAGGAAAGATATGGTGAAAAATCTCGTCCAAAGGAGACAAGTTGTCAAAAATGCAAAAAAGGTTGTCACAACAATTGTTGAAGATAGGAGACATGAACTTGGTAAAAAAAAGAAAATCAAGACTCGAAGGATATTGTTGGAGTAGTGGTAAGTTTAGGCATAAGGTTAATGTGTACTAGAGTAATGAACCTATAATGAAGAGGAATGTGAGGTAAGAGTCTAAGGGGAGACTTTATCAAAAAAGGAGATAGTCTGAAGTGAAAATAAGTCATATTCCACTAAAAAATAGATTTGATTTGTTGGGGGAAATCTATGGAAGATGTAAGAAGATTAGACATACTACTGAGGATTGCTTGACATTGCTACCTAATCAAAGAATGCAAGGGAGAACACCTACATATGCTCATACATTTGGCCAAAGAAGAAGAGGAAGAGAAATGACTATGGTTATAAAAGTAGCTTTAAAAGCTTCCAAGAAAGAAAAGTTGGTATTGGTGCTGCTAAAAGAAGAGAATAGCTACTCTTTACACATGACAAAAGACTCTAAGGTGTTGAAGAAAGTAGTAAAATATGATGGAGGGATGGTCACATTTGGCAATGATGGTGCCTTAAAGATTAACAGTATCGGTGATACTGAAATTGCTGCAAAAAAACTAAAATTGAATAAAGTACTTTATGTTAAAGGGTTAAAACACAATACTATCAGTGTTAGCCAACTTTGTGAAGACAGACATAAAGTTACTTTCAGCAAGAGTGGTTGCACGGTAAACAAATTATGTGATGGTGCTGTTCTTAGTAAAGGTGAAAGAACAAATGGAAACTTATACTAAGTTTTTAAAAGAAAAAACACATGCTACATGAGCACTAACTATGAGAATTTGTTGTCGCATAGAAGATTAGGACATCTTGGACAAGAGGGGTTGAACAAGTTGTCCAAAAATGAAGTTGTGAAAGATATACCCAAGCTACGAAGAGAAAAAGATGCAATCTGCAAAACATGTCAAAAAGGGAAGACAGTGAATACTCCCCACAAAAAGGTGGAGATTCAAACAAAAAAGCTATTGGAACTTATACATTCAAACATTTATGGATCTATGAGACAAAGATCAACAAAGGGTGATAGGTACTTCATTTCTTTCATTGATGATTTACAAGAATGACTTGTATTATGTTCTTTAAACAAAAATTAAAGGCTCTCAACAATTTCAATAGCTATAAAAGGTTGGCTAAAACTCAGTTAGGGGGAAAATTAAAAGGCTTAAAATGGACAATGGGACAATACAGATATTGTGAATTTAAAGATTGTTTAGAGAAGCATGAATATGCTAGTCCCTACACACCCTAACAAAATGGAGTGGTTGAAAGTAAGAATAGAAGCCTAGTAGATATGACAAGAACTATGTTGGTTAAATGTGGTACTTCACATGGCTACTGAAGAGAGACCATCACTATTGTAACTTAGATTTAAAAGAGATGCTTGATAAGACCACATACAGAGAAGACACTCTATAAGCTTTAGAATGGAAAAAGGTCAAATGTAAAGTATTTTAAAGTATTTGGAAGCTCGTTCTTTATTAAAATCAAAGGCAAGAATCTCAAAAAATTTGATGAGAAGGATAATAAAGGCATATTCTTGCGCTATATTCCAAATGAAAGAGACTTTAGATGCTACAACAAAAGGTTACAAAAAATTATGGACAACTTTGATGTTAAAATGATTGAAGATGGTTACACAATACAATCATAGCATAAGGAAGCTAAAGATATTGTTTGTGATAACAAAAAGAAATTTAAAAGTGATGAATCAGAGGTCATTCAACATAAGGAAGACATTGATTCTCAAGTTACAAGTGATGAAGAGGAATAATTAAGGCATTCTTAAACTCATAGAAGAGTCAAAGTTAAAGTTAAGGCTAAAAAAATTATTGGTAGTAAAAAGAATTCTATGTAGACTAAAAGAAGACTAAAAGGTGGTGAACAAACCTTATTGATATCTGAGATTGAACCTAACTTAGTGGAAGAAACATTAAAACATAAGGAATGGGTGTATGCAATGAATAATGAGATTGATCAAATTAAAAAGAACAACACTTAGTATTTAGTACCTAGACCTAAAGGGAAAAAACATCATTGGAACCAAGTGGGCATTCATAAATAAGTTTAATGAAAATGGCGAAGTGGTAAGAAACAAGACAAGATTTGTCTACAAAGGCTACTCACAAGTAAAAGATGTTAACTTTAAAGATGTCTTTGCTCTTGTCGCCAAGCTTGAAGCAATTAAAATAGTCATGGTCATTGTTGCTTAAAGAAACTACAAAGTTTATCAAATGGATGTGAAGTCTATATGTGTAAATTGAATAAGACTTTATATTATTTCAAGTAAGCTCTAAGATCATGGTATTTCAAGCTAGATATATGCCTCAAAGATTAACAAGGCCCGTTAATTATTGTGGTTTATGTTAATGACATAATCTTTGCTACCAAAAAGGAGACCCTTTATGCTACTTTTGCAAATCAAATGAAGAAGTTTGAGAAGTCTATGTTATTTGAAATGAAATTCTTCTTACAGTTACAAGTTTTGCAAAGGAAGGCTAGAATTTTTCTTTTCTAAGAAAAGTATGCTTGTGACCTGTTAAAAAGGTTTGGGATGGAGAAATTTAAAAAAGTAAGTACTCCCATCATTATTGGAATTAAGCAAAGATAAAGAAGGCAAGATGGTTGATCAGAAGAAATAGAGAAAGTTAATTAGAAGTTTACTATATTTAACAGTATCAAGGCCTGATCTTATTTTTACTATAACACTTTGTGCTAAATTTCAAAGTGAGCCTAAGGAATCTCATCTCATGGCTATTGAGCGAATTCTGAGATATATGAAGGGCACAACAAATTATGAGTTGTCTTATGATAGAAGTGGACAATTTAATTTGTATGTGTATATAAATGCTAATTGGGCTAAAAAATTATAATGATAGAAAATCAACATTAGGTGGTGCATTTTATTTGGGCAGTAAATGTATTTCATGTCATAGCAAGAAGCAAAATTCAGTGACTCTAAGTACTGTAGAGACTAAGTATATGGCTACTAGTCAAGCTTATACTCAAATGCTATAAATGAAACAACAGTTTGAAGATCTGAAGGTGGATATGCAATTGTCGTTGTTGATTGGTTGTGACAACCAAAATGTGATCAATTTATCAAAGAATCTTGTCCAACACTCCAAATCTTACATATTGAAATCAATTACCATTTTACTAAAATAAAATAAAATAAGTGGATAAAAATGAAGTAAAGTTGGAGTATATGCCTACCATGGAGCAAGTTACAGATATATTCACCAAACCTCTCACAAGAGAGATGTTCTAGAAGTTAAAGCTAACCTTATGTGTTTAGTCACCACCTAGAGGTTAAGGTATGCCTTCAATCCCTTTCCCCTTCCCTTTTCTATTATTCTTTGAATTTGTTGTCAAAAGGGAAGATATTTTCCATAAATCCAAATGGAGTATATACTAATCAAAAAAAAGGAGTAGCTTGATAAATAAAGAAGGAGAAATTGTCAAGGGGGAGAAGCAAAAAAAAACAGGGGGATTAAAGATTATTTAGAATCATACCTACATGCAAAAAGAGAGATGCATGTTTCAAAGGGAACTGTAAATGTCAAAAGTTACTATTTGTGCATTGCTATCAAAAGTTGCCATTTGTGCATTATTGATTGTTGGATTTAATGTGTTGTCAACAAATCTAAAGAGGGAGATTGTAAAGCTCATCTTTAATGGTTAATGTTGGATTTGTTGTCAACAACATCTCACATAGTTATCTTTGTTGATTTGACGTTATGACTATCGCTGAGATGCAGAGAGGTTATTGGTTAAAATTTTTGATAATAGGTTCATTCTGAAGTCAAAAAGCCAATGTTGGTTATTGACCCTAAATTTTAAAAATCAAATCTTATTATTAATTGTAAGGAAACCCTTGGGAATCAATGTTGACCATTAATGATTATGCAACCTTAAAACTTAAGACTTATAAATACATTCATGCATCTTTCAAAAGATGGGCAGGCTGTAGAAAAATAAGAAAGAATGGTGAAGAGAGTGACTGACCAAGGAGAGGTGCAATGGAAAAGAGAGGTGCAAAGCCAAGGAAAGGTGCAACACCAAGGAAAGGTGCAGCCGATAAAGGAGGTAGCCACAACAAAGGAAGAAGAGAGTTGCAGTAGCAAGTAGCCACCTAAGGGAGAAAGTGCAGCAGCAACCCCAAAGAGAAGGTGCAGCAACCATCCCTAAGAGAAGGTGAGGCAACCACTCGAAGAAAAAGGTGTTATAACCACCTGAAGGAGGTGCAGTAGCCACCCGAAGGAAAAGGTGCAATAGCCACTCGAAGGAAAAGGTGCAGCAACGACCTGAAGGAGAAGATGTAGCACCGACCCATAGGAAAAGGTGCAACAACCACAAAATTAACCACACCAAGGAAAAGGGTGTATAACGACAAACCACAACAAGAAAAGGTGTGCAACAACAACCAATCAACCACACCAAGGAGAGGTATACAACAATAGTAAATCAACCACACCAAGGGAGAAAAAGTACAACGACAAACCAAAGAGAAACCAGCAATTGCAATAAGGAGAAGGAAGCAATTGTAGTAATGAAAAGGAAACAATTGCAACAAAAAGAAGGCAGAAATTACAGCAAGGAGAAGGCAATAGCAGAGGAAGGAGAAGATTCACACTTTGTAATAACAGCCTATACATATTGAGTGATCTTTCTCAAGAAAGTTTTGGTCATAAACCTTTTGATAAATTTCTTGAAAAAGGATTAGAGACCATTGGAGTGATTGTGAGATCAATCCATTGAGTAATCAAGAGATCATTGTAAATGGTTAAAGAGCGATCCTTTCATAACATTAACTGTATCCCTTGATAACAAGAGTGGATTATATGATTTAGGAGTGATCCTATCACACCGTGGATATATCTCACATATTGTGGGTAAACCACGTAAAAATTGTTGTGTGTTCTCAGTTACTCACATTTGATTGATATCCATGTGGCTGCTCTTATATATTTAAAAAAAAAAGATAAAGATTTAATCATCAACTCTAACAAGTCATAGAGGTTAATCCGGATATATTTGTAAAAAGCGAGCATCTCACACTGATTCACCCCCTCCCCCTATTTGTGTAAGACCTAAGAAGATCCTCATCAAAAGGTCACTAGAATCACTAAGTGCACCAAAAAGGGTTAGCCAAGTAATTTGGATTTTTTTTTTTTTATTGATACATTTTCATAAGTTTAAAGAAGAAAAGCTCATATAAACCTTTACTTTAGATGGACATTGAGTTATATAAGAAAAGACCAAAGAGAGAAAGATGAGTACCGAATTTGCACAACAAGTATATGCAAGATCATCTAGATAAAATCCTTGGCTTTGATTTTAAACTTTCTATGAATTAATCTCTCTCTCTCTCTTTCATCGTGTTTTGTTTTGGATTTTACAAAGTTTGTGTTTACTTTTTATTTTTTATTTTTTATTTTTTATTTTTTATTTTTTATTTTTTATTTTTGTATTTTATTTTAAATCTTTAGGCATCAAAATTTATGTTTTATTTAACATTAAGTTTCTTAACAAGAATTTAGAGTTCTTTTGTGTTCGGTCTAGTTTGGTCTCTAATTTTAGGTTTTTGGAGTTGTTCAAATTTTTGTTTTTTTCCCTTGTTTTTTGGTAGGTTGATCTAAAATAAAATCATGTCATGGACGGATCAATGTTTTTGGATTCAAGTCAACTCAAATCTAAGAGTAACAGGTCAAACTAAGTTTAACCAAGTTAAGTAGACTCAGGTTTGACCGAGTCAACTTGCCACTTATATTTTTATTATTATTATTGTTTTTACCTTTTCTCTTTCTTTTTGTTGTAGGTATTTTCTTTTCCTTTCCTTTTTTTATGAAAAAAATTTATTATTTGATTTATATTTTTTTGAATTTCAACCACCACACATATATCTAACAATAAAGACAATATTGAAATAGATTGATTTAAAATTAGCTTAATATTTGTAATGTAACATTGACATATTTTTATCAATCTTTCTTTGTTATTTTACGAGGTTATGGTATGCCAACGAATTTGAGTTTGATTGTTACAAAGCAGTACCCATTATTTTATCAAGATAAGTGATTCCCTAGCCTTTAGTTTTTAGTTGGTTTTCTCTTTGATTCTACTATAATAGTTACTTATCAACTCATTTGAGAGTTCTCAACAATCTGTGAATGTATTTAAATTTTTTCTTTTCTTTTTTGAGCTATATGGGTCAGTAAATCTCAAAAGTATTTTTTTTTCTTGTCTCTATTGGTGCTCTTTCGCAAATTTTCTTTTTCTACTATTTTTTTCTAGTCCCCCCTCTAGTCGCTTTCATCAAAAAAGTGACTTTTTTGATAGGCCTTCTGGTAATTGGGAATTTTCATCTGATTATTTACTTAATCATATATTCTTTCATCATTGCTTTTTTGCTATTGGCTACTTGAAAAGGGATATAATTACTTCTAGTCAATTAGAGATAGTTTTGACAGATATTTGATTTGGTTTAGTTTTATTTAACTTATTGTTAGCATTCATTAGGAACCATGGACTTGGATTTATGGACTAAGCAACACCTTCTAAAAGATGAGCTTAAAATGTATTACCAAAGTAGACTGGCCTATTATATTATTAGATGAATTGTATCAAGCTCACACACCACTTAACAATGTTAATGGATTTTTGCTAATATTGTTATTTATTTTCAAAGTAAATGAATAAAATAGGGCTCTGACCTCAACAAACTTTTAAACGCTAGACTCGGCCTTAGAGTGGACAACATAGGGATATAACTCTTGCTTTGTCAACCTTAATACAAATTGATTCTTAGATTCACCTTGCACATTTGATAGCTCAATTCATAAGACTCCTTGCAAGTAACACTATTAGTTCACAATTGATTTGGTTTAGTTCACATATTTTATATGCCCCAAGTAACATTTTTAGTGACATCAAAGATCATTATATGCATAAGTTGGCCTTTAAATTCTTCCCCTTTTGTTTATTAATTGTACAAGTAGAAAGTACATTAAGATATCAACTATGTAAAGAACTAAAATGTTGGCTATTTGAAATGAAAGATAATATTAAGTATGATAAAGCATAAAAGACTTCTTAATGCAAAATGTTGAATTACAACGTTTCCACTATTGGTTTAAGGGCTAAAGTTTATTGGAAATACTTATTGGTTTTCTTTGTGACTACAAGGAAAGCACACCACTGACTATAAATTAAACCAAAAAAGTGGAAGTGGTGTGCTATCGCAAGCACCCAAACGTAAAACTTGTACTTCTACAAATATATGCAGTAAAATAAGTATAGATCATTCCCATGAAAAGTGTTTAATGATATCTTACGCTACAATGAACAAAGAGAAGGGTGTTTTGAATATAAAAAAATTAATTTAAGAATTGAAACGACTAAAAAAATAATACAAAGTAAAATGTTAAGCTCAATCAAAGTCAAACCTTGATTTAAGTCAACATCTACCATAGGAAATCCATAAATAATCATTAATGCAAATATATCAATTCATACTTCAAATACTCACCATAGAACCAATTTTTTTATCTCTCCTTATTTACAGTTAATTAGAACACACACAATCTAATTAACCCTAACCACAACAACCAAAAGATAAATGCTAAAGGTTTAATCTTGTGGTAGTCTTAAAAATTAGGAAGATCGATGAGTATAGATAATATAAGCACAAGTGGTTGTATTTAATCTATTCATAGTCCTTCCCAAAACTTAATAATCTTTAATGCAACAAATCATCAAGTCTAGTTACTTCACAAATTAAAAGGATTAAACAATTACAAATTTGATATCTATCTTAGTAGTAAATTGTAACGATTAACTGACTAGTAAGCCTCCTAGCAATCAATTCAAGAAAATCATAAAAAAAATATGCACATAAGAACATTTGATACTCAAAACATAAATTAAACAATAAATACAAGTTATGTATTACAATTATTCATTCTTAGGCTTTTGTTTCCTTCGACCAAATATGAAAATCTTGTCACACAAGGTCAGGGATATTAACATGAAAAAGAGGGAATAAAGCAAAGGGAAGAGAGGCCACTAGTGCATGTTGTATTTCATTTTATGGTGTGTTCTCCCCTCTGCCAACCAACCTCATCCTTTTATAGACTAATGGCCCTTCTGGAAACCCTAAAAAAACTTCATAACTAAGAAAATACAAGTTTGCCTAATTAAGGGAAAATACTAAAAATAAAATAAACCCTAATACACCTAAAAAAAAGTGTCTTTTTCTTAATCTTCATCCACCAAAATTTCTAAAATAAGAGTTTTCAAATTTGCACATTAATCGTGCAAGTTAAAGAACATCCCAAAATTATAGCAATATAAGTGTAGAAAATTCAAACCCAAATTTGACCTTGATATAATTTGTATCTTTCAAAACCCAAACACAAAAGTTATAAAGATAAGAAAGTTATGCTCAAATTATAAAGCAGTGTCAAAATTATCTAGAATTTCCCAATTAATTTTGTTTTACACTTAACACCTCTAATTGCATTCTAAATAAAAAATATAAGAATAATGAGCGCAATTAAGTTCAAATAAATATAAAAAACTCAACATTAAAGGGAAAAAATATGAAATTTTATATTCTCATCAGAAGGCCAATGATATTATGAGGATGACTTAAAAGTATCATTTCATTTCACTTTAACTTCTTTATATAAGAAGTTTTCAAATCACAAATTTCAAAATAGGAGCCAGCAACAAGTTATAGCCTATCACATATTAAATTTCAAATTGGAAGAAGTATAATCAACAAAAAAATAGGCCAATACACAATGATTGTTATCTTAAGCAAGAAGTTAAGTTTAAATTTAAACTAAAATCGAGGCTATTAAATCTCAAAGAAATAGTCTTAAGGTTCAAACAACTACTTTAACTCTTGGTGCTCAACTGTCATAATTGAATTTTTAAAGATCAACTTGATCACAAACAATAACTTTCTTTCCAAGGTTTCAAAATGGTAGCACCATAGTGGCCTTCACTCCTCCTTGGTGCTATAATTTTGCATTCCTAAAGCATCTTTTAGTTCCTCAAATCATAGTCTATGTAAGCCTTTAGTCAAGATGTTTGCATTATGATCTTTGGAATTGTAATAAACCAAATTGATTTCATCGTTCTTTTATATTTCCTTGATAAAATGAAGTTTGATCTTAAAGTGTTTTATCCTCCTATGCAATACTAAATTTTATAAACTAGCAATTATGGACTAATTGTCACAATAGGACAAGGTTGCTTCTTTTTTCTTCAGATTATAATTTATATGGCTATGGACTAAGCCACAGTTGGTTGCTTCCTTATGCTCCAATTGAAAACACTTAATCTAAAGGAAAAGACATGTCTAGAGGTACTTTTCATATTAATAAGAGACTCTACCCAATCACTATTAGTGACTCTTATTAATTTCAATTCCTTGTTGCCTTTAAACATGATTGTTATCTTAAGCAAGAAATTAAGTTTAAATTTAAACTAAAATTGAGGCTGTTGAAACTCAAAGAAATAGTCCCAAGGTTCAAACAACTACTTCAACTCTCAGTGCCCAACTATTATAATTGAATTTTTAAAGATCAACTTGATCATGATAAGTAACTTTCTTTCCAAGGTTTCAAAATGGCAGCCCCATAGTGTCCTTCACTCCTCCTTAATGCCATTAGTGACTCCTATTAAATGAGTTTCTTTAGGTGAATGTATAAACCTAAAAAATAAGCTCACAGAGTACATGACATCTGGCCTAGTTACTAATAGCAAACAACCTATGATACTTTTATATTTGCTTTTATCTACCTTAGGACTTCTATATTTCATTAAAAATTTGTCTCCAAGAGTTAGGGATGTTGATGAGCTTTTACAATCAAACATATGAAAATTTTGAAGCAAATTTCTATTATACTTTTCTTGGTTTACAAAATCTCATGTTGGGATTGATAAACTTGTAAGCCAAGAAATTAATAATTCTACTAAGATCAGTCATCTCAAATTGACTCTTTATATTTTTCTTAAATTTGTTTACAAGATCAGTAAGGCTCCCAATAACCAAAAGGTCATCAATATAAAGTGAGATATAAAGTAGCTAATCTCCTTCATTCTTCTACTCCTAAACTTAAAGAGTATTGATCAGCTCTAATAGAGAAATGACATTTAAGTCCTTAAAATCTTCCAAAAAGGATATGTTAGATTTAAAGCTCTTTGGAATACTCACTAGGATCTTTTGAATAACACTACTATTTGAGAAGTCATCTCCTAGTACTCTAATATGATTTACAACCTTCAATAGTCTGTCATTGTAATTCTTTACAATTTTTGTCTCTTTTGTCTTGAAAAGTTCAAACTCTCTTTTGAGGTTAAGTAAATGCATGGTTCTAGTCTTCTAGCTGGCACCATGTTCCTCCTTTAATCTATCACAAGCTTCCTTTGCAATCTAACATGTCATAATCTTATCGAATATAAATCTAATGATAGCTAAGTGAATGCAAGCGAGTGCCTTATATTAATTGGAAACGTACTCACTGTGATGTTTCAATTGAGTTATAATTGGATTAGATAGTAAAGAAGGTAGTTTAGACTCATTTTCAGTGACCTCCCAAAAATCAAATGCACTTAGGTAGGTTTTTATAATTATTGTCCACTTTATGTAGTTATCATTGGTGAACTTCGGAGGTAAAAGGGGAGAAAAGCTAACCAAAACCATCTAGGACTGCCCTACAAGACTTTACAGATTATGTCATTGGTATTTACTCTCACACACAAGTGTCCAAGCTCTCCCTTTCTCACAGAGGACAAGTAACACAATGACATTCTAGCTCTTATACCAAATTGTTGGTTCGATGGCTTAAGTTTACTAGAAATGTTTGCAGGTTTTCTTTGTGACGGCAAAGAAAGCACACCAATGACTGGCAAATTCAACCAGAAAAGTGGACATCAATGTTACGAGGAGAATGACACAAAGTGTCATCTGATTTCACTGTAACTTCTTTAAATAAAAAAAATTTCAAATTATTAAATATAAACATAAGGAGTTGCAGCTTTTTAAGGATTGAATTTCAAATTGGAAGGAGTACAATCAACAAAAATTAAGTTTGAATTCAAATGGAAACTAAAGTTGTTGGAGCTCAAAGCAATAGTCCTAAAGTTCAAACAACTACTACAACTCTTGGTGTCCAACTGTCATGATCAAGTTTTGAATTTTTAAAGATCAAATTGACCGCAATCAGTAACTTACTTTCTAAGGTTGCAAAATGGCAGCACCATAGTTGCCTTCATCCACATGTACTCCATAATAGAGCAGATTGGCTTTATTCAAGAACACCTTTAAATTCTTACGAAATAGCAAAACCTTTTATAATTTTCTGGGGCCAGACAGGGTTTTTTTCAGTTCCCTAAGAAATTTGTACTCCGGCCAAAAAACCAGACATAATATAACACACAGTTTTACCGTGGGCAATTCCATGGTATACGATTAAAATGCCCCGTGACATGCACACCAAAGGATAATAAAGTACAAGAATCATTCAGGAGTGGAATCCCTCCTCCAACCCGCAATTTCAACCTCAACACCTTTGCAAAATATAGAAAAACATCAGTCTGTCGATGCAGACCCAGTTCATGTCAGACATATATCTATATATATCAATGCGGCTCTTTCACATATCATGTGAACCCAACCAGCCCAATACTTTGTCTCCATCACAGTCGCTCACCTCTCTCATCGGCTCAAGCTCACAGCCACATCTGTGCTACAAGCTATTGCACATTCAGCAACTCGGCCAAAAAGCCAAATCAAAAAATCAAAAAAATGGGTGTGAAGTGTCCAGCTGTCATTTGTCTTCTCTTTCAAGTTTTGCTTTTGTTTTGCCAAGAAGCAATGGCACAAGTAAAATATCCGTCCTACTACTATAATGTGACCAGATTGAGAAGGAGAAAGCCAGTGGGAGGCTGCAATTTGTTTCAAGGGAAGTGGGTCTTTGATGATTCTTACCCTATCTATGATTCCTCAGCCTGTCCTTTCATAGATGCTAAGTTTGATTGTCAAAGACATGGCAGACCTGACAAGCTGTACCTCAAGTACTCTTGGCAACCTGACTCTTGCAAATTATCAAGGTACCGCTCACTTTTCACTTCACTTGGGACTCCTTTTAATTTGTTTCGTTCAAAACTTGAATTACTTGAAAGGGTTGAATCTTCATCCATTTGGCAAAACCTGGTTGTCCAAAAAGCATTTTTATTTACTATGATAAGAGAACCAATGAATTGAGTCGAGCGAGTTCCCTTTGTAACTAATAGACAAAGAAAAATTCCTTTGCATTAAATGTGAATGATGCCAATTGTAAATGTACCGAATAGTTCCTCCCGGCCTGTCCTCATTTCCTTGAATTTGATTTGATTTTATTGTTTTGCGACATGGACAGCAGTAAAAAGTTCAGACCCTCAGATTATTTGTTTGTTTGTTTACAATTTCCCCTGTTTTTTTTGGGGGCGGGGGCGCTGGTGCAGGTTTAATGGTGCTGATTTCCTGGGGAGGTGGAGAGGAAAGAAGATAATGTTTGTGGGTGACTCACTGAATTTGAACATGTGGGAATCACTGGCTTGCATGATTCATGCGTCAGTTCCCAATGCCAAGACTACCTTTTTGAGGAGGGGCTCCCTTTCTTCTGTAACCTTTGAGGTGAGTTTGGTTTTTCACTCTTCGCCTTTTTTTTTTCTCTTTTTTTTTTTGTCTTTAAATTATTTTTTAAAATGCAGAATAACAAATACGATTCCAATCAGTGCATGTTTGTCCGCATCTACGTGCATGTGTCTGCCTTGAATTATTGTTTTATGGTGCATTTGGTTCCTTTTTTTCTGCTTTTGAGAAAGCTTCTAGTTTTTCTGTCTCCGTCTGCAGCTTCTAATGTGGTTGGTTTTACCCAATACGATAATATATAATGTGAGGTTATGAAACCAAAGTCAGCTTGATATCTTGGGTTTAATTTTTTCTTTATTGCAGAAACTGCTAGTTCTGCATATTGTGGCAATTTATGCAAATTTAATTTTCCCTCTGTCGAACAGCATGAAAGGAACATGCAGCGGCATGGAGAAAGATTAAATTTTTCTCCAGCTTTCTCTATTAGAAAGTTCCATGTTCAATTATAGACCCCACCACCTAATGATAGTTCAAAGATTTGGTAGGAGTTTCCCTTCACTTGAGCAGAAAAGGCAGCGAAAAGTAAGGGGAATTCAATAACTTTGACTCTCCCTTATCTGTTTCAATTCTCCCTATAATCACGTGTGTCCAAGTTTCAATAATTGAAGAAAAAAATTCAAAGATTGCCATTGTGCAAGGAAATTCCTCCTCTCATTTTTAAAACCCCTGTAGTGCTTTCCTCATGTTTGGGATCCTGCTGTCTCCTGCCTTGACTTCACATGAGACAGTCAGAGCATGGTGTTAACGAAAATTCTGTGGATCTTCTCCAGAAGGAAACAGAAAGAGACAATGATAACCCACAAAAAAAAAAAGGAGGATAAAAAGGAAATGGCAAGGATTATATTATATTCTACATTATTGGTCAACTCCCTGGTCCCAAATGGAAATTGAGTTATCAATCTTTCTTTCCATTTGACAGATGTGATGAGAAACATGCCTACCTGTGCTATTGCACAAGGCATGCAAATTGTCATATTACATGGTTACTTGATCACAGACGGACATCAGTGGACACAGCATCCCGAACATTGTGAAGAAATCAATAAATATCCGTGAATAACTAAAAATGGTGGCGCTTAACATAATTGAGCTTCATAGTTCATGGTTTGTTACTCTTGTTTTCGTCTTCAACGACCAACAACAATGGTAGACTTGAAAGACTTATCTGGTTAGGAAAACAAAGATTCCTTAAAAGTTTTGGCAATTTGGCTTGGTGGATATCCCTTGGAGCTTTTCAGTGAGATTGATAATAACAATACGTTAGAGTTGATTGACTAGTCCCTGAAAACTGGATTTTCCAGCATTTATTGCTCACGTGAATACTTCAACACCAGTTCCCCGACCCATCTTACATACCGATTCCTTCCCTGGCAAATGCTATCATAGGCTTGCATTTATTCTCTCGTTGCATGAAATTTAGCTCTATTCCTATTTTCTTCGCAATATATGAATGGTGGCCGCTTCATCACACGTGAATGTCATTGATATGGAGTGGCGCAGGACCATGGAGTAACCTTGTTCATGTATCGTACGCCGTACTTGGTAGACATGGTTCGGGAAAGTGTAGGGACGGTGCTGAGGCTAGACTCGATCGAGGCCGGTAATGCATGGAAAGGAATGGACATGCTCATCTTCAATACCTGGCACTGGTGGACTCACGCAGGAAAATCTCAGCCGTATGTTATATATGTCATGCCAGTACAAATAGGTCAATTACTTGGGCATTGAGTCTGACTTTTGCTGGTATTTCTGGCAATATGCAGATGGGACTATATCAGGGATGGAGCAGCCTTGTACAGTGATATGAATCGTTTGGATGCATTTTCTAAAGGGTTGACTACATGGGCCAAATGGGTTGATGCCAATGTTGATCCTTCAAAAACCAAAGCTTTTTTCCAGGGAATTTCCCCCACCCACTATGAGTAAGCAGAAATATGTGCCCCGGCAATATCAAGATTTCTAGTAGTAGCTATGCATCTGAAACAGTGTTTGCAATGCACACACACTGAGATCATACTTCGTTAGAGAATTACTACGATTTAAACAAGAAATACAATGTCTTGATAGAATAACAGATCTAATTATGGTCAACAAAAACAGGGGCAAAGATTGGAATCAACCTAAAAAGAGTTGCTATAAAGAAGCAGAGCCACTTTCTGGGTCAACCTATCCTGCTGGTGCACCTCCAGCTGTTGCAGTGGTCAACAAAGTGCTAAGTACAATTAGCCAAAAAGTTTATTTGCTGGACATAACCACACTCTCACAATTACGAAAAGATGCCCACCCATCCACCTACGGTAATGACAACAACTCGGGCACAGACTGCAGCCACTGGTGTCTTCCTGGATTGCCTGATACTTGGAACCAACTCCTCTATGCTGCACTCATCATGTGAACGTCAACATTCAAAATCAAACCAAAGACATGTTTTATTTTCTTCTTTTGTGATCTTTTTACTGTTGTATACTCATGGATGAGCACAAATTTCTGATTTGCTCCTAGCAAATCATAGCAAGGGACCAAAAGTAAATTGTAGAGTGATTGGTTTTCTTTTTCTTCATCACTAAAATTTCTCTAAAAGGGTGGAGAGAAAGGTGACATTGAGATTCAAATGGCATCACATGAAGGACATGTAAAGTTATTAAGGAGTAACATAGGTTTGCTTTCATTTGTCTTGCTGATGTTTTACTAATAAGCAGAATACAATGGTTATCAAACTTTTACTCATATGCATATTTCACAGGAATTTGTATTCTTCAGAACTGTGGGAAAATAAAAAATGTTTCCACTGTAAAATGAATAGGCTTAAATGGTTCTAAGCTATGATTCCATCCAAAAAAAAAACATACTTGAGAAAATTAGACAAAAGCTTCTCCAGAAACCTCCTACTTAGAACAGAGGCATGGCATCGGCACCAGGGTTCATGTTAAACGCTATTTTTGTTCACACCATTAGTATTATCCATTGTACAAAAACCATATTTAGATAATTATTAATCATGGATTATTATCTCAAAACACTATTGGCTTTTTGGAAACCATGTGTAACTACTATTTGTCCAGCAAGACGAGGAACACTAACCCTACTTGTACAGGAATAGGATAGGGCTGAACACAATGTCACACTGTACCTCTCATTATTGACAGAAGCTAGCCCAGAAATGCAAAAGCAAAAGTAGCAAGTTCGAAGTGAACACCATTGTGGCATAAGAGAATTTAGGACATCAAGGAACAGACTAATCCCACCTCGCTAACCTTGGGCAAAGTAAAACAAGGAGCAACAGTATCCGAAGCTAGTAGCCCACATAAACAGCAGCATTCACTATGTAACAATCATCATTTTTATCTCCCATTTCTTCAACATGCACACCACTTGAGCATATCAATCCACCATCAACGACTTCAACATTCAAAATCTTCCCACTGCAGCAATAAATATGAAAGAAACTTCAGAAATTGCTTCTATGGTTCCAACTTGTTGCATTATGGACAATAATAACATAGCATCTGTGTGTGCGCATGCAGACATGTTTTTCTCTTAACCAAGATGAGAACATCACAGTTGACAGTCAAAACTTGGGTGCAATCTCAAAGTTTTAATCAACATGACTTCATCCATATGACTACACTTCGTAGAAAAGACAACTGTAAATTATGGAGTCTCTTCCCTTAGCAATCAAGGGCAAGTCCAATAAACTTAGTGTCATACAATAGACAACACAAAATAATTATATCCTTGCAATAAAGGGGCATAACCAACTTAGCCTGGATTCTCAAGCTTGCAGCAAATTTATAACCAGTAAATTTATTCAATAGCAGAGACTTAAACTTCAAATATCCAATATGTTCTTGAAGTATATTTGCAGTTAAAATAGTAGCATCAGAATTCCCTTCTGAAAAACCTGTCATCAGAATATCAGCAAGCTCTAAGCCACCAGATGCTGTTAGATTGGATTCATTTTCCTCTATTGCTTGAAGCGCTCATAAAAAGGGGGAGAAAAAGGTCTCAAAGGCAACAGAATGGGATATCCAAGGAGTCAGAGAAGCAATAATAAATGAATTCAACTTTCGTAGAAGCTAGTACTTACTAAGGAAAGACAGACTTAACCCTGTCCACATCCAAGGATTGCTGGAGAGAATGTGGGACTCCAAGTTTGATTTGTAACTTCATTTGCTCAAATGAGACCCCAGGTATAGACCCTGCAACAATATTTTCTTATTATAGTGATCCTCAGAATAATAGTAACTATAACACAAAATGTTGCTGCATAATAAACTTTGGATTCAACATTTTCCAAGATCAGCAAACCAGGTTGCTGATCCAAACTGAAAAAGGAATGAGGCATTAGGGAACAAACAGATTGAAGTGCCAAACTGTGATCATATGCATTTTCAATTCTTTCCAACACCCTTGAGTAAATGCACTGGACATTTGTGTAATTCTGACTAAATTCCTCATGGATATAATGTTATCCATTCATCCTAAAAAAAAAACAGAGAGAATAAAACCCAGAACAAGAAACATCCTTATGGCAATTGACACAATAATCAATAATTGGAAGGTGGAACTTAATTATAATAAGTCAATGTTGAATTTTAAGACCAGATATCTATAAAGAGATTTTTGAAAATTTCAAAGAACACAAAATTGAGTCTTTTACTCTTGTTTTCATCTTTCTAAACTTGTTAAAGACATAATCTTTATGCCAATAATACAGATTTTAGGCGTTAGTTAATACGAGTCAGAAAGAGAGCGACAACGAAAAGATATAAGAGGAAATGTACCTCTACGAAATGCAGGAATCGAATTGGAAGAGATAGCATCCCTGCATGCTCGCATTGCAGCAGCAGTAACATCTTGCCTACAACTCCCAACGAAAAAAAAAAAAATTACATACTCAACAGAGAATTAATTTCACACAACCGAATAAAAAGAAAAAGCTCAAAAGAGAGGGGGAATCTGTACAGACCCGTGTTGATCATAGCCAACGCCCATCTCCACAAATAAGAGCTTCAGAGGTTCTTCGAAGCAGACTGCATCCGCACTTTGCTGGGTGGCTTCCATGGCCGCCGTTGAGGCTTTGACAAGTCCAGGGGTTTGCAGTGAAGATCGGTTTGGGTGAGAGAAGGCTGGCTTCCTGGAGATTGCTGGGAGATTCTGAGGCCGAGAGCGTTGGCTGAGAACAAGAGACAGGGACTCGGTGAAGCCAGCAAGAAGTGGCAAATTGAGAACTGGGCCCGCACTCCTCCTCAGAACCGTCCAGTAGTCTCCACACGCACCCATCTCGTTTTTTTCCCAACACAAACACTCTGCGTCTACTTTCGGCAGCCCCCTATTGTTATTATTATTGTTATTATTTTATCATAAAATATATGTAAAAATATTGGTTATTGAATTTGTAATTTACTCCAGCAATTATAATTTGGAAAAAACATTTGGACATTGCAAATTAGACGGAAGGGCCCGAAGGTCATGTATCGTTGTAGAATTACAGTATATATATGTAATAAATAAGACAATATGTATATTTATAATAAGTTATCAAGAAAATAAATTATTCTTCTTGTAAATTATTTTATATTGGTTACGCATCAAAATTTTAAGCTTCTTTTTAAAAAGATAAAATTAAAATATAGAGTTATTCGGACCCTCCCTATGTATTTTTCTGTATCGGCGGGGATTGTTATAACTTTAGTTATTGTCTATGTAATTTTTCTGTCTACCTAACGAGATTCTTATTGTCCCCCACACACCCCCCCCCACCCACCACGTTGTTATTTAGTAACATTAACTAATTGAAGCTGGGCCCAGAACATAGAGATGGCGCAAGCCGAAAAGGCCGACTTCAGAGACCAGCTTTGTTTCAATTCCGCAGGCAACCAAAGCATGCAATCAAGTCATGTTAGTAAATAGCTAAACTGGAGTATGTTATATCACTATAACAGGAGCAATTTACAGATTACCCAAATTCAAAACCCTCCTCAATAATAGGATTTAGCTGTCTAGATTGCTCGTTTGAAGTTTTGTCAGCAGATAACCCACAATCTTTGTCCACTGCTACAGGGTGAGTAGGATAGGCAGAGGCATTAACTACTGCTTACACATACGTGGGTTAAGGACAAGAAGACACGAATGAACTGATGAATAAATTTTGATTCTAAAATGGCCGCAACAATTGTATTGACGAGCAACAGATTAGCAATTGCGACTCTGAAGCTGAGTTTGCTACAGATTAGCAAGGGGTAGACCTGCATAAAATTTTCTGTTGTTGATTTTGGCATTGTACATGACACAATCTGGCTTTATCCCTTAACTCTTGAAATGCCCTCATCGTTTCCACATCAAAACCCCCAGCAAACTGATACAAAAAAAACAAACACGCATGAGGCTCATACCTGGAACAAAGCTAAGATTACTTGTCAAATATGGGTCATTGAAAGAGTGATCACCTGATGTACCCGGAATGCAAATCTAACTCCTTGCACTATCAGCTCCTCTTCTTCAGGCCCACCACCAACAATTTCGAGCTCTGCAGACACTCTCTTCATGCACTTCATTGCCAATTTAACAGATGCCAGCTTCATCTGCAACAATGGGTTGGTAGACTAATCAATTATGTAGTTTAAGATAGAGCTACTGTGCAGCTTCAAAGTAAATATGCAAGAAAGAGATTCTGATTAACCAGACAATCACTGCCCCAATTTGTTGAAGCACAAAAAGATTAATGAGACCATAATTGATGGAAAGGCCAGCATGCTATCTTATTTAACTGACCAGATAAAACAGCCTATGAGTATCCCATAAAAATGGAAAATAATTTTATTACCAAATCAGAATATTGCATGACACCTGCTTCTACTCGGATGGGTTGTACTTGGGGTGGAGGGAGTGAGAGCTGATCGTTGAAGTGTCAACATGAGGAATCTCTAATGGATCCCTAAGTTACTCAGAAGCAGACAAGTAAATACATTTGTTTTTTATTTTGCAAATCTAGGAATTCCCCATGTGCGCATGCAGGCGTGGGCAGAGAAAATGAGGCAAACATCTAACCTTCCTCTTGTCTTCTTGCAAAAACATTGCAAGTTGTTCAATAAAGTTCTATTGTTTGTACCGAGATTAAACATAATAATAAATCAAAGGTTCCATCTAAAGACAATCATCCAAAAGTAGGATTAACAAGACATTAATTGTCAGTAAGCAAGATTCTACAATTAAGTGGTTTTTTGCTCATGTGTTGAACATAAATAGTACCTGGCTTATGATTCCGGTCTCGAGCATCCAATTAGTTGGGATATGAAAACTTTGAAATCTTTTTGTTGATGATTCTCTCATTCTTGATAGATTATAAACACCATGCTCTAATCTGCAATAATCACAAAATGATCTGAAAAAAGATAATGGATAGGAAGAGAGAATTAATGTAACTGTAACACTTTGTGATACCAAGTGAAGAACGGAGTATGAGTATGCTAGTAAAAAATATTAAGTACTTTTCAAGCAATGCCTGCATTTTCTTAAGAGCAGGAGTACATGGCTGACGAGCATCATCGCGAAACAATGAGGCCTCAGCTTCCAACTTCTTGAGATCACAGTACCCAAATGCAGCCTCACGCAGAGCATCTGCCTTCTGCTCGGGCCAATCAAAGTGCTTAAGCACTGCCCTTTCATCCACCTAAACAACGAGCAAACCAAATCAGCTCCTAAAAATTGGATTCTGCAATTGAACCATAAGAAATTCCATTTGGATGAAAATTTTACCAGGTAGGACAGCTCATCATCAAGCCATTTAACAAAAGGCACCACATCTTCAATGTCTGCGAAGTCAGCATCCTCAACTTCCTTGATCAAGAACTTTATGAAATCTCCTTGTACCTCCACATCTGTTTTTATCTGTAAAAGTCATGAAAAATCAGTTTAATTCAATACAAAATAAAAAGAGAATCTAAAACACTACATCCTTAAATAATTTCTTTTTGTTTAACAAACAAAAAAGAAATTAAATAGACTCAAGAAAATTGAGTGGAGACCACCGTAGGACCATTAACTGGGAACTGGTTGATCCTCATTCATCATTACCTAATATGCAATTCAAAATATTGCACAAATCTAAACAGTGACGCATCTTGCCAGAAATGGTTTAAAAAAACCAAAGTAAAAAAACGCTATGACCTGTCAGCTAACCACAGGGGAGACGGGGAGGACGTTTTTTTCCCCGGGGGTTGGGGTAATGGTAAAACATCATCATGAGCAAAACAGGAAACCAGCACTTACCGCCAGCAAATGAGACGACCGATTCTCGATCTCCCCTATCATGTCACGAGCATTGGCGGTTGCAGGTAAAGATTCCGGCACTCCCGCACCGGATTCCCTCCGTGAATCCCTGCGCATCAAGGAGTGATAAAACTCCACTACTTCCGGCACTCTTCTTACCTTCGCCGGCCCTGCTCTGGTCCCCCTCGGCGGAGGCGGAGGTGGCGGCGGAGGCCCGACCAGCTTGACCACCGCAGGAGCCGGAGGCGGCGGCGGACGAGGAGACGGAGACGGCGCTGAAGTGGACTGATCAGATGAACGGAGAGACAACGACGACGAAGATCGCTTCGGCGGCGGTTTTGGAACCCTAGGGGCGCGAGATTTGAGGTTAGGGAGAGTTGAGTCGGCGAGATCCTCCGAGTAGCAGCGGGAGTGCCTCGGCCTCTCAAATTCCATTTCCTCTCTCTTCGATTCCGCATTCTCGACGAGCTTCTGGTTCTCGCATTGATTTACACCGGGACTTGCGTTGACGTCCGTGCACTTGACTCCCTTCTTCAGGTTTCTGATCAGATTCGACTTGGTGGAGATCTCCATTAACCCAAGAAACCTCTGTGAGGAAGACAGCTCCTCGCTTTCCCTGTCCGACATTGTTTTCTTGAGTTCCAGAACCTCGGCCTCCATGGCCTTAATTTTGGCCTCGCTGTCTTTCCTTTCTTGTTCAAGTTTCAACTTCGCTTCGCTTAACTCCGTTTTCAGTCTCTCGTTTTCACTCTCCAAGTGCTCCATCTTTTTCTTCCCGCTTTCGAGCTCTGTATCTTTCGTTAAAATCCGGTTCTCTAGCACGGGAACAATGGCAACGCTCTCTTTCAACAGCTTGAACTCGAGAAGCTCGGTCTGTAACCTGGACTCCCTGTCGCGGAGTTGTTCGACGATCCTTAAAAGCTCCGCGACGTCGGGAGGGCGGGGCTGGACCTGGGCGGAGGAGCGTGGGAAGTAAACCCCGAAAGAACGCGTAAAAACCGCCTTCTGAGACGAGGCCTTGGCGGAGCTCGATGACGGAAGAGGCGGCTTCGGCTGCGTCCCGCTTTTAGGGTTTACAGGAGACTTCTGCAAACCCATTGCCACCCTCACTTTGCCGGCCGCCATACCTCTCTCTCTCTCTCTCTCTATCTCTCTCTAAGAAACTTATGACGTTCTTGTTTTCTTGATTTTCTTTTGGGGGTTTCTTTTCTTTTCTCTGCTCTCTATGAGAATAACATTTGATTTTTATTTTATTTATTTTATTTTTTTGGGGGACCTCTGATTTATGATCCGGCAGAGCCAAAGGATATGTACAAAAGAAGTCGTTGTCTCTTTCTCTCTCTCTCCCTCCCTAGCGTCTGTGAGAGAGAAGAAGAAGAAGGCTTTTTGGGGTTTTGTGTTGGGGGCTGGGGTGAGACAATAAGAAGCAGAAAGTATGTGTTTTCAGAATGCAAGGGAGGCAACTGAACTAGACTACCATAATTTTAAATTTACAAAAACAAAAACAAAAGAAAGTAAAAAGTGAAGTAAGCTGAACGGGTAGCAAGGGACACGGGGATCGAGGAACGGTCTTCTTTTCTCGGATCCTGTTTGAAAATACGCACTTTTGTTTTTTTTTTTTCGTTCTTTTTTTGTCAAAAGAAATACTCTTATTATCCGGAGCTGTTTAGTTTTTGGTTCTTAAGTCTGCATGAAACTTACAATCATGACCATGACCAGAATTAGTCTACCTTATAAAGCAAATTTTTTTACGAATAAATAAATATCTATTGCATTTAGTTGCCACGTTTAACAATAAGTATCAAAAAATAAAAGCAAATACTAAAATAGCATAAATAACTACACAGGCTGTTTATAAAAGCAGTTGTATTTATTTTTCATACCTTAGGAGCAAACAAAATTGCAAATACCAAACAATTTTTTTTATCCTTTGTTTTTAGTTCAAATAGAGTTATCCTCAGCAATATTACCAAGCACTACTATTCATGATTGGCACCTTTCAATTGAATTATAAACTGTAGATTGTTGTGAATCCCTCAGTCATAATGTAATGACTTAATAAAATAATATAATTTTGTAACATCTTTCTCTCAATTAACTTGCTTTTTATATTATTAAGGTAATATCTCCATTATTTTATTAATTCTATTTATTACTTTCATGTTCATCGATTATTTTTTCTTTTATATATTTTTTTTATATTTTTAAGTTAGGGGTAAAAGAAAATTACGAGAGAAAAAAAAAGTTGAGAGAATGGACATCAAGAAAAAACAATGATTTCTCAAAATTGTTTGGATAAGCTAAAAATGAGAAAAAAAAAAAGGTAGACAATTAGATAAATTACACACCTTTTGTATGGTTCTCACTGTATTTCTACTTGGTCATGTTTTTTGTGTTTTTTTTTTTTTAATGCAAGGGATAACCTAATTAAAAGTAATATGTGTAAGCTTCATATTTCTCTTTTCCTGAGTGCCCACTGTGAATAACAAAGATTGGAAGTAACAGTCCAACGGATGAATTGACATTTCAGGGCAAGATTTCCTATGATAAAACTTAACATTGAACAGTGGGATGTTGAATGTTTTTAAAGAAAATTGGATCAATCGTATTTCATCCATCCTACCAAAAATATCACTTGGATTGTAAAACAAAATGACATATTTATGAATTCATATAGATGATCTAAAATCAAACTAGTCCATGTAAATTTAGAAATTAATACTATATAAAATTATGTATATATTATCTTTATAAAAATATATATATATCAATAAAAATAACAAAACACTTATATTTAGGATGAAATGCCATGGAATGTAATCATATGTAATTAATTGAATTTTATTAGTTCACCGGAACCACAATTTGCTCATTTGACGCTGTAGTAATTCCACTGCCATGCCATGTAAAATTTATTAAATGAAGAAAAAGTCAATTTATTGCCTTCTATTATGTTCTAATGAGGCCCACAAAAAAATAACTTTAGATTCTTGTGAAATCTACGTAAAATACTTTTTATTCCTGCATTTAACTTTGTTTTTTTTTTTTTTGTGAATTATAGATATTTAGATTTTTTTGCTAAAATTGATTCCATTTTATATGGTTCAATTTTTTCTTATTAGTTAATCGTCCAAATATGTTATATGACACACAGTTATGCGCTACTTCAAACACTGTAAAATGCGCTAGATGCTATGTTATAATATATATATATATATATATATATATATATATATATATATAAACTCATTACATGCATTTATAAAAAATTAAATAAGTTATTAAATTTTGAAAAAAAAATTCAGAAATTTCAAAAATTCCAATAAAACTTTTAAAAACCATCATTTAAAAAAAATCATAAAATTTTTGAAAAAATTCGAAAATTGTAAAATTTTTATAAATTAAAAAAATAAAAAAAATAATATTAAAAAATTATAAAAAATGATTTTTTTTAAAAAAAATCCAAAATCAAGAAAATTGTAAACTCCAAATATTTTTCAAAATATTTAACTATCTAAAAATTCAAAAATCAAAAGATAGAGAGAGAGAGAGAGAGAGAGAGAGAGAGTAAAAAAAAACCTTAAAATTTTGTGAACTTTTAGATTTTTCTTTCTAAAATAATTTTCAAAAAATATTTTGAATATTTTTGAGCTTTTCCAATATCAACCTTTCTTTTCTCTTTCTTTAAATTTTTTTATTGTTTGATTTTTTTGATTTTTTTTTTTTGAAAATTTTCGGAGTTTACAATTTTTTAAAATTGAAATTTTTTGGAATTTTGTATTATTATAATTTTTTAAAAAATATATTTTTTAAAATTTTAGAATTTTTGAAAAAATGTACAATTTTAAAAAAAAAATCAGACCTTTTTTTTTCATTAGTTTTGGAATTTTTGAAGTTTTCTTTCCTTTTTAAATTTTTCAGTTTTTTTTTAATTTTATATTTATTTTTTTCTTTTTAGAATTTTTTTCAAAATTTTTATTTTTGTAAAATATCACATTATTATTTTTGATAACATAGTATTTGATGTAGCATATGGCTACATGTTACATAACATATTTTAACAATTGACAAATAGTAAGCAATTGAAATAGGTAATACAGTAAACCATAAGGAACAATTTTAATTGGAAAAAAAAAATGCATAAGATTTATAGATTAATAAATAAATAAGTCAAACCGAGAAGATCAAAAGGTGATTTATGCTGAAAGAAGGCCATCAAAAATTTTCAAGCTCTTATAAATATGCTGGCCTCACATGACACGGGAAGAAATCCGTGCTACTCGAAGCTGACTATAGAACTTTCGGTTTTTGTAAAGATACATCAATTATTAAGGGCACAGGCTTTTTTTTAATCGATGATTTCAAATTTAATTTAACATTTTTAGTACATTGGATGGCAATATACTAAAATAATAAGAAATAGAATTTATGGAAAAAACTACTTTAAATCCCCACATTTGACTCTAATAGATTAAAAAGAGAGAATGGGGAACATATATTTAATGCCGAAAATTCGCCAATTATACGGTTCAAACAGCTGCTTCACCAACATCACCCCCCCACCCAAAAAGATCACTCGGAAAAGGAGAACTTAGATCTCTTTAATCTAAAATTTGAATTTGATAATATAGTAAAAATACTTAAAAAGTATGTAAATTTTTTAATAATTTATATAATAAATTTTATTTCATAAAATTTAAGTAATTTTTTTTATTAAGTTACATCACATCAATATATATTTATTACGTTATAGTTACACTAAATGTTTTTCTCTTAAAATTATTGTAATTCTCTGGTTAATGCTTTTCTAAAAACTGAAAAAAAAAAAAAAAAAAAGGTTTGGTGAATGGAGGAGCATGTAGGGTAAGAGTATAAATAAAGAACCCAAACGACAAACGGAACTACAAAAGCCCTCAAAAGGTCACGTGAACTTTTAATGTCTGGCGATTTCCAACAATCCAAAAACCCAAATGGAATCCAATCAACGCAGAGGCAAATCTCAATGACTACGAAACGTCCCTCTAATAACGGTCGGCTAAATCATCGTCATATTATCGTCAATTTCTCGCGACCAAATGCGTGCTGGCTCTCGCTTCGTTTTCCCTTTTTTTTTTTTTCTCTTCTCTTCTTGCTTCTCTTAGCTGGGTTGGTTGAAGTGAGTCAGTCAGTCAGTCAATGAAGATTTTAACCCCCAAAGTTGACTTAAGAGTGAACATTGAGACTTGATTAGTTGTTTGGGTTTGACCTTTTCTTTAACCTTCCAATAACAAATGGACTATAAGACTGGCAACATATGCGCCCGCCCAGTGGCAACTGATACCATTTTTGTTGTGTGAATAAGTGTTTCTAATATTTCTGCCTAAGAAGTGAGCACAAGAGAGTAATAATTGGAAAATCAAATGGTTGGATTCAGTTTCTCTCTCTGTCTCTGTTTTTTCTTTTCTTTTCTTTTCTTTTTGTTGCTTTCATATAAGCAGATTAAATTCCTTAATAATATTAAATAGTAATTATAAGGTCAAGTTATGCAGGCACACTATAACTCAAAACTCAATTGTTTTTTCATATTTTTAAAAAAAGGTAAAGCAAGATACACCCACCCAATACTCGCTGACTTTGAAACATCTTAAATAAACAACACACCATTAATACCCAGACAATCATTAATACAAAGTGGGCGCTATTACAAAAAAGAATAAATCTTTAAGGAAGTCCTAAATTTTTTATAATTAAATTATAATTATTTTTTTAAAAAAATTAAATTAATTCTTGACTTTTAATTATTATTACATATAAATTAATTTTTTAGACATAAATTGATCAAATTATTAACTACATAGTTTGATTTAATAGAGATTATATTGAAGAAAAAAAAAATCAAAATATGTCTTAATAATATATTCATATTCATATTTTGTTAAATTTTCTCTTTTATTCTTCACATATAAAAAGATGAAAACCCTAAAATTTTCTCATTTTTTTCTAAATTTATGGAGAAGGAATTTAATATTTTTTTTTCTTTTTAGATATTAGATAAAAGGAAAAAAAAAATTAGTGAAATACGTATATAGATATATATTTTTTTAATTTTTAGAGCATATTTAAGATACGTATTTGTGAATTTAAATTATATATCTAATAATTTGATTAATTCTTATTTAAAAGATAATTCATATAAAATGAAAATTTAAAATTTAGCACTAATTTAAACATTTTTTAAAAATTAAAATTCAATTATAAAAACCTCCAAATAAAATTTAACACTTTTTATAAGTTTAGAATTCTAGTTCCAATAACTATTGAGTGATCTCTCTCTCTATGTATATATATATGTATATTAACTCTGAGATGTATAAGGTCGCCTTCATTCTGATGGCGCAATGCTGAAACTTATTTCTGAAGAGGAAAAGGCTAAAAATAAATCCACAATACTGCAAGGTGCATGCAAAATTTACTTGAAGGAGACCTAAAACCTCAAGCTGCCCCAAACGAAGGCCAAGATGGCGGGCAGCTTTTACCCTTTTGGGTATTAACTCTTTTTCAACTGCTAACTTTTACGTGTTGATAGTTGTGCAAGTTTCGTCCTTTTCTTCACCAAAAACCAAGAGTCATACGCCTGATGAATTGCTTATGCTGTAAGTTGCTGAGGATAGCTAAACAGTGACATTTAAGGGATCCCTGGAAGAACCACTCCTTTTAGCAATTGTGTGTTCGCGGTGCACTAAATGTTAAGAAAAGAAAAGAAAGAAAAAAAAAAGAAGTAGTAACAAGCAATGATTGATGGATTCTCGACGTTTGATTCCTCTCAATGCTCATTGCTTGACCATCTCGCAATCTTTGTACCAATGGAAAACTCAAGGCAGAGATGGCAAATAGATGAAACCTGCTCGTCATTAATTGCCTTCACGAGGATTCAGGCGGGCAATTAAATCATTGGGTTATAAGATATTTCCCTGCTCGAAAGATCGACTAAAAATTAGAATTTTAAAAGTAGTTTCTTACCATTAAAAAAAATATTTTATAATTTTAATGTAACTTGTATTGTATAAATAATATTTAAAAAATTTTATTTTTAAAAATTTATATAATACAAATATTATTTATATGATATAAATTATATTATATCGGTATATATTTATTAGGTGATATATTTGCAAGTTAGTTCAAATTAAAAATTATAAATTTAAAATCATTATATACATATCTATACAAAATTGAAATTAAAGATCTCATCAAAGAAATAAAATACTAAAATTTTAAATTCAAACAAAAATAATGATTTTTTTCTTAATTTTAAATATTATATTAAAAAAAAGAGTAAAAGAAAATAACTAGTGCATGTAAAATTTTTTAAAATGTTGAAAGCATGTTGTTAACTAACAAAAAAAAATGAGACCATTTAAGAAATAAAAATTCAAGCAAAGATTTAGGTTTCAAGGTAAAAATACTCACACCATACTCAATCAAATTCAATTATTATTGAATTTAAGAAAATAAATCAATAATATTTTATCTTTAATGAAAAGGATTCAAGTAAACAACTAATTATTGTATTTGATTTTTCTTTTCAACTCAAAATTTTAAGTTAATAGGTTTATGAGTATTTTTTACTCATATGTCATTTACTTATCCTCTTATTTTTAATATATAATTTTTTAACTATATAATTTACATTTAAAATTTTAATAATCTCTTCCCAAGTATCAATTTTTTTTATAGTGGACCTACTCTATTTGAATACACTAAAAGCTCATTATCACTATACTAAACTTGTTTACGAGTCAATCTTACTTTACTTGATCCCAAAATATATGTGTACCAAAGCACCAAAAGCTATATTTGAGTGTACACATATTGCCACTTTTTTTTTTTTCAAAATCATACTTCATTACTCCATTTGAATCTATTCCTGTGATCAGTCTTTTCCTTCCTTGTAAGGTTAACAGTCATAGAAAACATGTCTTATTTGCACTTGTCCATTGTTGAACCATATAATTATATAAATACTTGTAATTTTATTAAACTAATAAAATATCATATAATAATTAAAAAGTACACAATAATATATACATCATATCTTTATATAATAATAAACATTTAATTCTACCTAAACACTAAAACCATATTAAATTGAACATTACTAAATTGACTTTTACTATAATTATAATAAACTTTTAATATAAATTAAATCTAACATTTCCCTTTAATCTTGATTTGATGATACTTTCAATTCTAAGATCTATTTCAACTTGATAAATACTTTATACTATAACAATTTCATAAGAATGTTAGTCACTTGGTTTTTATATTTGTAATATGTTAATTTAATTTTTTTTTTATCAAATTGATTCTTAAGAAAATGAAAACAGGTATAAATATATTTACTCCTTTCATATGTCGTTAAATTTTTAGTCAAATTAATTGTATAAATATGATCAACAAATATCTTCTTAATATCATTGAGGAAAATTAATTTTTTATCCATCTAATGAAGTTTCCAACATTTTATATAGTCAAAATAATTACAAATTTAATAACCTCAATTTGAATAACATAAGATAATACTTCATAATAGTTATGGTTAGATAGTTATTCAAATCTTTTTGTGACCAATTTTACTTTATATTTTTTTTTATACTTTTACACTTAATTTCTTCGTAATCTTAAAAACTCATTTTATATCAATAGATTTTTAACTACGTGAAATATTAGTAAAATTTCATATTTTTCAATTATTTGAATTTCTTCATTCATAGAATTTACCAATTTTGTATCTTGAATTAATTTATTAAATAACATAATTTCACAATTTATAAACATGACAAAATGCATCAAAATTCTATTATCATTAATAGTATTGTTAGGAATTACTTTATAGCGTGAAATATTAGTTCTTTATACTTTTGTTATATTTATTGTAAATTTTATGACTATATTTTTTATAATACTTAGTAATTTATTGTAATTAAATAATATTTTTATCTACACATATTATTAGTTATAATTTTTTTCATCTAAAATAAAAACAGAAACTAAAATTATAGTGTTTACGTTGAAATTTATAATTTTTTAAATTAACACCAAAGTTTTATTTTATTATTTTGTTTTTAAGATTGGACCCTTTTGGTACACAGTAGCAACTATCGGTGATAGAAGTCAATGTCGGTGCCATACCAACGAGGAGGCGTGATAAGACCACGGTTGGTGGTGTAACATTAGCTGAAATATGATCAGTTAAAGGAAGACAAATGACGTTGACAAAAGCGAGCAACAAAGGAGCTTTCCATTTCCAATGGTTTTCCAACAAATATTTGACACGCTGATCATTATGCTGCGTAAATTAGTGGCCTCTAAGTCAGAAAATGATGCTTTTAAAACAATAAACAATGACAACCTGTGGACATTAAAACAACAATGGCTTGAGCTTTGGATTTCTTTAAATTTACCACTTTTTAGGTGGTTTTAGAAACAAGCTTATTGGCATCTATCAACACGAGAGACAGTTTCTAACAAGACATGCAGCAATTTCCTGTGGCCTATAACTGTCAGCCATGACTGCAATGACTTTTATAACTCTAACAACTTATATGATAGTTCAGATGACTTTTATGAATACTCGAACAAGACTTATATATTTTTTCTACCTTCAAATCAAAATACTCATTATTATACCATTAATTAATTAAAAAAATAAAAATTTTAATAATATTATTTTTATAATTATATAAATATTTATAATTTATTAAATTAATAAAATATCACATAATAATTAAAAATTATATATAATAATATAAAAATTATATTTTTATATAACAACAGACATTTTATTATATTTAAATAATAAAATTAAATTCAACTAAATTAATGTTGGCTAAAATTCTAATAAAATTTTAATTCTAATTAATTCTAATATTTTGACTTTTTCACCCATTCATTTTTCTTTTCCTTTTAAGAATCCTTTTACCACATTTGTTTATCTACCTTTTTCTATTAGTTTTTGTCATGTGTGTTACTTAGAAGCCCAACAAGCGTTACATAAGCACAACCAAAACTTATTTTAGTAAATTATTAATGACATGACACTTTTAAAAGAAATTAAAAAATTAGGAAAAATGAAAAAATTTAAAAATATCATAAAAATTATAAATTCAAAATAAAATCTAAAAATTTAAAAACAAATCTAATCTTTTTTTCAAAAAATTTGAAATAAAAAAATTTTCAAAAAATATTTTAAAAATTTAAAATTTGAAAATAAAATATGAAATTCAAGGAAAAGTCTAAAAATATTTTGGATTGAAAAATCAAATCCCACCACATTTCTATTTAAAAAATATATATTTTTGGATTTTTTTTGAGTTTATAAAATTTTATGACGTTTTTGGAAAAAAAATTTCCATTTTTGATCAAAATTTTTAAAATTTTCAAGTATTCTTTAAAATATCACTTCACAATGCAAATGGTTGTCTATATTAAAAAGTTATTATTATTTAAGTTTTATTTCGCTTCTAATGTATATATATGTAATTCGATTGCTTCAAATATATAACAAAATCGTTTCCAATGGGTAACGACCTGTTGAAATATTTAATTTCGTTTTATTGCACTTATGAAATAGTCGTACTAAAATCATGAATCCCACGACAGAAAGAAGCTCCATACAAAAAATTGTTCAAATATATATATATATAGTTATACAAATAGACAAAAACTTAGACTTGTTGATTAAGTATTGCGAATAGTTGTACGCTAAACTTGTTGGCATTGAGTTTGAGCCTTTCAAGCTTAACAAGAAAGGGAAGGAATGTAACAAGGGGTGGAGAAATAAATGGCATCTGATCAAGAGCGGTCCTTCACATCAGTCTCGCCATCATATCTTAAATCATCAGATAACTTTTTTGGGGTAAGAGAAGGCATACTCGCGGGGAGGGGGAACGGGGACAGGGCCGGGGGGCAGGGGTAAGCCAACGAAGCAGCAGGAGTTAATGTTCATCTGCCTCCAAGGTAATCCACCAATATTGGAATTTTTCTTCAATCATGTCCTGACTTGGGGCTTGGAGAGGTTTGTCATTTTGGTAGCGGCTGGAGCGGAACGGGGGGCCAACTTGTCACATGATGGATGAGACGAGGACGTAATTCGTACGTGTACCATATTGTCCGCCCAATGAATTCCATCCATGCATTAACTTGTGCTCATCGATCTCTTAAAAACGTCCGTGAACGAATGAGCATGGTGCTGTTTTTTAGATGGTGCTTAACCATTCGGTGAGATACTGACTTGATAATTTTGCTTGCATAGGACTTCAAATATAAACACACCGATTAATCCTCGAATAGAAGGAGGATAACCCCTTTTCTTTTGTAGCAGCCTCGTCACGAGAAAAGACAAAATGACATAACCTTGTAACTATACAGCATCACATAAAAAAAATTCATGCAGGTAAGCACATCCCGAGAAGGAAATTGGGGGAGCAATATCATCGAAACAAAAGTCAAAGTTTAGTCAGATGATTGTATGAAGTTGAAGTTCATAAGTCGGTTTAAAACTAAGTGGCATATTTTAAGTCATCAATAGTGCAATCTAACCCGCAACAAGGGTGAATTCAATAGTGTAACAAAAACGCAGCTAAGGGGTTCAGTTTTAATATTATTTAAAAAAAAAAACTTTTAACTTAAAAGTTTAAATTCAAGCTTAATTATAACAAATCACCACTAACATGAACTCAATTTAATTAAACAAATTTTAATATTATGTTGAAAAAATTATTCACTCAATAAATTTTCAATTGAATTTTAAGAATAATTATTGAATTATAACAAATATAAAATTATAAAAAAAGAGAAAATTGTGACAAGAAGTAAATTATATATATTAACTTTTTCATAATTTCCCGTCATTATGAAGAATTTTTTGGATGCGTGGAAATGTTGTTCTCCATGGGGTAGCTCAATTTAAGAACTAACAAGGCTCAAGATGCTTTACGTGTAGCAAATGGGAGTCCCGGACAAATTGTTGAAGGCAGGGAACCGTTCCTATAGGGTACATTAATTCGGCTAGTTGGTGACCCCCTCTTCTTCATCATTGATTGTGGAAGAAATAGCAGATGGGTTTAGAGCCGTTACTGCACGGTCAGAGTGGGAAAGCCTTTAGAATTCAATGCTTGTCAACGGTAGAGAAGTGAACAAGAACACCCAAGATAGCTATTAATGCTTACTATGAAAAAAGAAAAAGAAAAAGCTATTAATGCTTTGAATGTATAATTAATATTAGGCCTATTTCAATTGAAAAGAGAATTTAATTTCTGAATTTCTCTCAAGCCATAAAGTTTTACTGACTACTTGTGTTAGCCCAAATCGTTAAAAGATAGTCATTCTAGCTATGATTATCTCTTGAAACGAATAATTACTTCAGTGAAACCCGAGAGCAGAGCAACAAGACAGCACTGAAGGCGAGTCAACTTTCTACTCTTGAACAAAGGAATCTAGAAAACTCATCCCTGGTCTACAGCATTGATACACACACGTGACTAACATCGTTACGGAGGCATTGAATCTTGGTCCTCTCGGCAATATCGAAGCTGCGAGTACCAACGCAGCCAGCCAATGCAAATGGGAAAATCTAGGTCGGCCATTCTTTGAAGAACCACTACGTACTTTGTTGGGGCCACCGGAGCTCCGCTATAATGCTTAAATGTCTCTGTTTTGTTTTTTTTTTTTTTTTTTCATTCTAATATTTTCGTTAAAAAAGAAGAAGAGAAATTAATAATGAAGGTATCCTATATAATACGTGATTAATTCTTGAACTGTAGTTCCTTGTGTCCAGGTCCAGTTCATTTATACATACTTGTAAAGGGCTTGCAGCCCGCCGCCCTTGACTACCTTTTTCCTTTTTTTTTTTTTTTTCTTCGTTCTCGATCATCTGCTTCACCACAAAACTCAACGATTGGGATTTAGATTATACCATAATGGCCACAAAACAACAGTGCCTTTTAAACCGTATGGGCAAATGCTAAATTTGTTTTTTCATATATATATCTTTTACAACGTGTTCTGTTCTTAAGACACTATATTTATTATATGCCACCAAACTCTTTTGATTTTCAAGTTTTTTTTTTTTTTGTAAAAATTATTACGAAAATTTAAGTTATGTAATTTATCTTTTTATTATTTTTCTATATAATAATAATAATCATCATCAAGTATATAATGATATTATACTAATTTGTTATATCAATTAATACTCAAATGATTTGTACAATAATACATTCAAAAATGATAATGTACTTTAAATTCATTATTTAATATAATAATTATTTTATTGGCAATTTACCATATATTTTATGAAAACTGTGTTTTTATTGACCACTAATTTTCTTAATTATTACCAAACAACAAATTACCTTTGGCTACAACATGTTTTTGAATCTTCATTTTGCCAACCGTGTCATTAAAATTCAACAATAATATCAAATAGACCCAAAATAATATATGTTTTAGGTTATGCTACACAGATTAAAAACCAGGAGGAATGGTGCCCATGAAGTTCAATCTTGTTGCCGTAAAGATTAATTGGTACACAAGATTTTTTTTTTCTAGGAATTTTTAATTTGATTCGCTAGTTTTTCGATGAGTTAAATTAATTCAATGTTAAATATGAGTAAAAAATAATAAAAAAACTGAAATAGGATATATTTAAAATAAAAAATAATAAAATAAATTTATGTGATATTAAATATACTATATTAAAAAAAGAAGTAAATATAGCAAACTACCTTTTTTTTTTTTTTTTCTAGCTAGGTCTATTTGGGTGGTTTCTTTCTTGATAAGTTAATAATTGTGTGTCTTCTCGCACTTTGTCAAAGGTTGCAGTACACAAATTTTCTAGTTGACTATAATTTCATCCATTTCGTAAGATAACGCTTTGAAACCTTGTATTTATCCAAAAGGTCAAACTAGTAGTAGAGAAACACATTGGTGAAACACATAAATATTATAAGTTACTTTACATTTTCTTGACGTATGTTAAGTTTGACCGACTAGTATGTAATGTAATGTTATGAAACTGGAATAAATTGAACGAGTCAGAACAAGGTAATAGGTTTTCCCAGCGTCAGGGCTGAAATAATTAAAATGATTCAGTGACAAGCATAGCAAAAACGATAAATCAAATTTGAATATTGTATCAGACAATATCTTACAACATCGTGAGCTTCTTGAAAATTCAAGAGCTTTACATTTGTCTCCACGATTTAGCGCCAAATATGTAGAATAGAGCACATAATGTTGATGCAAATATTGTATATTACAATAAAAATTTTAAAAAATTACTTAAGTTATTTATTAAATATCATTTTTTTCAAAATAAAATTCTTTATCACTATTTACATTAAAAATTTATGTAAATTTTCTTATGGAATAAATTGAAGTATATTTAATTGAAATTCAAATTACTGAAATTAAACACTTGATAAATGAATGTATTTTTAAAATTATTTATAATATTTATTTATTAATATTATAAATAATAAGATTTTTTACAGAATAATGAAAAATTTAATAGAGAAAAAAAATTATTTTTATGTGTATAAAATAATCAAAAATTATTGATATTTATAAAAATTGTGTTGATTTTTAATAATAATTATTTTTAATTTAGTTGATAATAAATTGACCATTCATAATTCAAATTCAAGAGACAACTTTTTTTTATTTTTATTTTTTATTTATTATAAAATTATATTTACTTGTTAACTTTTAAATAATTACTTCTTAGATAAACAATTATATTTTTAAAATATAAAAAATAATAATTTTGATAATTATTTATATAAATAAATATCTCTTATATATTGAACATTTATATAAAAAAAATTATATCATAACGAGTTTGAATAATATAATAGACAAATTTTAAATCAAGACAAGTTATAAATTCTGTATAACATTATAATTATTTTTAAATAATTGATATATTAAAAATTGATATCCTTTTTATAAATATTTTCAACTCAAATTTTTTTAAATTTATTAAGAGTTTTAAATTTATATTTCTAATAAAATTATAAATACTAAATATTAAGTGATATTGAGATGAAAATAATTTATATAATACTTCAATTATATTAATAATATATTTTAACTAATTAAACTCAAAACTTAATATTGTTTCAAATCTTAAGTTGAGTTTCTATAGTGATTTGTATTTATGCGTTTAAAATTTATATTTTTATGAAAAAATTAACCATATTTTTACTTTTATCTCTTAAAATTTATCATAATTACTCCATTTCAGTTCCATGTGTCTAAACTTGCCATTGCGCTGCCTCCTCCTCCTATTCCTTTCTTTCCATCTCTTGTCTATGCTTTCTTTTCGTTTACGTGGGCTTGTAATTGGAGGCGTTGCTTTTTGTAGGTTTGGGACTGGTGACGCCACTCGGGTGCGGGGTGGAGACGACATGGAAGCTTTTGATTGAGGGGGTTGCGGAATAAGAGCACTGACGCCTGACGATCTCAAAATGAGTTCTTTTGATAAAGATACCCAATTGCATACTTTCGATCAGTTGACCCCCAAAATTGCTGCTGTTGTGCTGTCTGGACCCGACTCTGGTCAATTCAATGAGGATATTGGGCTTAATTCTAAGGTAAAAGATCAAATCTTTTTGGCATAATTCACCCTGTATCACCACGCTTTATCTCGAGTATTTCTTCTGCCATGATCTTCATCTTTGTTAGGAGCATCGATCAATTTCAAGGTTTATAGGCTATGCGTTATGTGCTGTTGATGAAACTCTTAAAGATGCTAAATGGCAACCCACTGAGTGGGATCAGAAACAAAGGACAGGAAAGTGGACTGCTACACACTTTTCCGTTCCTTTTATAATGTCGATTGTTGTTAACATGTGTGATACCAGGGTGTCTCTATTGGTGGAGGAATGGGAAGCATAAGTGATATGGTGGATGCATCACAGTTGATTTGTGAGAAGGTTAGTTTTTACCGTTTTCCATCAGTATCTCTGAATAAAGTAGTCATTATTATATTTGCAATTTATCAAAAAATATGTATATATTTACAAATTTTCAGTTGTTATCATAAGGCCCCCACTTTTAATTTGTTTTTGCCCTGATATTGAGAATGACTGAATTTCATTGAAAGCGGCTAACCCAATATCTGGGCTTTCTCAATGCAGTGACTTCGTTGACTCAGTCCAATTTTTGTCCCATGGATATTGATCAACATAGCATCTGGTCATGTGAGCATGAGATATGAATTCATGGTGTGCATATAACCCAACACCTAGTATTTGTTTTTTCAAAAAAAAAAAATAAAAAAAAATAAATGTATGATGACCTTACTAGCACAATGTCTCTTTTGAACCACAATCTGCTGATAGAGGTTGCTAAATGATACTTCATTTCAGCTGGCCTAGGATGTCTTACGATAGGGCATTTGGTAGAGTCAAGCTAGAGTTAGAAATATGTGAGATAAATTTATGATTTTTTTTTTCAACTTTAGGAATGTAAAAGGTGCACAAACTCATATGTAAGCAGACTGGCTAGTTGAGTGCACAGTGGAGTAAGGCTCATTCCCAACAATAAAAATATGCAGTTATATACTACTCAGTTCAATTCTCTATTCATTGAGCATGTCTTTACATTGCTCAATCTACGTATTGCATACAGGGACCAAACCATGTGGCTGTGACAGCTTGTGCTACTGGGGCACATTCTATTGGTGATGCTATAAGAATGATTCAATTTGGACATGCAGATGTTATGGTTGCTGGAGGCACAGAGTCTACCATAGATGCAATATCAATAGATGGATTTTGTAGGTAAAGATTGAACCACAATATATGCCTTATTTCAACAGAAACATCTTGTTGCAATGCAGTTTTTCCCAATGAAGGTATAATTTTGTTGCTGGATTAGCGAGCAAATTTCCTTGTTCACAATTCATTGAAGTTATCTTGAAGTTTCTAATGAAATTTAAGAACTCATAGTTGACCTATCCTGGTCATTAGGATTCATCAATTTCCTCCTCTTTTGGATGCCTAATTTTCTGAAATACTTAACACAAAAATCTGTCAACATTTTGTAAGACCTAGAAATATACTAAAAAAAATGCAAAGGCTTACCTCTATCTACTCCCTTTCGTATGCCAAAATTCAGCCTTACTAGGCATTAAAACTTATTGATTGCTTACATGGGACATATGTTTCAAGTTCCAATGGACTTGAAATTATCCTATGGACCAATGTTAGGCTTGGGTTTGCATACTAAATTTTGTGCAAAAATATTGTAGGACAGGACTATACCCAATTTTCCTCCCCAGTAGCTTGTATCTTTATATGTCAATAAGTATCTTGTTTTCTGTGGCATTGGATTTGTAGCATTTACTAATTTCTAGGCAATTAAATATTCTCATTCAATTCTAAGTCAAGGCAAAGTACAATTCTGTGCCCTTAGAAGCTTTGCAACCATTTGATTGTGAGTGAGATGGATTTGTGTAAGTTCATGCCTATTGCAAGTTAATGTTCGTTATGTTGTTTGCACTTGTGGTTACTGACATTTAGTATGGGCTTTAAGCTAAGTATGGGCAAAGGTGCTGGTGTTTTGATATTGGAAGTAAGTTAAGACATGTTCTTATTGAACTTTCTTCACATTTCTTCTGCATCACTTTTGGGTGTTGATGACCCTATCAAGGAACTTGAGCATGCAAAAGAACGAGGAGCGAAAATATATGCAGAGGTTCGTGGCTATGGGATGTCAGGTTGCTTGTCAAAATAAGAAGTTGTGGAAAGTGATGTAGCAATGTGCATAGATTGTTATATTTACTCACACTGCAATATTTTATAGGAGATGCATATCACATTACTCAGCCACATGGTGATGGAAGAGGAGCCATTTTAGCAATGACAAGTGCCTTAAAACAGGCAAGCAACCTGCTTCCCTGGATTTGACTCCATCATTAATAATCCTCGAGAAGAATGCTTCATTAAACAATGTGTTTGTGTTATGCTGCCACATATGTGGGCAAAATGCCTTCATGTTTGAATAGAAACATCATTTCTCTTCTTATTGTGACAACACACTGCTTGGGAAATTATTGTTGATTTCTTGTGGAAGCACAAAGTGATGTAGTCTCTTCTTTTTGATCAATTGCAGTCTGGTCTTCAGCCTGGTCAAGTAGATTACATCAATGCCCATGCTACATCTACACCTTTAGGTAATTCTTTGAACCTTTGCATGTCTTGTCTTCAAAGAGTTGCATGATGTTATGACACTTGTTTATATGTGGTTCATTCATAATCATGGATTGTCCTATTCAGGTGATGCAGTAGAAGCCCGTGCCATTAAAACCATATTCTCTGGTCATGCAGCATCTGGCGCTTTGTCGTTGTCTTCTACTAAAGTAAGTTTACTGTTGTGTTTTGCAGGATACAGAAATAACTGAACAAAAAAAAATAGAAATAAGGGATAATTGGGAAATTCCTCATGTAAAACCAAATTAGATATACTATCTGTCTAAATCTATCTTCTCCAAACTCCCTTTTAAAACTGATATTCCCATAAAAACCGATCAGAGAGATATTCCTCTCTCTGAGTCTCTAAAAGAAATAAACCTATTAACCCAAGAATCCATTAAACACCATAAAACTAAAGGTTTTGAATATGTCCATTTAGGACTTATTTAAGTTGCTTTTAAACCATTGACCCGTGAAGGTCTTGATACCTCTATTCTTACTATTCTTAGAGATACCAGATATCTTAAATTTCAAGATTCTTTTCTGGGAACAGTTGAATTCACCTTAAACTCAGGACTAATTTCTTTTGATTGTTATCCTAACTTGATCATTTCTTTTCATGATAAAAATATTTTAAAAAATGCTGTTTTACAAGTTAAAACACATAATTATAACATGCATCATGGTTTAATACTTGTTGCACTCATATTTTGTATACATTATAAACTTGTGACATCAACATTTGTACCCACCAAACATTTGCATCACTCAGAAAAAGGTAGAACGCTTCTGTTACATACAAATCTTGCACGATCTAATATATGCATACCTAGAACCATCCAATGGAACGACGTATGTCTTCCTGAGAAATGGACATCACAAGGTGAAATAGAACTAGACAATTTACCACCTTCTAAACCCAATTCAAATTTGACACAAATAAGCTAATTCAGTGATGGTAAGATCACTCTAAAATTTGATAGATCTTCTAGTTCTAGGTTTATTGATAGTAATTCAGTATCAACCATAGATCTAAAATTTATTCCATCTAAACCTAGGCATTTTACATCAGAATTGCCTAATCCTGTCTTTAAACATGCTAGTTATAAAACTAGTATCTCACATTTGATTTACCAAATAGGTGAACCATCAAACATAGTAAACCAAGTAGATCAAGAAAAATCCCCTTCTCAGCCTACTTCACCAACATATTCTGTTGTCACAGAAAATGTTTTAAATGTTCTTGAAAAATAATTTGTTTTAAACAAGGATCTTTTAAGAAAAAATTTTTATTCCAACAAAAATAAAGAAGCAAGAACATAGTTTTTTGACCATTTTGGCGATTTTTTTGCCATAAATCCAGAAGCTTTTCTATGAATTTTTGGAAGAAAACCAAGTTCATATTCCTCTCTTTGACTAGTTTGCATATTATACTGACACCTCAAAAAAATGGAAATATTAGTATCCATAATTTGAGTGGCCATATTATATTCGTAAACCAAAGAATTCTTATTTTAAAACTTTAAATCCAGTTACTAAAAAGAACGAACTTCCGGTATGGAAAGTAGAGGGAAAGCAGATTCAGTCTGAACACCCTTCACCTAGAAAGAGTTCCTTTCAATAGGGTTCCACAACTGTTGAAGCTTCTCCTTATAAAATTTCCACAAACTTTGAACATAAGAATATAAAGAATTTGATTGAACAAAACAATTTTTCAAACGCCAACTTCCAAACAATAGGTAACCAGTTGATTAGGATAAAATCCCATATACAACAATCTGATTTACCAACGGTTAAGGTTGATAGGCATTATGTGTCTAAAACCCTTGTTTTCAAACCTTTTGAAGTCTCCACTTCTAGTAAACAACAAATACAAAACATTAAAACCAGTTTTCTAGATCAAGTTAAACAACAATTGGAATTCCTAGGATCTACAGGTTCATCTTCTTCTAAGATTGTCATAGATACATCTGTTAGACTTAGTGACAAACCAACTAGTTCTAAATCCGTTCATATTCTTGATAAATGTGGAACCTCTTTTGTTTCCAGTAAGGAAATGAAAGAATCTTAGATAGTAAACAAACTAGTTTGGACCCCTAGTGCCCAACGTATTGCTAATCTCTAGATCTAGGTCTAGAATCTAGAACCCTATCTACCCAGACCAAATGTAGTGTAAATTCCATTTATGAATGGAACATAGATGAGATGACAAAATATAATATTTTAGGTATTTTGCATCAAATACCATATTTTTGTACAAGTTTCCTCCTCCTTTTATACAAGTTTAGGAGACTGGTTAGGTACTGTTACTGACCGGTGACATTTTTGCAATAAATATGAACAATATTTTACTGTTCATGACCGATGACAATTTTGCAATTTTAGCAAACAGTAGCCAAACATGTGTTATATTATTTTTAGGCAAACGGATCTTGTGAAAATTCAAAAGGATAGTATGTTAGTCTTTAGAGGGATATTATTCTTCTTCACTGAAGTCTTTGTTATCTTTAACGAGACTGATGATCTTAACTTAAGACTTCTTAGTGGACGAAGGAGGAGATATTTCCTCAGACATTTTTGGCAGTATTGCAGAATATTGGTCCTTAGCTTCAGTGAGCTGTGCTTGCCAGTGAAACTTTTCTACCATGAAAGTAACATATTTTTTGTTCATGGCCGACAATTTAGGTTGATTAGCCTTTGCATGTGCTTTAAGATGGACAATAATCCATTGGTCAACTGCAGGGAACTTTACTGAGTTTGAAATTTTATATTGATTTCACCAGCGTATAGAGAACTGGTTGACATCCATTGTTCTTGCTCTATGAGGAGTAAATTTATACTTCCACTTAAGAACCCATGGAATAAAGAAATTAATACAGAAAGAAAATATACAAGGGAATCTTCTTTCTGATTTAGGAGTTTTATAATGTTTATTAAAAATTTTAAAACTGAGTATGATTTCATGATCAAAAATTCCTGAAGTACAACCAAAGTAATCCCACCACTGAATGAACCATTTTGGGATTTGTTTGACTTTAAAGGTTTTATCAAAGTATATAAGCCAAATATGATTCCTTTTCTGATTTTGGTAAAGGAAAGCATTGAACCAGACTTGTTGATAATCCTAATATGAGAAATAAAATTTCAAGTCAGATTTATCAGGGGTAAATTTAATGGCTTCCAAAAGAAATAGACAACCATATTGCTTAGGGTAGAGAAGGTTTAAAATGTGACAAGTTGAATAGGCATAGTCTTTGTTAGGGTCAAAGATCGTGTCTGTGAAGATTTTGACTTTATCATTGAGCTCTTTAACAATATCCTAAAATTTAAATATTACTTAGGATGGTTGGGTTTGTGAAAGGATGACTAAGTAATATGACAAAAGCTTTCTGTAATCCTAAGGTTTAAAATCCCAATTGGTCCAAATTTTGGGAGGTACCTTTGTTTAAGAACAAAAAGGTTTTGAAATACTTTTTTTAGGAAAATACCATGTCCACTTGTTGGTAGACAAAGTTTTAGAAACAAGTTGTTGAGATATCTCTTGAGATGAAGATGAGATTATCTCTTTTTGTTTTAAAACGGTTTTAGAAAGCATACTTGAGGTTCCTGTTGGTTCAGACTGAGGTTTATTTTGTAACTTTTCGAGGGATTGAAGAATCTGTGGGTTTTGAGCTAACTCTGCAGCTCATTTCTAAACTTGTAGCTCTTTGGCTTTCTTTTGTTCTTCCTTATTCTCAACAATGTCAATTCATGACTTTGGTTTGAGGGGTTTGGATGTTTTAACAGGTTTAAAATCTGATGGGGTTACCAAAGGTTTATAGGTTTTAATGACATAAGCCTTTGTCTTTACTTTTGGATATTTTGGGGGCATAACGTAGAAGGTCTGTTTTGGAGAAATTTTCTAGTCAAAAAGTTTGGTAAAGAGTTTTTTTCTCTTTTAGTACATTCAATATTAAAGTCAAATATATTTAAAATAACTTGTTATCGTGCAAAAATATGTTTAGATGCAATATTTTGAACATCTTTTTCTAAAATTTCTTTAGTTGATTTACAATCAATTTGAAGTAAAAATTTCTGATTTAGTAAATCTGTTTGAAATTTAGAAATGTACAAAACAATATTTAAAATTTTGTTTTTAATAGTAGGATAATTTAGTTGGGTAGAGTTCCAATGTCTAAAAGTATATTGAATAATATATTTTCGATGATTAGAAACCTGTTTTAAGATTTCTTTGTATCCAATGTCAAAAGCATTTGTCTTAACTATCTTCAGCAGATGAGGATTTGGAAGAATAAGGCAAAACATTTTCTAAACCTGTTGTTTTATCTTTTGGATGATAAGAGTTCATCAGTCCAAGAAAGAGGATTTTTTCTAAGTCTCTGGTGAGGAGGCTTACAAAGAAGGTTTAGATTAGGATAGAAATCAAGGATAGTCTAAACTTCCAAGAAATCTTTGGAGCTGGTTTTAGTCGACAATTCTATTTAGGAATTTATCAACAAAAGAAAGGGATCTTTGAATAGGAGTGATAGTTCTTTGGATGATATGGTGTCCTATGAAATGAACTCGAGTTTGAAAGAGGCTCATTTTAGTTTTAGAAATAATAAGACTATTCTTCTTTTTAATAAAGAAAAATGTTTTTAAATGTTTAAAATTTTCATGAATAGAATGCGAGAAGATTAAGACATCATCAATATAAATAATGATGAAATGAGAATAATATGCAAATATGTTATTCATGATGCGTTGGAATTCACTGGGTGCATTCTTTAATCTAAATAGCATTACATTTCATTTGAATTATCCAAATGGTACAATAAATGCAGTTTTATATCAGTTTTTTGGATCTAATTGGATTTGCCAAAATCTCGATTTCATGTCAAATTTAGAAAATATGTATGCAGAATGCAATTTATTTAATAAATCTCTTTTATTTGGAATAGGATATCTAATCTATCTAAAAGTTTTGTTAAGTGGTTTATAGTTTATGACTAGATGAGGTATATCACTCTTAATCTCAGAGTACTTGTTTACATAGCATGCTGCACATGACCATGACGATCTGGATTTTTCTGATTAACTTCTTACTAAGTAAATCAGAAATTTCATGTTGATAATGCTGATATAGTTCAACATTCATCTGGATAGGTCTAGCCTTGGTAGGAATTTGAAATTTTATCAAAATCCTTTTCATATGGTAAGTCTACCATATGTTGTTTTCTTTCCCAAAAAGCATTTGACAAATTTGCACAAATATCTTTTTCAAAAAGATTTTCTATGTCAAAAATTTTGTTTTTTACGAAATGAGTGAAGAGTTGTTTTTCAATTTGTTTTAAGTAAGTAGATTATTTTAAAATAGAAATTTTTGCTTTTTTTTTTTTAATTAAAAGATTAATCTCATTATTATAAATGTTGTGAGCTTTTATAATATTGAGATTTCTTATTTTAAGTTTTTCAATAAATTTAAATTTATGTTTTTAAAATTTGATTTTAAAAGAAATTCCATGATAACCTACCTCGTAAGAAGTTATCAGACTGATAAATAGTATTTCCAAAATAATAGTATGATGAATATTATTTATCAGTAAGAATGAAGTTAAAATACTAATATTTGAATTCTATTACAAATTGTTTTAATGAGCTAGCTTTAGATTCTAAAAGTTCAAGAAGAAAAGATTGAGAAGGATTGACATATTTATTCATCCATAACAATCTCTTAGATATGTTTATGGAGTTTATAGAATCTAGCCATATGACCTGATTTCTTACATTTATGACAAATAATGGATTTAAAAGGATCGATAGGAGTTGGTTTATGATGAAGGTGTTTATGAACGAATTTTTTTTTTTCAAAGAAGATTTGTAAAAAGTATCTTTGGAAGGAGACTTTTTTTGAAAATCTTTTGGATTTTGAAAAAGAAGGTTTAGTAGTTTTAGGCTTATTTGAAATGGAAGCACAACCAAATTGTTGACAAAAACTTTCCAACTCTTGTTTTGTTCACTACATTTTTCATTTCAAATGTTTATGGAGTTTAAGGTCCTAACAAATTTTAAGTATTTCTGCTTGAGTAAAACTTATTAATTCACCAAAAGTAAGTTTATCATAAGGAATTGGGTTTTACCATAACTTCCTTAAGTTTTAAACGAACTTTCTTTCCTATAAGGATAGAGAGTCATACCAGAAACTTTTCTTTTCAAAAGAATTGGTTGGAATCCTCCTTAAGTATAAGTCTGGTAAGAAAGGTGTTCTTATAAAACTGAAAATTACTTAACTTTTTACATCTAAGATTAGATAAAAGTTTAGTATTTTTATCTTTTAAATGAGATGAATCTCCTACAAAATGTAAAGAGATGGTTAAAATTAAGGTTGACACGGAATCTGGGATGAGATTTCCTAGAGTGTCAAGAATAGGGTTTTCTACATCATTTAATTTTACATAACCTAATATTTCTAATTTCTGTACTTCAGTGAGATGATAATTCCATCATCCTTTAAGCTATTTTGTAAATAATGTAATAAATATTCTAGTTACAGTAAAATCAAAAATAAAGGAATTCTGAGAATGATAAGCATTTGCTGCTATTGTTATTTGATGTAGGATACCTAAAATATTATATTTTGTCATCCCAACTATGTTCCATTCATAAATAGAATTTGTACTATATTTAGTTTGGGTAGACAGAGTTTTAGATTTTAAACCTAGATATGGAGTTCTAGCAATAGGTTGGACACTAAGGTTCCAAACTAGTTTGTTTAGTATATGAGGTTTTTCCATTTTCTTACTGGAAACAGAATAGGTTTCATACTCATCAAGAATATGAACATACTTAGAATTGATTGGTTTGTCACTAAGTCTAACAAGTGTATCTAAGACAATCCTTGAAGAGGAAGATCTTGTAGATCATAGGGATTCCAGTTGCTGTTTAACTTGATCTAGAAAACTGATTTTATTGTCCTGTATCTCTTGTTTTCTAAAAGTGGAGACTTCAAAAGGTTTAAAAGCAGAGGTCATGATAGTGTAGCAAAAGAGAGGAAAAAGAAAAAAACAAAAAACCCTTATTTAGAACATTAATTCAAGTCTAATAAATATAAAACTCTAAGAAGTTCCAAGCTTATGAAAATTCCTCTCTCCTTTCTTGTATCTTTGTTTCTTTTTCCTTTTTAAATTATATGGACAAGTCTTCATTTTCACAAAAAATAAAAATAAAAAGCAAGAGCAATAGTTTAAAATTCAACGAAATGATAAAAAGACTGAATATGGTTCATATACATGACTTTTTTTTATTGAATTGAAAATTTGTAAGAACCTTTTATTTTTTCTTCCAACTTGGTTTTATGTCCTTTTTGGACTACAATCATATCTTCAATCAATTAATGGTGATAAATTATTGCTAAATTATGCTAGCTAAACGAAGTTATAAGAGGATAAGCAAGAGGCAAGACACGTTAGGTACAAAGTAACTTGGTATACTCTCTTGGAGGGAAAGCTATGTAAGTGATCCTTTAGCCTCTTATTATTGAATTGTTTGATCCAAGAAGAAGGAAATTAAATATTGAGAGAAATACATGAGAGAATATATGACAATTATATTGTAGAATGGATCATGGTCTTGAAAGCTTTAAGGTAAGGGTTTTATTGGTCAATGATAAAGGAGGATTCTCTGCAACTTGAAAAAAAAAATGTGACAATTACCAGTAACTTGTGAACATATCCTAACTACTGAAATAGTGGTAGTAGAATTGGTGGGGACAAGATTTGTTATGACCTTTCCCAAGAGCTATAAGGGCAAAAAGTATACAGTGGTAATAATGAACTATTTCACTAATTTGTTAAAAGTTGAAATTTTAACAACCATAACTAAAACAAACATAAAGAGGTTCATTTGGAAATCCATCATAACCAGATTTGGCATCCTGTATACCATCATCACTAAAAATAGGAAATAATTTGACAAAGTCAAATTTAGAACATTTTATAAAGAACTTGACATCTGATTGAAATTTGTAGCCATAAAGCATCCTTAAGCCAACAAATAAGAAGTTATTAACAAGTTTATCACATAAAGCCTCAAAAAGAGACTAGAGAAATAAAAAGGACAAAAAAAAGATGAACTGTTTGACATCTTATGGCATATTGCACCACCTCTACAATAGACCCCATTTGCCCTTGACTTTGAGTTAAAACCAATGATATCTATAAAAGTAAGAGAGTTGAGCTATTGATTCAACAACATTTAAGAGGAAGTTAACAATGAAGACTTGTAGACTAACCTTTACTTGCTTGAGCAAGTTACAGAACAAGCCCTTATGAGTGCAGTAGCTTACTAGTAGAAAATGACTTAGCACCATAATAAACATGTCAGAGATCACCTATTTAATCAAGACACCCTTGTCTTATGCAAATGTGAACCAGGAACGAGTGATGAAAGAACAATTCTATTGACACCTAATTGGAAAGGGCCTTATAAGATAGCAAAAGTGATTTATAGGCTAAAAGAGTTAAATAGAACTCAATCCTTAGGCATAACACTCAACAAATTTAAAAATTTATTATCATTAATCATCTATATCTTGTTTTTTCCTAGAAAAGGTACATGTATCCATGCATTATGATTCATGATTAAGGAAAAATAAAAAGCTTTATCCATTATAAAGATACATTTTGACTTCTTGCTCACTTGATGCTTATAAAGACTCTGAAGCCATAAATGCATACTTTAAGATAATATAAAGGTTTCCTTATGCAAAAAAGGCCTTTAAGTTAATACTTTATATTTTAAGGGACTCATTTGAGCCCTTAAAATAATAATTAAGAAATGGTTAACATAAAGGTGACTCCTCCCCTTAAAAGGACTTTTAAGCCATTACTTTGCCCCCTAAAAGACCTACTTGATCCCTTGGATTAGTAAAATAAAAGATAGTTAACAAATAGGTCACTACCAAAAAAGAATAAAAAAAGAGCTTAAGTCAATGCTTTTTCCTTAAGGAACTTGTTAGAGTCTTGAAAGTAATAAACTAGAAAATGGTTAAAACTTAGGGTGACCCTCTCTTACAAAAAAAGGGCCTTTGAGTCAACATTTTGCATTGAAAAGGACCTACATGAGCTTTTAAAATAATAAATCAAAATATGGTGAACACAAAAGTCACTTCCCTAAAAAAGGTCTTTCAAGTTAACACTCCATGTCTTAAGGGATCCGTTTCAATTTGTTGGAATTAAAAACCAAAAAAATGTTTAACATAAAGGTCTCCTTCCTCCCAAACAAGCCTTTAAGTTAATACTTTATGTCTTAATAGGCACGTTTGAGCCCTTAAAGTAATAAACCAAAATATAGTTAACACAAATTTCATCATTTCCTCTTTATAGGGCCTTGGAGTTAATGCTCAGTGTCTTAAGAGACCCGCTTAAGCCTATGGAATGATAAACCAAAAAATATTTAGTACAATGGTCCCCTTACCTTAAATTGATCTCTGAGTCAACATTCCACATTCCAAAAGACCTTCCTAAGCCTGTAGAGTAAAAAGCCAATGATATGGTTTTTCTAATAATTTCTTAGCGTAGAGTAAACATCAAGTAAATACTTTATGCCCTAAGGGATTTATGATAATTTCTAATATAATAACTAAAAACAATTTGTTGCCAAAAAAAGAGTTTTAGTAGCACTCTTTAAATTGTTAAAGCTCATTTAAGAACAACACACTTGACAAGAAGTGCAAATTAAGTTAAAGTCACAATGTAGGATGATTCTCTTATTCTCTTTAAAATAACTCTATGACTAAATTAATACTCCAAGTTGGGACTTGACAAGTGAGCCAAATTTGCAATATGAGATGAGTCTTTTAGAAAAAACTTTATGTCCAACACAATACTCAAGTTATGAGTTAACACATAAAATAAAGAATAAAATAATTGGAGAATCTTAAAGTGAAATTAAATGAGTGAGAAACACAGTCACAAATTCTTTGAATTTATAAAAAGAAATCACTAATGAACTTTTACCATAAGACACAAAACATGTGATTGAATCAATAATGAGGTGACATAACTACCTCTTATATTTATGAAGAATAGGCTATTATCAATACCAAAGAAAATACAAGATATCGACAAATAGTTATAATATGTGATCTTATCAAAAGCCAACTTCATCAAAACTAAGCAAAAAGTACAAGCAATTTAAGACCAAATACAAAAAGTAGCAAAAAGGTATAAATCATAAATAGTGGTCTAATTAGGTGGGGCAATTCCCTATAAAGGCACACAAAAGGCTAAATTGGAAGACTGAGGAGCTTTACCTCAATTGTGTATAGAAACAACATCCACTTTTAACCAAGAATTATTAGGTTAAGGAACCACTAACCAATATTATTGACTTTGGAAACTTCTTGTACATATAAGAGTAACATTGGCAATACCAATAGTTGTTATAATTGACAACTTCCTTGTTAGCATCCTTAATTTAAATAAAGCTATTTTGAGCATGGTTTAACTTCTGTAGTAGCTTATACTTGCATTTAATGGTGTTCTCCAAACTAGGCTTAAGTTAGGTCAACTTAAATTTAGTCTCAGAGCCTCACTCAAAAAACTTAATCTCCAATTGTTGGCAATAAGTAGCCTTTCTTTCTAATATCTTTTCAAGGTCCTTAACCTTAACATCAATAGCTAATAATTTTGCATCTCTATCAGTTATCTTCTTCTTGACACCCTTAAATTCTTCCCTTAGTTGTTATATACAAGTCTTGAGCTAGTTATCTGATATAACAAATTGCATGATTCAACCATCAAGTAAAAAGTAAGCTTTTTTAACACCATCTCATTACTTTTGCAATAGCTTAAGTTTCATGATCAAAACTCTTTAATTGCAAAAGAACTCCCTTAATGCTCAACACCACAACATAAAGGCCTCCATTCACTTAAGAAGTATGTAAGAGAGCTGAGTAATTGATGGGCAATCTCCTAACATCATCTATAAGCATACAATTCTCTAAATTTGAAATTGACATGGGCTGGTTGCCTTTGTCTAAAGAATGAGGTAATCAAGTGCTGTTGGTTTCCAATCTTCCTTATCAAACAAATTTTAATCTATAGAGCTTTCAACTCTTGGATCCTTGACATTTAAACTTGAAAAGAATGAAGTCACATCTTGAGTTGTTGTGGTAGAATCAACCATGTCCTTGTTCACTCCACCATCATTGTCATTGGCAACTATTTGTGTCATCCCTCCTTAATTGGCAAAGAAAGTGCCTGCACCTTTGTGAGCATGCTTAGAAGAGTTAATTAAGTTGACATTGCCTAAAGAGCACTTATGACCTATAGACTACTTCTTACCCAACTTGCATGATTTAAAGGCCTTCAAACCATTACTTTTAATGCATTTAGGCTTAATACTAATAATCAACTTAGAGCTCAAGCTGGTTTTGAGAAGGTTTACCTACAAAAGATACGTGACTTAATGATTAATGAAACTTAACCAAAAGGGAAATAAGTAAGAATATACAATGAGATAAGTTAAGGGGAATGTCTTTATTGACATTTGTTTGCATTCCCTCCATTGCAAAACACCTTGAGACTAAAGATCCCTTTGCCCTTATGACTATTCATACTTGAATGAGGAATGAGCTCACAAATGATTGACATCTTGCTATCATAAATTAGCCAATACTTTAACTGACTTTTCAATGAGATTAAGTTATAAAGTATCTTTTTAACACTTCCATAGGGAGTCCTAAGGAAGGTTTATATTCACTTTTGGCATGAAGTTTTCATCTCTTGAGATAATAATTTTTTTTTTCTAGAAAATGAATAAGGAAAAACTTTCCTTTAACTCCCTTTATTATAGAGCCTAGCTTTTTAAGTTTGAGAGATCAATCAACACTCTTTTTCTTGTTAACACATTAGAAACCCCTTTCTCCCTTAGAAATAATATTGACTAACCCATAAAGGCTAGTTAGCATAGTCTTTGTAATGGTAGCATGACACCTTAAATCTAAAGCTAATAAGCTCATCAAGAGATGCTAGGAATTAGGAACTAATTGTCATAAGCTATTTTAATATACATGAAAAACTCCTAAATGGCATGAGAAATAGGCAGAGTCAACCTAGCCTCGGGTTACCCTACATAAACGGTAATAAAACTAGGAGGCAGACAATAACCTTTCTTATTCAAGTAGGGAGCAATTATGTAACCCTCTTAGGAGGATGATAACGAACTCTCATTGAATATATGTTCAATAAACTTTTCAAAGTTTCAGAAGTGAAATCTCAACCTCCACAATCATACATATCATGTAGCTCTCGAACTTGGGGCGGATTATTTTCCTATAGATAAATAGTTGCTTAGAAATGTCCTGGTTATAAAGGGTGATACGTGAGCAATAGAACCACCATATCTACAATGTTCTTCAGAAAATACCCAAACTAAGACTAAATACTTAAATGAAGTATAACTCTTTTGCAATATGTTTGAGAAAATGTTAATTAAATGAAAAAAGAGACACTAAATACCTTTTTTTTATAGAATGACTTGACTAATTAAAAATAGATAGGTGACAATCACTACTAACAATTATGTGTAATTAAGGAAACATGATGCATGGTAAGAAACAAAAAAGTGTATAATGGCAAAAAGTTGTAAGGTAGCTAACTAACGAAGTGAGACATTTTAAGTATAATCTAGAAGTATATAATAACCCAATGAATAACACATACTAAGTGGAAAGGAAGATTTGTAGGAAAAAAGAGAAACAATTCTCATTAATATTATCTTTTAAGAATCTTAAAAGTTCTCTCTAACACATAAGAAGGAAAGTTGCAATAAGCCCCATAACATGAAGGTTCTCCTTTTTGGTACTCGTAGGCAAGCCGCTATTCATAGCTTGCAACACATTTTCTAGTTCCTTTACTCTCTCCCTTGCCTTAGTGGCTTTCTTTTATTAGGAATCAACATTTTCACAAATCTCTTTTCACTCCTCATCGTAACGGTGGCCTTATGCATGCCTTTGCACATTAAATGATGAATGAATTAGTCACTAAACTTATTATTGTCCATAATCACAAGCTTATGCTTCTTATTAGAAACTTTAACCTCTTAAGTTGATCTTTTCCCTATCCTTATCATGTTAGATTAGGATCTAACACAGTTGTTAACATGCATGTGAACTGACTAGTCAAAAAGAGGAGCATCCTCTGAACTAGGGACTTGCTCATAAGCTTCTCACCTCCAATACATTATGGCCCTTTAATTGTACTTGGCAAGATGGAAGACATAGTTGTAGTTCACTTTTCCAAATAGACTACCTTTGGGAAGGGCCCTTTAGGAAATGTCAATATAATTTACTTCTTGACTCATTTAGAAGTTAAATACAAATTAATGTTATCATCATCCAATACCTTTTTAAAGCTGTGAAGATGGATGAGAACATTCCTAGTAAGAATGGTGTTAGCTTAACAAGTATCCTTTTCTAGCATAATCAAGTTCTGTCAACCATAAAAAATTTGCAGAACTCTTAAAAAAATCTTAGAAATAGGACAGGTTAAGCCTATAGCCAATTGTTGCACATAGATAGAAGAGGCTTGTGGCAAGCCCTCTCGATCTTAAAGGAATGATGGACTCAGATTGCCCTTCTATACATTTATTCCAAGTAGTTATTGTATGCCAAGGGAAAAACTTAGGGAACATCTTTATTCTTATAAGCTCCATAACTTAGAATCATAAAAGACAACAAACCCTTATGTGGCAACATGTTGTTGGCCATAAGCATCTCTTGATTGTGAACTACTCTTCATCTGGAGGAACCTCTGCCCTTTGAGGTAAAACCTTTCCCCCTTGAGGCACGTCACACTCTTCTTGATGTATATTGCACCTCCTCCTCTTGAAATACTCTCTCATATGGCTAAGACATTATAACTCAAGAATGAACAATGCACAATTCCTTTAAAGATTCAACAAATGTCCCACAACACTTGCTCTTTAAATTGGAAGAATTTTGAAATATGAAGAGGCATAAGCCTAAAAGATGTCAATTAAAGGCCTTAAAGATCACTTAAGTCTATAAACGTCTGATCAAATAAGCTATTTCAAAATTTTTTAAAACATCAACCAATGAAAAAGGGACAAAAATTTTTAACTTTAAAAATAAGCCAAAACCTTTAAGGGAACAAGTGATATGAACATTATCACTATGGGCCTCCAATCCACTTCTTAGAAAGGCCTAGTCTTACTTCTAATTTGATAAGCCATTAAGTTAACTTTCCTACCCTGAAATTTGGATAACCTATCATCAATGCCCCTTTAAGAAATTTATCAAAGCAACCTTCCTTAATTAAGGCTACTTTGACAAAAGAGACATGTATTAGAACCATAGGCAATTGTGCACTCATAAAAGGGGTAAACACCTCTTAGTGCCTTTAACGTACATTTGGAAAAACATTGCTCCACCATCTCTTTTGCTACTAGAGCATGTCAAGAGAGCACACTAGTACTACCCATCAAGGCCGTCTAGTTAGCAAGCCACCCTGGCTTGTCATTTTTTCTTTAGCTAATGGGAGCTCTCCCAAGGTCTTATAAATATTTCATGTCTTAGTAGCCATAAGAAATATTTAATGTCTTAGTAACCCCAAGAAAAGTAATCTTTTTAGCGTAAACCCAAAACTCTAATATTCACTTTTGGTCTCATATCTACCCTTACTTAGGTATTGAAGTGTTAATGTTGGATCCTAGCTTAACACCCATAACCTTTCTCTATATTGTAGGCCTCCAAGCCCCTCATTGGAAAAAACTCCTCACTAAATTTCATTAATCTTTAACTACTTTTTAAAATTAAATCTCTCCTTGAATCATCTGATGCCATTAAGTAGTAGACTTTTCATTCTCCGAAGACCAAAACTACTCTCTGGATGGCCCCTTTATACCTTAACCTTAAATGGATGTTGATGGGTATGTTATTTGTGAACCTAGTCTTACTAGGATAAGGGAAGTTGTTTGGGATCATCTTGGTATGTTCTCTACATCATTTTGTCTTATTGGTGTTCATGATTCTAATATTGCTGGACTTCTAGCCATAAAGAAAGCTATGCAAATTTTGTATGACAATTTGTTGATCGTGGGAAACCATTTTATTATTGATTGGAACTATGTTATTACAGTTTCTTTGGTGAAAGGAAAAGCTACTGGCTCCTAGCAATTATGAGAAGCTACTGGATCCTAGCAATTATGAGATGAAATATGCTATGTTGAGATCTTCATGAATTTTCATAATTAGGATGTTTTCAATAAAAGGAGAAATTGTCATGTAATTACAACCCATCCAACTAAAGAAGTTGATAGAGAAGAAAATTTTATTGCTTGGCTTTTAGCTTAGGTGTTGGCCTTTTCCATACTTTGCTTGTAGGTCCTCTACATCTCTAGTATCTTTGTCTTCTTACTTACCAAAAAAATAAAAAGAAAATCTCTGTCTATTGTATTATTGTTTACAATGGCAAGCAGCTAAAGTTTGTGCATGTTTGGTCTTTTTAGATAACTATTTTTTCTTGTGTATTTAGCTCTACTTTGTCATTTATGTGCTTGCTTATGTATAGTTGGATGAGTTATTAGTAGTTCCATCGTATTGTAAACTTATGTCCATTAATAATTCTATTTCAAAGGAAGTTCATTTAAGTAGACGAGTGGAAGGCAACTTCTCTTGCGGGGTGGGCTTTTTATTAGAATACTTTACTGCTTTGGAAAACCAAAAAAACATAAAGTTTTACTTGGAAGACCAAAGTGTTGGAAATACCCAAAAGGGAAAAATAAATTTACGTATTGATTAATGGAAGGTTTTAATGATCATTCCAAAAAATGAAACAATCTTATAAGGTAAAATATCATACATAGACCAATAAAATTAAGGGAGAAAGGATTTGAGAGATGGTGAAGAGAATGGTCCACTGATCAAACCCTCAACAATGTACTTATAAGCAGCTTCTGTCAAGTGAACTCCATCCCAACTTGCATAATCCAACGGATTGTTGCACACTTTTGAGCCAATAAAGCCACACCTTGCTGAATTGTTGTAATTGTATGGTCCACCTCCTCCACAACAAGTTGTTAGTGCCCCCTCATAAAAGCCTGCATTATTCATAATACATGCTCACTTTTATTGTTATCGTGACTATCCATCTACTCTACCTAATTGTACATCATATGTTTTTAAAAAAAAAGTATATGAAACCTACTTGGGCACTACACTCCTGCTGTCACCTGCGTCTTCTCTTTTTACGAAGTCTTAGCCCAAAGCGATACTTCCTCATATTGAGGAAAATTTTGGAGCTTACCAAAACAACAATGCTATATATTATTTTATTTTTAATTGGGGGCAATTAGGATTAAAATTACTATTCATAACTTAGTAGTCCACCATTATAAAATTTAAAATAATATCTTGTAAATCTTAAGCCTAATTTATAGTTAAATTTATCTTCTCAATTCAGTTTAACAATAAAAAAGGAAATTAGTAAGACTAAGACTTCAACAGATAATTATTTTTCTTTGGATTAGTTAAAAAGATTAAAAAAAAAAAGGTTCTAAATTTTTATAATTTTTTACAATTAAATTTTAAAATTTTCAATATTTTTTTTCTGCAGTTCCATATTTTTTACATTTATTTTAACTCCATCATTTTTTTGAACAAAAAATGATTAGAAATTGTATATTAATTAAATAAAAATTAATTATTTTTCATTAAAAAAATCAGTTAATTTTTTTTTTTAAATTTCATAATTTAAATAAAAATAAAAAAGATTGAAAATTTAATCATTAAAATTTATAAAAATTTAAAACTAAATTTTTAGATATTCGGCTATAAAAGACAACAATGCAGAGTTTGTGCTCCAAATCTCACCTAAATTTTAAATTTAGTAACTATGTATAAAGTTGTACATGGAAGTTGCAACTGATAATTCGCGTCAGGGTGCAAAGGAACTTCATATATACGTTTTAAAAACTAAGCCGAAGGATGTTCCTTTCTTATTATGTTGGAAAAAAAAAAAAAGAAATCCTTAAGTACGTGAATTATCCCGTCCAAGGTGCCACCGCCACAATCAGCAGACCAAAAAAACCCACGAGCTTCGTTCCAGTCGGGTGCTATTCATTTATTGTTCCTCAATCCAAGAAAGCATGCCAACTTAAATAAATGCATCAGTAGGAAAATTTTACCTATTTTTTTAACTTCAGAGGCTGAAATTTAAAGGCCAAAATTAGCGTTTTCAAATTACAATTCTTCGTACCAACATGGTTAGAATTCGCTAAAAACATTAATGATTTAAGTCTTATATTTTTTTTTATTTGAACACGAAAATGATTAAAACAGTCCAAAAATTTTAAGTGTCAGACCATGCTGAACTTGGGTTGACCTACGGGTTAGCCCAGGGTTTTCAGAAAAAGCGGAAAAGAAATATAATTAAAGACTAATATTTGAACTATAAATATTATGCACAAAAGTGATAACTTCTACTATTTAAACTATCAAAATATGTGTTATTATGTTATATTATAAGTGTTATTAGACACTTTTTGTTGTTCTAAAGAGAAACTTAAGGACCTAAATAGAAAAATAAAAAATTTATGACAGAATAAAGAGTTTGAATGAAGAACAAAAACCAAACTATACTTTTGGCCAAGGTTTAAATGGTATGTTTTATTATAAACATTATTTAAGTTAATAGGGTCTAGCCACTTTTTATTACCATAATTTATGAACCGGTATCATATGTGTTAGTCAAGATGAGAATTTTACGATCCATATTTTATGACAATTTACTGCAAATCAAAACAGTAATGTCATGGTTCAATTTATTAACCCTGTGACCATATTGGCAGATCAACTTGGCCTAAAATCTTTGCAATCCATATATGCAATTGCAATTTGCAAATCAAAGGAATAAAGACTGACCATAATGTCGTGGTTGATGATAGAAACGCATGGCCGACCCGTAGTAATCGGCATAAATTATCCTTGCGCGTGGATACTTTTGCCTCAGCACCTCCAGGGCTCGTTTGAGTTGATTATTATGATACTTGGAGAAGGCATTGTAGGCTTTCAGGCAACCATTTCGATCATAGTCTGTTCTATTGGGGCTTTGAAACAAGGTCAAATAGGCGGCGGAGCATCCAATAGGCAAGTTCCCCGGCACCATCAATTCCACTGCACCTTCCTCTATCAGCACCTATAGCACAATTTTAAATATATTTGCCACAAAAAATTTTTAGAAAAAGGGAAGGGAGATGAATTTGATTAAGGGACTTGGTATGTTTTTTTGCCTTACAATGGCTGCCTTGGTGATTGCTTCAACTACAAGAGGTACAGTACCTCTCAGTTGTTTAATGCTTCTACCAGCAAAGAAAGGATAGTTGTAGTCATTTCCTCCAATCTCGCCCACAAGAAACAGTGATTTCTTGAAGTAATCATAACAACCTTCGCTAATGAAATTAATTATCAGCACTAATATTGAAAGCTAAGAAAAAAAAAAAAGAAAAAACATATGGCGAATTATCACGTTCCATTTTATTAGAATTGAAATAGGATTGGAGGTCTTACAACGTAGGAAATGATTTGTAGACACGGAGAATGAACATGGTCCAGAACGCACCAATAAAAAAAATAAAATTATTGAACACAATTGACAAGAAATTGTTAATAATTGTGAATGAAACGTGAGTGGCTAATCATATTCCGATTCCTCACCATGCTTATTGCTGCAAAGCGAAGACTTGAGCTTTTTGAACCAACCAAGCTGAACGCCCAACGAGTCGTTGGTCCACAAAAGGGATCCAACGTTTTGGTCGTAGAAGAAATTGGGATCGAGTGCAGTAGCTCCAGCCACAGCAAAGTTTACCCCGTCTTGTAAATATTGGCCTTTGCCAAGTGCTAAATAGGGTGTCAAATATGGCAATCCACATGCTTCAGCTGCAATAGCATTACATTTCGGAATGAGTGCTGAGCGGGCTGTGATAATTTAATCAACTCAAATAATGCAGAAGCCAAATAAAGACGTATGCCTTGACGTACCAATGAAGTCAACTACTAGGCGTCCGTCGGAGCAGCGGCCTGTTGGATGCAGAAAAAAGGTCTCGCCGTATGGAAGCTTTCCAATTACAGGAAATGCCTTGGCACCAGAAATCAGGAAATTTCCAGTGTCACTAAGAGAGTCACCAAAGTTGTAAATTGATTCATATTGTAGATGAGTTGGAGAAACTGCTGCAACGAAATCAAGGGCAAAGCAAAAAGAGAGGAGGGTGACTAAGATTTTCATGATAATGAACAAGTTTCTGATTTCTTTTAATCTTGACATGAACAAATTGCTTTTGCCTTTCTATCCAATGTTTTGTGCCATTGTTATTATATGTCAAGTCCATCTCCAAGCATCTATATATAATTTCCGTCTCATTATGGAGTGACTTTTTCTCTTGTGACTTCCCCTCTAACTTGGTAGGTGCATGAAGGCCCACGTTTGCTGACCTCATTTACTTGCATACTTGTAAGTGTTTGACATATGAACGTTCCATTCAAAATAAACTAAATAAAGAAAAAAGAAGAAGAAGAAGAAGAAGAAGAAGCAAAACTCATTAACTCTGTTACGGGAGAAGTTTATTTATTTACTACTTTTGTCACGGGAAAGAACTATTTGATTATGAATTTAGGGAATTTCTAGTAGGCAATATAATGACTAGCACATTTCGGCAGCTTCCAGGTGGTTAGAAACCAAACTGATCTCCCTCTTGCTGCACTGCTATTTGGTAAGAAATCAAGGACTAACAGGCTTCTCCCATTTTATTAATGGCTAAAAGGTGCCTTGATTGCAATAATGTTAGACCTGACTGTAAGGCTAGCACAATTTGCACCAGAAAAAACTATGTCTAGTAGATATATATATATATATATATTGCTTACGTTTCTTTGACCCAATCATTCATAATACCTTAGGAACCATCTCATAGATAATCATATATGTTTTGCATCAACAAAAGATGTAATTTATACGAGATGTTAGTTTAGCGACGGTAGTTGAGCTGTTAATGAAGTATGAAACAATATTTGCATCGATTCTATTCTTTCCCTTTCTTTTTTTTTTTTTTTTTTTGGTTGGGATGTGATACTTCATTTTATTTAAGCTATATACTACAATTTCTAGTAACTTGTCCTACAAGTTTTCCCCACTGGTTACCTAAAGTTCCAATTAAATAACATCCGTCGGTGTGAAGGGAGGGGCTTAACATTCCTAACGACTAGTCGTTGATCGCTCCAAGACCATAGTTTTACATTTTTCTTGATTCCCTTGTCGACTGCTCGTTATCTGTCTATTGGATTACTAGTGAATATGCGTCTTTAATACCACAAGCAGTTATTAGTGGTAATTTACATCTCCATGATTTCTACTTATGAATGATCACACCAAACAGAATACTAGGAGACAATCCCTTCCTGTTCCCCTAGACACTAACTCGCATCCGTTATGGGACAAAGTAACAAGCAACAAACAACATTTATTGAACAATTTAACATCACAATCTACCTCAAAACTTTAAAATTTGAGTTATGAATCTTTTAATTATATATATATATATATATATATTTCTTGCTTTTCTATTTTACTTTTCACGTGGGAGAAACTCCCACTTGCAACTCAAAAATTACAAAATTTCCCAGAAGTACTACATTGAAAAAGAGGGTGGCTAACTGTTTCAATTAAACAGTAACAAAAACTCAATTGTTCCGTCACGAGGTGACGCAGTACTTAGTGAGATAAAGCTAATACTCAATTAAACCTAAAAAGCTAATATTTCTCAAAGAAAAAAATAGAGATAAGACAAATGTTTTTGTTGAAATATGTATATATTTATAGATAAAACTAGCTAATTAATTGAAAAAATATTTTAATTTAAATGATAAAACACTTGAATGACTAAATAAGAAAATATCTAATTAAATAGAAAATACTTAAAAATAGAAAATATTTTTTTTAGTGATTTCACTTAAGTATAAATAGTGAAATTATATTTTAAATAATTTCACATAAATTTAAATAATGAAATTATATTTGATAGTCAAGTTTTTAAAATTTTCTTTTGGACTTTTGTCGGTCCTTTTGGTCCATGACGTTTTAGATTACTCATTTTATGTTAGTCCCTTCCACTTGAAAAAAACTCGACCTTAAGTTTAAGTTAGGGTCTAAATAAAGAGACTTATCAATTGAATAAAATGAATAAATATTTGCAACATTGATGACCTTGTAAATCCCCTACTCCTTAGGTAGATCAATTACGTATACAGTGTCATTAAGTTTCTTAAACACCTAATAAGGACCATATTTTTTAAGCTACAACTCATTGTAAGAACCAATAAAAAATAACTCCTTACAAAGGAACACCATTACCTTGTTACCCTCTTGAAACAACTTGCTTCTTTAATACTTGTTAACAACTCTTCTGTATTTCTCATTAATAATTTCTAACTTATGTTTCACCTTACCTTGGACAGATTGCACTTGTTTTGCAAAACGCTCAACCACACTATTGAGGTCTGGAACTTGAGGAAGTTTAACCAAATACAAAGCATCTTATAGACATTTAGTATAAATAATAAAGAACAGAAACTTTCTTGTAGCATTGAGAACTACATTATTGTATGCAAACTTTGCTTGACTTAAGGCAAAGTCCCATTACTTTGACTTGTCTCCATAATAAGATTGCCTAGGGTCTATTAAGGGACTTAGTCTGACCATCTATCTGGGAATGAGTTGTAATGCTGAACTTCAATAATGAATCAAATAGCTTCCATAAAATGATCCAAAAGTGATTGAGAAACCTTGTGTTGTGGTTAAAAGAGATGGATTCAGGCACTCTATATAAGTGTACAACCTCTTTAAAGATAGACAAACTACATTTGAAGTATCATAGGTCTTTTTTGTAAGGAATGAAATGACTTATTTTGGAAAACTTGTCAATAACAACAAACACAAAATCCATATTGTGTTGGGTCTAAAATAATATCCATTGACAAGTCTTCCCAAATATTGTCTGGAACACTCGAAGACATATAAAGTCTAGTATTTTGTTACTAGCCTTTGGCTATCTGAAAAATATAACACCATTGGACAAATTTGCCAACATCCCTCTTTAATTGCAGCCAATAATATCACTCTTGGATAACAGCAATTGTTGTCATACCCAAGATGACTTACAAGACCACCTCTATGCAGATCACAAAAAATTTTCTCTCTCAATGAAGAACAATGAATACAAAGTTGATTTCCACGCATTAAATAACCATTAAAAATATGGAAATCATCTGTCAATTGCCTTTGAATTCACTTTTCCTAAATTGTTTCAAAGTATTTATCATGCTCATACAATTCATAAAGAGATTCAAAACCAACTATTTCACTACTCAATGTCATTAACAGTGATGCTTTCCTACTTAAGGCATTAGTAACCTTATTTTACTGACCTGTTTTGTGAAATAAATTGAAAGGAAACTTTTGTAAGAAAGTAAACCACTTGGCATGCATATTATTGCTAAGTCACTTTTGACTGTGAGGATACTTGAGAGCCTATTAATCAGAGTATAAGATGAACTCACGTCTTACTAAATAATGTTTTCAATGCTTAAAAGCTCTCACAACTACATAAAATTATTTGTCATATGTTGACCACTTTTGTTGGGTTTTACTAAGTTTCTCATTAAAATATGTAACTAGCATTTTTTTCTTAAGAAAGAGCTACGCCGACTCCAATTCCATTGGTATCATACTTATCTTCAAACAACTTTTCAAAGTTAGGAAGGACTAGCACTATATTAGTAGATAATTTTTCCTTGATGAGAGCAAAACACTGCTCTTCTTCATCTCCCCACTGAAACTTGCCTTTCTTAAGACATTTGGTGATAGGTGTCATGATAATATTGAAATTTCGGATGTACCTTCGATAAAAGATTGTTAAGCCATGGACACTTCGTATGTCACTTACTATTTTAGGGTAGGCCAATCTCAAATTGCTTGTACGTTATCCTCGTCAACTTGGATACCGTGAGAACTAACTCTATACCCTAGGAAGAGTAACTTGTTAGTCATAAAATTACACTTCAAATTTACATATAGCTTATTTTCTTATAGCACTACAAATACATTTCTTAAGTGTAAAACATGATCCTTTATTGATTGACCATAAATAAAAATATCATCAAAGTATACAACCATAAATTGGATAATGAAGGGTTTTAATACCTAATTTATTAACCTCATAAAGGTGTGAGAGGCATTTAAGAGACCAAATGACATCATTAGCCACTTATAAAGACTCTCTTAGGTTTTAAAGGTAGTTTTCCACTCGTCCCTAGATTTGATTCTAATTTGATGATAACCATTTCAAAGATCACTTTTTGAAAACAGCTTGGAACTATCTAGTTGGTCTAACATGTCATATAGTTTGAGAATTGGAAAGTTATACCCAATGTTGATCTTGTTGATGACTCGATTATCAACACATATCCACCAACTACCATCTTTCTTTCGAGTTAATAATACGGGTACAACATATAGGCTTAAGCTCTTTTTGATATGCCCTTTTTGTAGCAATTATTCTACCTTCTACCTCAAGATCTTACTTTCTTTGGGACTTATCTAGTAATGTGGTAGGTCAAGGAGACTGGCTGTAAGAACTAAATCAATATGATGTTGGATATTATGCATTGGTGACAACTCGTTTGATAACTTCTTTAGTATAGTTTCATTGAATTCTTTTAACAATGGGTTGATTAATTCTAGAATTTTTGTCTTTGGACCATTGGTTACTTCACCTTTAACTACTAGCATATGAACCTCTTATGATTATTTAAAAGTAGCTTTAATCTCTTGATTTGAGTGGGTGATTGTTAGGAAAGTTTTCCCCTCCACCTAAGAAGTCTTAGTTCAAAACCCTCTTTTTATAGGCAATAGTTTATATTTCACCCTATTCTTTTCAAGCTTGTAGATTTTCATTTAGCCTGAATGTTGAACATTAAAGTTAAATTGCCATAGCCACCCAAACAATAAGTGACAAGTTTCCATGTTTATAACATCATAGTAGACCTTATCTGTGTTTAGGTCATTTAAGAAAGGAATCTTACACTGTTTTGTACTTGAATTTCTCCAATTGCTTTGATCAACCCTGATGGTGCATAGATGTGGGTGCTTCTCTAGTGGTAGCTACAATTTCTTAATAGTCTCTATCCCAATAATATTTTTTTGACTACCATTATCAATAATCAAATTAAATAAAGTATTATTGATTGTGTATCTAATGCAAAATAACTTGTTTCATTGAGTATCATCCTTCTGCTTAGGAGCTAACATCAACTTTCTTACCATTGACACAAATTGATCATCCTCGAAATCACACTCTTCACCATCTAGACAATAATAAACTTCATCATCTTTAACTTTAACAACTCCCTCCTACTCTACTATGTTTACTGTCTTCCAACATAAGCAATTACTAGAATGATGATTTGTTTCCTTGCACTTATAGCACTTACCTAATATAGAGTACTTATAAGGATTAACATTTTGGATTACAACTTTCTCAGCAAGCACTTGTTTGAACTCAGATTTTGTCTTGGATTGGTTTCAATACATTAAGGTATCTTGAGACTTGTTAGCTCTTTGATTCCATTAAGTTGTTGTGCTCAAACAATTTGAAAATTTTTTTGAGCATTCATGAATTGACTGATTACCTTGGTTGCAACATTGATATTGAAAAAGGTTTTGCTTATAATCTAAAGAAAAGAACACTTCTTTTAGAAGTTGTTTCATTTTATACTAACCTCTAATTGGATCTTTCCCTTCTATTCTCCTACAGTTACTCAATCGTTCCCACCAAGCAGACGTTCCTCTTTTTAGCTAACAAACTACTAATCTAACTTTTTGTTCCTTGGATATCACTATGTAATCAAAGAATCTTTCTACTTTGGTTACCAATCCATAAAACTTTTAATATTTAATTCACAATTAAAAATAGAGATATCTAATATTAGTCAAAATATATTTAACATTTTAAGATGTTGGGTTCGTCATTATTCATACCAGATATAATTTGGATACTCATCAAAATTACCATTCTCATTATCAAAAACTATTGCATAAGCCAAACCCCTATGCAAATTTATTTCTTCATTAGATACCATCACATAGGTTTGACACTTATGTGGATTGGTAAGGATTGATCAAGCAAGAGATTAACTACGAGCAAAATCTCCAATGTAATTCCTTTTATCTCCCCAGTTCTTATTGGCACCTTTCACCTGGAGAGTTTTGAGTTGATTGTTGATGACTTGTATCCTTTGATATTTGTCAACAAGATGGTGGTTACTCCTTCTGTCTTATGTTACCATTAAATTAGATGAGATGTGCTCTGATACTATTGGACGTAACACTTAGCAAAATAAGACTAATATTCAATTAAGTTTATGAAGTTAATATTTCTCAAAGAGAAAGATAGAGATAAAATTAACACTTTTATTGAATATGTATTCATTGAATGATTTAGCTTTTTGTACTTATACATATTTATAAGCAAAACTAGCTAATTAACTAAAAAAAAAATACTTTAATTTAAATGGAAAAAATATCTTAATAACTAATTAAACAAAAAATATTTAAAAACAAAAAACAAATTTTTCTAAGAAATTTCACATAAGTCTAAATAGTAAAATTATATTTGGGAGTCAAGTCTTATAAAATTTTCTTTTGAACTTACGCCTGGTTCCTCTAATTTATAAAATTTTGGACTATCCGTTCTACATCAAGAGGCCTCTTTCCGCAAAACATCTCTCGTACGTAATCTTCTTAAAAAGGCCATCCAAACAAAAGGTTCAATTTTTTGGGGTTAGACCCAATCAAATATTAGGAATGGAGGAAGGCATATAATTATTTGTTAATTTCTCAAGCAGAACGCGAAAAGATTTAACACTGAACTCACCAGATGTGTTATAAGACCAAATCATCACATCATCTCCATTCTGAAAAGGTTTGACATTACCAAGATAAGAAAGCAAGCAAGTCACAATATATTGTGACCTCCCAATTCAAGCAAACTATGCCGCCAATGAAGATTCCAAATCCAAGCATCTTTAGTCCACCCACAGCATTCCACGACAGTTGCCTCTCTATTCATAGCAAGTAAAAACAACTGAGGAAATTAACCCAAGGAAATATTGCCAAACCACAAATCTTTTCAAAATTTAATATTTGCTCCATTTCCAAGAAGAAAATGAATTCCTTCTTGCACAAGCTTAGGAGAATTTGCATCTAAGGAAGCATAATGGGAGATTTCTTTCCAACGACTAAAGGAGCTTCGTGAACCAACCAACGAAAGTCCACAAACGAGAAGAGTTATTGCAATATCTAGCATCTTATCATTTGCCTCTACAAGGAATCCTTGTTCCTACCATGTCCTCACAGCCATTTAAAAAGCAAAGCATGATTTTTGTGATGCAAAGAGCCAATCCGAAGACTCCCTTCCTTCTTGGGTTTACAAATTACGTCCCAACGAATCAAACACATCTTTCTTTTTTCAATATTGCCAGCCTTAAAGAAATGGCTTTGCAAAGCCATAATCTCCTCAGCAACATGCCTTGGAATTTTAAAAATGGACAAATAATACAACGGGAGAGACGAGAGCACCGACTTGATAAAAGTGAGCCTCCAACCGGTAGATAATAAAAGTGACCCCGTTTCAAGTCTTTTGAATCGAGGCATGTTAGACGGGAGTAACACAATTGCTCGCTGACTGGCTAAATGGGCTCATAATGTTCTAGTTGTATCAATGGAAGTCACTTATCTTTGTATTGATGCTAAAATCTGTACTGGTGTAAACCCCATTTTCCCATGAATATATGACAATTAGTCCTATACCATAAAAAAAAATAAAAATAAAAGTAAGCAAGAGCCTTTTGAGAGATTTATTGCTTTATGGGCTATATAATAAGACGTAATTAAACATTCGTTATGAAGGGTAGCCATATTGCCACGATCTTGTTTTTTTTTTTCTTCCTTTAAAGATTGTTGGGCAATTTAATTTTCTAATCTATTAGTCTTTTCTTTGTTTTGGTCTACGTTTGCCAATAGTTTAATCCCCCCCCCCCGGGAAAAAACTTATGCTTAAGTTTGTAAAAGTTTCATATAAAACAAATAACTCAATTAATTAGTATCATAAATTTACCTTTTGAGAAAATCAAGTCTTGATCTTAAAATTAAAAGGAATCAACTGCGTGAATTTTTATTTATCATTCAGTCATATTTGAATCAAATTTGTCGTGAGTTGTTCCATATCACACGTTAGATTAATTATACATATATATATATATATATGTAAATCAAAATCAAATATTTCTAACTTAGGAAACACGGATGCCTCCAATGGGAGAATTTTCTATAAACGGGCATGGACAGCATGTGGGGGATATGGCCCAAGAAAAAAAAAAAGAAAAGAAAAACCTTGGATTTTATTTGCACATTAAACAACTCTAGTTAGTGTGTCAAACACTAAAAACTGTTGACATGCTTCCTAAAATTCAAGTTTGAAAGTGTTTTTATTCATTTAACTATTTTATTTTGATAATAGAAATATTTTTGATAAGATAACCACTTTCCAATTTCAATTTTATTCAATTTCTAATTTATCTAACTCTCTAACTTCTAAAATCTTTTAACTTCCTCACGTTGAACTTATTTTTCACTCACTGCAGGTTACGATGGATGAATTATTAGAGTCCAAACGTGAAGCGAGGCCATTTTACTGAGGAAGAAGATCTTACAGTTAGACTCCATAACCTCCTTGGAAACAGGTTTTTCGTCTTTTTAGTTTTTATTCTGTTAAAGTTGCCTCTAATTATTTAGATATCAGTGTTATTGAAACCCATTAGCATTGTTGAAAGGACATCCTGCTTGAAACAGCAGCAAAGCTAGCATGGCCCAGAAACTTATTAGTTAGTTCAGTGATTTCTATTGCATCTGCCTGTATTGAGACAATACGGATTCATTTCGTTTCTTTCTTGTTTCCTTTTATTTGTATTTTTCTTTAGGCGGGCATTGGTCGCTAAACGGGTGCCTGGACGGAATGACAGTCAAGTGAAGAATTACTAGAATACTCACTTAAGCAAAAAGCTGGCTTCTAAAGAGCAAAGTGGTAGGCTTGAAGTCAAAGAGAAAACCAGCAGGATTGGTAAATCTGGCTCAAAAAAGTGCAGGGCAATGAAGTTGTCCAACACAACAGTGGAGTCAGATTCAACTCCATTTGCCAACTTTGACACAGTCAGTGATACTGTACCTGGTCACAAGGACACCCCTGGGGGACATCGATGCCTCACGTACTCGAGAACCAAAATTCGAGGATAATTACGCCAACTCATTTTGGATTTTTGATGCTTTTCTTCAGATTGGTTCCCTTAGCATCGATCTCTCTGATGGGTATTGCTTTGATCTTGCTTGACACTGTCTTTATGAATTGTCTGAAAAAAAAAGAAAGTCATTGTCTTTATGAACATAATCAATGCAGTGTTTGCAAAAGTGGCAAGCTGCGACATGTAATTATTTTCTATTTTTAATCTGTGTGTGTGTCTCTCTCTCTCTCTCTCTCATTTTTAATATTCTTTTTAAATTTGTCTTCTTTTCCGTGTGCTATACTAGTCTTTGTAAGTATCTTTATGTGTGCTTATACAATTTAATGTCAGTAACAAATTAACGTAATTCCTATTTACAATAATTTTCACTTTGTAGAAATTATGTATCGTATTAGAAACCTCTACTGTTACGATTCAAGGATCTCATTGGTGCACCTTAGTGATTGAGATTATTGGGCCGATTCTATAAGGGGAGATCAAGGAGATGACAATGAAAATAAACCTTTAACAACTATGTGTTGGTATGGCGGTCAGAGTTGCCGAGCCAGTTTTCAGCAAGTTCTACATCTATTTAAATTTGAATCTTGATTTTTAAGAAATTTAAATCAATTCAATTTGATATTTTGTTTTGGTACAAAGTTTCTGCATTCATTTAAGGTATTTAGATATGCCTCTTTCTTTTACTTTCTAAAAAAAAAAATAAATAATAAAATATAAATATAAAAAAGACTTATTTTTTGGATCTTTTAGAAGTATGATAGGGGCAATTAATATAATGTTGGTTTCTTTTTCTGTTTAAGCATGAATAAAAATTTTAAAACTCCATTTGTAGAATTGGGTTATAATAATTGAATGCCTGAGTTTTCTATCTACCTATTTATTCATATATACATTAGGGAGATGAGTTTGCGGGTTAAACTCTCTTATATTCATATGTGCTCAGCATGCATTATTATTAACATTATTGTCATCATCCAAAAAAAGAAAAAAATGAAAACAATTGAGTGAGTATGAGTTATTGCAATTAAAAGTATAGTTAACTAATTACAATTGAGTAAGTAGGAATTACAAATCAAATAAATAAATTACATGCGTCTCTAAGCATACTTGGTTGAGTAGACTACGAGCATTTGCTCAAGATTGTAATTCTTTGGTTGGTTACGTAGACATGAAGCACTACAAGCATTACCAAGCAAACTAATTGCTGGAAAAACATAGTTGGCATGTTAGCGTCGATGTTTAGACCAAGATTGAGTTGTTGTAAACCTAAGAGAATCATTGTGAAGATTCCTTGTGCTATTACAGATTTATGAGTTTTTAATCTCTTGTACACTTTATTTGTTTCATATTCTATTAGAGATTGTATAAAATTTGTAAGTAATTTCACAGTATCCTCAACAACATTCTTTCCCTTTAGGGTAGTAGGGTTCACACCTCTCCTATAAAGTTGTACACATCTAGAATGCTCCTACCCCATGACTGTAGCTAAAGGATCAATTGTTTGGTTACTAACTCCTTTTCCTTTTGAATGAATTTCCTCTATTTTAGTCTAAGCCTAACAACAATATTTAGTTTAAGACTAACAAAGTATAAAAATTGATTTTGTACTTAAATTGAACTTAATACTTACAATTTTTTTAACTTATAGTCTTATTAGATTGCTTGTACATTATGTTTGATTTTTTTTTTGTTCAAGGCTACTTGCATTTTTTTTATTGATAATTGAAAAATGACCATAATCACATAAACAACAAATTAAATCAACCAAAATCGACTACATGAAAGATGCAAGATTGCAAATTTTAAAATATGAAAATTTTCAATAAATAAAATTTAGGAAAATCAAATATATTATTTACAATAATATGTCTATTCTCACCATCTACTCTTAAATGCATGGAAAACTCTTCCAACCTATTTTGTGCATATTTGTTTGCTTTTCCGTATTTTTTATGTTGGTTCTTGTCATTACTTGTATATGCATATGACAAAAAAATGAAATTAAAATATTTTATTGTATAAATGAGCAACACATTTAATAGATACATGTTTTGTTTAGAATGAACCAATGATTCTTTCTGAGCTCTTATATATGAATAGACCAAAAAATTGCTTTATATATAAATTTTTTTAAAAGGTGCTTTATTTTGATTTTGTCAATTTTATATTTTATAAAGTGATCACTTTGTAATTGACACTTATGTAATTTCTAACTTGTTGCGATCATTGTCACTACCCATTTTTTGCTTTCTTTAGGAACTAAATATTTTTTTTTTGCATTGATTATAATATAATTGATAATTGGAAATACAAGTTGGCAATTTGTGTAGAAAATTTTTTTATGATATTAAGTACATAAACTAGCACATTTTATCCTTATTGTCACTTGACATTTTATGACAATTCTTAACATTCTATGATGCCTTATTAGGATTTTTGGCCAATGTATCAAGAAAATTACTAAATGCATTCAATGCTTTCTCATTAGAACTAATGAGCTAGTTTATGCTCCTTCAAACTTCTTATGTTCACCTCACTGATTATTGTAGGTCCTCACCTCTTTCTTTTATCTTAAAATAATGTCAACATATTGAAAATAAGTCTAATAATGATGAGAACCATAACGATGATGACTGGAAAGCTCTAATGGATACAAGAGGTCCAATAACACAAGCTAATGATGTGAACCGTAGAGATGATGGCTGGAAGGCTTCAATGGATGCAAAAGGTCCATTTCACATTCCAGAAGGCCCAATAACACGAGCTAGAGCCAAAACAATTAAAGAAGCACTAAATGGGCTGATTAAGGACATTCAGGCCCACCAGGCTTCAAATGGTGCGAATTCAAGTTTGAAAAAGAGTAGAGGCCTAATTAATATCATTGGAGTACTTGATGGCCCGTAATAAGCAATAGCACTCACTCCTAAACAGGAGTGTATTCTTTGTTGTAGAATTTTTACATTGTTAGAAATTTCTCAAAATAAGGATTTGTCCTAAGTAGGAATTTGTGCCTTTTTAGGATTGCTATCTTTGCCTATAAATAGGCACCCTTTTTAAGCTCTGGAGGATATAAAATTTTGAGTAAAATAGAAAGTAAGGGTTTTCTCCCTCGGTTCTTTTGAGAACTAAAGAACTTATCAAGAGGTACTTCTTCTTGTGGCATTCCAATCGACTTATCACTCCCAATTCCTTTCTGTTATGGAGTGTGGCATCTATATCCTTCTTAAATACCATAGGTTCGTGTTCCTTCACATGTTGGGTCTAGGGTTTGTGTTATTTAACTCTGATTTAGCTTTCCTGGTTCATCTTTGATTCCTTGTGTGCGTTGGTTCCTTTGGGGTTTTCCGCATCAGTTGGTATCAAAGCTTGTTTCTAAATCAGGTTGAACTCATTCACCCTTCAATTTTCTACCCTGTGATTTATTTATTTCGATTGAGTTTGTGCATTACTATTCAAACACACAAAACTGTTTGTTTGCAATCTTTCTCCCTTTGTTTGTTTGTTAAGCTCATAAACGTGCCAATTCCAATTCCAATTGTGGCATGGAAGTATTTTATAGTTATTTTGTGTTAATAAAAAAAAAAGAAAAAAAAAAAGGATCAACGAAAAAAAAAAAAGAAAAAAAAAAAGAAGCAAGGATTAACTACTCAAGTCCTGACTTTTGTGAGCTTAGTTCATTAAATTCGTTTGCCTTGATATCCTTTTTCCCTTTTAATTGCTTGTTCTCCAAATTGTTCAAATCTATGCCATTTGTCATATTTTGTTCAGAGTCAATACTCTTGATTTATGTTGTTTAGTTCTTTATAGAGCTGAAAGGGGAAATCTGAGTGGTAAAAGGCAAGAGAGAAAGTCTGTCTCTTATACACATCTAGATGTGTATAAGAGACAGGCCTCATATTTCTCATGCCTCCTTTGAACCTCTACTATTGCTGTCTCTTATAAACATCTAGATGTGTATAAGAGACAGAAGCTATGCAACAACAATTTGAGCGCATGAATACCAGATTTGATGATATGTGGGAGAAGATGGAGGAGCAAGCTAATACAATAGTAGAGTTTCAAAGGAGGCATGAGAAATATGAGGCTCCTAGAGCAAGAAGGCAATTGAGACGTGCCCATGAGCATGAAGATGATGTAGATGATGATGAATTTCATGATCAAACTACTGTGGTTAGAAATCTTAACAATAAAAGGGATCAAAGAGAATTTGGGAGACAAGACACCTATGACCATAATTTGGGCACTATTAAATTGACAATTCCTCCATTCTAAGGTAAAAATGATCTTGATGTATACCTAGAATGGGAGAAGAAGGTTGAATTGGTTTTTGACTGCCACAACTATTCCAAGGAGAAAAAGGTAAAACTTGCTACAGTTGAATTTACTGATTATGCTATTATTTGGTGGGATCAACTTGTTTTGACTAGGAGAAGGAATTGCGAGCGGCGTATTGATATATGAGAGGATATGAAGGCTATTATGAGGAGGAGATTTGTCCCTAATCACTATTACAGGGAGTTATACCGAAGGCTGCAAGGGCTCACTCAGGGCACCAAAAGTGTGGAGGACTACCACAAGGAGATGGAGATTACCATGATTAGGGTAAATGTAGAAGAAGATAGAGAGACGACTATGGCTCGATTTCTGCTAGGGCTAAATAGGGACATAGCAAACGTGGTTGAATTGCAACATTATGTGGAATTAGAAGACATGGTGCACATGACAATGAAAGTTGAAAGGCAACTTAAACGAAAGGGTTCCACAAAGTTTGTTCAGAATTCGGTTTCTACCTCGTCTTGGAAGCCAAATCAGAGTAAAAGGGACGATATGACCAATTACAAGTCCAAAGCCGAGCTATCCAAGCAAAAGAATGTGGGTTCTACCAAGGAGGCAGGTAATTTCGAACTCCAAGCAAGTAGAAATAGAGATGTTAAATGTTTTAAGTGTTTGGGCAGGGGTCACATTGCATCTAAATATTCAAATAAGCGTGCAATGATCTTGCGAAGTAATGAAGATGTGGAAACTGAAAGTGAATCAGATGATGATTCTTTGGCATCATCAAAGGCTAAAAAGTGATGGAGAGGAAGTATCCAGTTAATGGTGTAACTCTTATGACAAGGCGAGCATTAAATGTGCAAGTAAAGGAAGAAAATGAGGTGCAACGAGATAACATCTTTCAGACAAGGTGTCTGATCAAGGATAAGGTATGTAGTATGATGATTGATGGTGGGAGTTGCACTAATGTTGCTAGTAAAACTATGGTTGAGAAACTGAATTTACATACTATGAAGCATCCTAGGCCATATAAACTTCAGTGGTTGAATGAGATTGGTGAAGTCAAGGTGAATGAGCAAATCTTATATTATTTTCTATCGGAAGGTACCACAATGAAGTTTTATGTGACGTTGTACCTATCCATGCGGGTCATATTCTACTAGGAAGACCATGGCAATTTGACAGACAAGTTATGCATGACGGTTTCAAGAATCGATACTCTTTTGTAATGAATGAAAAACCCGTCACTCTTGTACCCTTATCACCTCAACAAGCTTATGAGGATCAATTAACGATTAAAAATGAGAGTGAATCGAAAAAAGAGATTGATAAAAGAGAAAAGAGAGAAAAAAATGTGGGTACACAAAGAAAAGAGAAGAAAAGAGAGAGATTTCTATGCAAAAGAAAGTGATGTCAAAAGAGCATTCTATACCAATCAGTTTGTGATCCTATTTTTTGTACAAGGAGGTTAATTTTAACACTAATAAATTTGACCCATCTTTGCCTAGTGTTTTTGTTGCTCTTATTGCAGGAATTTGAAGATGTATTCCCTGACGATGTTCCAAGTGGATTGCCACCTAATAGAGGAATTAAGCATCAAATTGATTTCATCTCGGGTGCATCCATCCCTAACAGGCCAGCCTATAAGAGTAATCCTGGAGAGACAAAGGAGCTTTAAAGGCAAGTTGAGGAGCTTATTTCCCAAAGGACATGTGAGGGAAAGCATGAGTCCATGTGTTGTTCCTGTCCTACTTGTACCCAAAAAGGATGGGACTTGGAGGATGTGCGTTGATTGTCGAGCAATCAACAAATCACTGTAAAATATCGTCACCCATACCTAGATTAGATGACATGTTGGATGAATTGCATGGTTCATGTGTTTTTCTAAGATTGATTTGAAAAGTGGATATCATCAAATTAGGATGAGAGAGGGAGATGAGTGGAAAACAACTTTCAAAACTAAGTACAGTTTGTATGAATGGCTTGTTATGCCATTTGGTCTTACCAATGCACCGAGTACTTTTATGCGACTAATGAAATAATATTTTGCGTCCATTCATTGGTAAATTTGTAGTTGTGTATTTTGATGATATTCTGGTCTATAGTAAAACCTTAGAAGAGCATCTGCATCATTTACGTTCCATTGTAAGTGTTTTACGTTCTGAGAAAATTGTATGCTAACATACATAATGTTCCTTTGTACTAATCAAATCACATTTATTGCTATATTGTCAGTGCTAAAGGTGTTGAGGTTGATGAGGAAAAAGTTAAGGCAATTCGTGATTGGCCTACACCTAAGTCAGTTAGTGATGTGCGTAGCTTTCATGGTTTAGCTAGTTTCTATAGACGCTTTGTTAAGGACTTTAGCACCATTGCTGCACCACTCACGAAGCTTACTAAAAAGAATATAAGTTTTAGGTGGGGTATTGACCAAGACAAGGCTTTTAATTGCATCAAGAAAAAATTAAGTTCTGCACCCTTACTTGCTTTACCTAACTTTGCAAATGCTTTTGAGATTGAGTGTGATGCTTCATGTATTGGTATTGGAGCTGTTTTGATGCAGGAAAAGCGCCTAATTGCTTATTTTAGTGAAAAGTTAAGTGGAGCAAGCCTTAATTATCCTACCTATGATAAGGAGCTGTATGCATTGGTGCGAGCTTTGGAGACATGACAATATTACCTTTGGCCCAAGGAGTTTGTCATCCATACTGACCATGAATCTTTGAAGCACTTGAAGGGACAAGGAAAGTTGAACAAAAGACATGCCAGGTGGATTGAATTCATTGAGACCTTCCCCTACATCATCAAATATAAACAAGGTAAGGAAAATGTGGTAGCTGATGCATTATCTCGCAGGTATGCCCTTATCTCTACACTTACTGCAAACTTATTAAGATTTGAACATATTAAGGATTTGTATGTAAATGATCCTGACTTTGCTAATGTGTATGGAGCATGTGAGACGTCAGGCTTTGAGAAGTTTTATAGGCATAAGGGTTTCTTATTTAGGGAAAATCGTTTATGTATGCCTATGAGTTCTTTGAGGGAGTTGGTTGTAAGGGAAGCTCATGAGGGAGGTCTAATGGGTCATTTCGGTGTTAGGAAAACCTAGATGTCCTCAATGAACATTTCTTTTGGCGACGCATGAAACGAGATGTTGAGAGGATATGTGAGAAATGCATAACATGCAAACAGGTGAAATCTAGAGTTTTGCCCCATGACTTGTATACCCTCTTGCCCATACCTAGTCATTCTTGGGTTGATTTATCTATGGACTTTGTACTAGGACTGTCTCTTATACACATCTCTCCAGAACAGAAAGGAATTGGGAGTGATAAGTCGATTGGAACACCACAAGAACTGTCTCTTATACACATCTGTTATTAGGCCTTCTGGAATGTGAAGTGGACCTTTTGCATCCATTGGAGCCTTCCAGCCATCATCTCTACGGTTCACATCATTAGCTTGTGTTATTGGACCTCTTGTATCCATTGGAGCTTGCCAGTCATCATCGTTATGGTTCTCATCATTCCCCCTCTCCTCAAAAGGATTCGACCTCGAATCATCACCTACAGTAAAATGGGAAAGATCAGAAACGTTAAATGTTGCACTCACATTATACTCACCAGGAAGGTCCAACTTATAAGAATTGTCATTAATTCGTGCTACAACTTGCAAGGGATCATCTCCTCTAGGTTGTAGTTTTGAATGCCTTTGAGCTGGAAACCGTTCCTTGCGCATATGCACACAAACCCAGTCACCAGGTTCAAACACCACTCTCTTTCGTCCCTTGTTGACATGGGATGCATATTGCTCCTGTCTCTTATACACACCTAGATGTGTATAAGAGACAGGTTTCCAGCTCAAAGGCATTCAAAACTACAACCTAGAGGAGATGATCCCTTGCAAGTTGTAGCACGAATTAATGACAATTCTTATAAGTTGGACCTTCCTGGTGAGTATAATGTGAGTGCAACATTTAACGTTTCTGATCTTTCCCATTTTAATGTAGGTGATGATTCGAGGTCGAATCCTTTTGAGGAGAGGGGGAATGATGAGAACCATAACGATGATGACTGGCAAGCTCCAATGGATACAAGAGGTCCAATAACACAAGCTAATGATGTGAACCGTAGCGATGATGGCTGGAAGGCTCCAATGGATGCAAAAGGTCCACTTCACATTCCAGAAGGCCTAATAACTCGAGCTAGAGCCAAAACAATTAAAGAAGCACCAAATGGGCTGATTAAGGACATTCAGGCCCACCAGGCTTTAAATGGTGCGAATTCAAATTTGACAAAGAGTAGAGGTCTAATTAATATCATTGGAGTACTTGATGGCCCGTGATAAGCAATAGCACTCACTCCTAAACAGGAGTGTATTCTTTGTTGTGGAATTTTTACATTGTTAGAAATTTCTCAAAATAAGGATTTGTCCTAAGTAAGAATTTGTGCCTCTTTAGGATTGCTATCTTTGCCTATAAATAGACACCCTTTGTAAGCTCTGTAGGATATACAACTTTGAGTGAAATAGAAAGTAAGGGTTTTCTCCCTCGGTTCTTTTGAGAACTAAAGAACTTATCAAGAGGTACTTCTTGTGGTGTTCCAATCGACTTATCACTCCCAATTCCTTTCTGTTCTGGAGTGTGACGTCCATATCCTTCTTAAATACCCTAGGTTCGTGTTCCTTCACATGTTGGGTTTAGGGTTTGTGTTATTTAACTCTGATTTAGCTTTCCTGGTTCATCTTTGATTCCTTGTGTGCGTTGGTTCCCTTGGGGTTTTCCGCATCAGATGTCAACATATTGAAAATAAGTCTAATAATCAACAAAATTAACTTAATATATAATATATTGAAACCAACCACTTTAGTATCTTCATCAATCCCTTCTTGCATTGTTGGTTGCTCCCTTGGACCGATTATTTATTAAAAAAAAATTATGAAAAGTGAGATTTATACAAAAACAAAAGTAAGAGACCAAAATAGTGTTGATTCTTTTAATATTCATTAAATGATCAGAGAGCCAATAGCATGCATACCTTTAATACATACTAAAAACTTTAAGCATGCCACCCTTAGTGCAATTTGACCATTTAAAATAGATGAGATTTCAATTTGTTATTGCTACCCATTTCTTATACTCAAACTTTCTTCCTTTTCAATACTTATCTTCACTTAATAAAGAAAAATTAAAGATGTTAGTTTTATAAAACAAAAAAGTGAATATTTGCTAATCATTAAAACTAAAATTTTACACCAAGTATTGAATGTCATACAATTATTTTGTGTTTTACACCTTACATTATATTCATTATTGTGAAATCTATGTCCATTTATAAATATCCAGCATAGCAAGTGACTATTGAGTTTGGACTATTATATAACCACCTAATATAAGTCAGAACTTGCTTATGTTTGATTTTACGTTGAAAGTAAATTGTAAATTCTTGATTGTAATTTTGTACTCTTGTCCACTTATTTCTTTGTTGTTCACTTATCAATTTCTTATGTTTTCTACAATAAGCATTGTCAAATAAATGTTAAGATATTTAATTTAAATAATAATAAAAAATATAAAATTACAAGTAAAATTTGGTTAAAGTATTAGCTTACTTGATATATCTTTCAACTTCTCCATCTCTGTAATTGAACAATATATATCTACGTGCTTCTTCCCAAGAAAGAATGTCCAAGGTTAAAGCCTTGCTCTTTCTCTTCCTTTTACCTTTTGTTGTATGACCTAAATGAGGAAAAAGCAGGGTTTGTTTAAATCTAATATTTTTAAATTGTTTAGTGTACCTTGTAAATTGAGTCTTTACCTAATCATGCAAAATCTCTTAAGCAAAAACACCAAGCACTTTTTAGCAAAAACCCCTTTGCCATTAAGCCTTTAAGGATGACATATATTTTTTATATATGCTTTGAACTTGCATAAGTATCTTTTAGAGCCAAGAGCATTACATTGAAAAGCATATTTCTTGTGCTCTTTATTGGCTTGGTTTGTATATTACTTAGTGCTCCTTTTTATGTGTTGATTTTCCTTTTCATGTAATTGTATAGCCAATTCAGCTTTCTTTTTACCATATAAACTAGCTCATTCCTCAAAAGGTAAAGGTAATAAATCTATATGGGTAAGCAAATTAAAGTTATAAATAACTTCAAGTGGATAAAAATTAGTTGTTGAGTGGATGCTTATATTATAAGCAAATTCAATTAGTGACAAACACTCTTCCTAATTCTTCATTTTTTTTTGAATGATAGTGCACAATAAAACTGTGAATGTTCTATTAACCATTTTGGTATGTTTACTAGTTTGAGGATGACATGTAGTTGAAAATAATAGTTTAGTTCTCAACTTTTTCCACAAAGTCTTCTGAAAGTAGCTTAAATACTTAACAACTTAATAAAAAGCAATAATCCTTGGAATATCATGTAAATGTATAATTTTCTTAGAGAACACAATTGTTATGTTTGTTGCATTGTTAGTTTTATGGAAAAGAATAAAATGTGTCATCTTTAAAACCTATTAATAACAACCAAAATAGAATCCCTTCTTTTTCTGACCTAGGTAAACCCAAAACAAAGTTCATAGATATATCAAGCTAAGGTTCACTAAGTATGAGTAAAGATGTTAAAGACTATGGGGTAAAACTCTACATTTAGTTTGTTTGCAAGTGATATGCATCTCACATATCCTCTTAAGATCTTTTTTCATGTGTGGTCAAAAGAAGTGATCGTTCAAAATAACTAAAATTTTTTTAACACTAAAGTATCCCATTAAACTACTCCTATGTGCTTCCTTCATTAATAATTCTCTCAAAGAACTCTTAACCACACATTACATATTTTCTTTAATCAAGAACTCATCATGCTTATAAAAGTTTTGAAAAGTAACCTTTTCATATGCATTAAACACATTAGTAAAATTAGAATCATTTACATATAAATCTTTAATGTGAAAATCCTAATGATATTGCATTTTAAGTAGAGATAAGTACATAGCTTTAAGATAATGCATCAATTACAACAGTTTCCTTACTTTGCTTATACTTAATTACATAAGGGAACATCTCAAGGAATTTCACCCATTTAGCATGTTAGTTATTTAATTCACCTTTTTTTTAAACGCTTAAGGACTTACAATCAATGTGAATCATAAATTCCTTTGGCCAAATATAATGTTACCATGCCTTAAGGCCCTTGCTGACATCTACAACTTCTTATTATAAGTTGGATAATTAAGTGTTATTCTATCTAATTTTCTGCTCAAGAATGCAATAGTTTATCATTCTTGCGTCAAAACAGCCCTTATGCCAATACTTAAAACATTACATTTAATTTCAAAATCTTTAGCAAAGTTAGGTAAACTAAATAATAGTGCATAATTTAATTTTTTCTCAATCAAATTAAACACACTATTTTGTTCCCTTCCTCACATTAAACCTACACTTTTCTTCACTATTTTAGTCAATGGTGTGATAATTGTGCTAAAATTCTTGACAAATCTCTTATAAAAATTAGCCAAACCATTGAAACTTTAAACTTTAGAAATATTCTTAGGTATTGGCCATTTTTTAATAGTCTTAACCTTATCTTCATCAATTGCTATTCCTTTAGTCAAAACTACAAAACCAAAAAATATAATCTAATTCATGCAAAAGGAATACTTCTTAAAGTAGCAAACAATCTTTCTTTTCTTAAAACATCTTGTACACTTTGCAAATGCTCAATGTGATCATTTAAGTTCTTACTATAAACTAGAATATCATCAAAACAAACAACCATAAATCTGCCTATATAAGCATGCAAAACATAGTTCATTAATCTTATAAAAGTATTAAATGCATTAGTTAATTCAAACAACATAACTAACCATTTATACAAACCATATTTTGTTTATTTTTTTTCATTCATCACCTTCTCTTATTTTAATTTGATGACACATACTCTTTAAATCAATTTTAGAGAAAATGAAAAAATTAAGCAATTCATCTAATATTTCATCTAATTTAGGAATGAGACATCTATACTTTATAGTGATTTTGATGATTGCGTGACAATTAATGCACATTTGCTAAGTTTGATCCTTCTTAAATACAAGTAGTATGAGAACTGCACAAAGGTCCCTGCTTTCATTTACATATCCTTTCTTGGTGAGCTCTTCAACTTGCCTTTAAAGCTCCTTCATTTCATCAAAGTTACTTTGATATCCAGGTTATTTTGGATTTACTACTCCAAGGATAAAATCAAATTCATGTTCAATTTCTTTTATTGGTTGTAAACCATCTAGAATCTCCACAAGAAATACACCTTTAAAATCCTAAAAAAGAGATTTAATAACACTAAGCAAATAGGGGTTAAGCATGTTAGCACTAAGATAAGCATCTTGCACAAAAGTACAAGCATAGGCTATTTTGCTAAAAATATAACCTTGGCATCACTTTCTTTTGCATAAATGCTTATTGATTTTCTCTCTTTCTTTTTAACATTTCTAATATGTTCTCTCTTTAATGACTCATTTTCAAATTTTTGCTCTTTACTTTTCTTATTCCAACCCCATTTTGTTTTTCTTTAACTCACTTTTATTATTATTATTATTCTTACTTAATCCTTATAAACTAGCCTAGAAAATAATGGAACAAGAGTGTTGGTTTCTCTCCAGAATGAATGAATTGCAATTCTTGAAACCATCATGCATCACCCTCCTATTATATTGTCATGCCCTCCCTAATAGTAAGTAATTAGCATATATTAGAATTACATCACAAAGCACTTCGTTTTGTATCTCCCAATAGAGAATAAAACTAGCATTCGCTTATTTATTATAATTCCCCCATAATCATTTAACCACTATAGTTTATATGGTCTTGAATGTTTTATAGTATGTAAATTTAGCTCTTCAACCAAAACAATACTAATAGCATTAGTAAAACTACCACCATCAATAACCACACAACATACTTTATCTTTGATGCAGTGCCCTATATAAAATATGTTGTCGTCTTATGTACTTCATCATCATATGTCACTTACATATTCAAAGGAAGCCTTGCTATAAGTAGCTCTACATTAACATGGTATTTCACACTATCATCATCATTCTTTAACGTTAGTATATATTTATCATTACATTTAACTTTGACTTCAATTTCACCATTCTCCCTTAAAATAATTGTATACTTGTTAGGACATTATAATGAAATGTGTCCTCTCCCTAACCAATGAAAGCACTTTATATCTTAAGTTTGGCCTTGTGTAGCTTTTATTTAACCCTAATCATTACTATCTCAAACTCCTTTTACCTTAAGTGCTTCAGCCTTAGACTTAAAAATAGCCTTATTATCATTTTTTTGATCCTAATTCAATTTTTGAAAAGATGAAGGACCCAAGGTTTTCCATTTCTAGTGGTAACACTCTTCTGTTTGAGCTACCTTTCAACTCAACCACGTTAGCTATATCATGGTTTAATCCTTACAAAAAGTGAGGCATGCTCGTCTCTATATCTTCTTTTACATTTACCTTGATCATGAAAATTACCATCTTTTTATGATAATCCTTAACATTTTTAGAATTTTGAGTAAAGCTTTATAATCTTTGACAAAGATCACAATTGTAATGACTAAGAACAAATCATCTCCTCATCATAACCTTAATCTCCTTCTAAGTGTCTATAAGATACTCTCAATTTCTACGCCTATTTTGCAAAAGCTGATCCAACCAAAATACAACATAACCAATAAAATCCATGCTTGACAACTTTACCTTTTTTTCCTCAAAATAATCATGACGATCAAACACTAACTCTCTTTTTTTCCCATTCTAAGTATACTTCAAGGTCATTCTTACCTTGGAACAATGAAATCTTTATTTTGATGTTGCCTAAATCATAATCTTGCCTTTCCTTCCATCATCCAAATTTTTTATCTCCTTTGTTAATCCTATATCTTTGACCCCTTATTCCTCTTATACTTTTACCTATGTTGAAATTTGAGACCCGATCTTCATTGTAAAGCTTATCACCATAATTGCTATTATACTCTTCATTAGTATCATTCATGTGCAAATTAGGGTTTCATTATTATTGTTCTTTGTAAAAATTGGCTATGATAGCATCTTCCTTATCTAATTTTTCTATAATTTCTCTAAACATTATGTCCATTGTGTCAAATTGTTGTTCCACTACTTTGAGCATGAATGATTTATCTACCTTTTCCCTTTTTAGCTACTCATATTTGCTATTTGATAGGATTGAAACACGGAAAGAATTGTTAAAAAAAGAACCTCACAACATCTTATCATGTGTTTCACTACACTTTTTCACAATATGACTCTCACACTTGTGTTTGCACACTATATAAATTCAATTTTTTTTCTACAACATTGCTTACACTTTTTGCCTTTTTACTTAACTCAACTTTTCTATCTTAATTCTTTATTGAACTAAATAACTTTAATCAAAGCGACCTTGTAACCAACTAATACCAATAATTCAAAATCAAAGAAATTTAAGAAAGCACAATAAATAAAGGTTGCGTATTAAAAGAAAACAACAAGATTTTATCATAAAACACAAAGAAAGATTAATTAAATCTAAATCCTTATAGGAACTAGAAAGAAATAAAGTTTAGTCCTTTAATTTAGAGTTTCCTTATGTTGTAAGATGCCCAATTAGAAAGGAAATAAATCCTTTATCTCTTCTTCACTTAATCAAACATGATTTACTTCTCAAATATGAAGGAATTAACTACACTCTTTCATTTTCTATTTTAGCCAAATCAAATTGAATTCTTTCTCTTCCTATTTTTATTTTTTTTGCATTCTTTATTTTCTAGTTTTTCTTCAAGAAAATATAAAATTAAGGTTTGTGAATTCAAGGAACAAAAGGATTATAGAATGTGGCCAAGATGAAAAACAAAAGAAAAACTTAATTGTAGATAAGCAAACTTGATTTAAACCATGCAACTTTGATACCAAAATGATTCAAACCCCCAAAATCATAATGAGACATACAAGAAAAACAAGGAATTCAAACCTTAAAAAAACTAAATTAGATTTAATAAGAGTTAAAAAAAAACTTAGCTCAATGTTTATCAAGAAAACACAAACTAAAGGTATAAATTAGAATTAGAATGTCATAAGAGTAATCTTAATAAGTTCTAAAGTTCTTAAAAAAACCAAAAATAAAGTCTCTCAAATTTTATTAAAAATCAATTAACTAGCCTTCATAAAAAAGGGTTACACCCTATAGAGCTCAAAGTAAAATAGGAAATAAAAAACTTGCTTGACAAACTACTAAATAAAAGATTAGGTAGATCGAGCTTAAATTAACACATTATTTAACCCATTAAAATTATAAAATAACTACATAATACACACTCCCCTTAAAGAAACAAGCTATAATGCCAAGTCCAAAATTGAACCCAAACTATTCAAATAAATTATCCTTGAACTTGTATTAAGTTCATTAACCATTAATGTTTCTCCAAGCCTTGATCCTTTTGTTGTACATTTCTTTTAGCCCAACTTTGATAATCTCATTTAAAACTTCTTGCATTCTTTCAGCTTAAGCTTTTGTTATTGGACTTCCATGTATGTGCAACATATCACCATATGTGCTGACTTGAATTCCATTATTGTATCTCACAGTAATGGAAGAAGTTTCACTAGTTTCTCAAATCAACAATTCATTGGATATTTTTTAGGATTTTCGGCCATAGGATATTTCTAAGTATAAATGTATTGAAGTTTGTTTCTCTCCTGGCTAATTACAAGAAAAAATATAGTTTTTTGATAAAGATTTTGTAAACAGACATCTCTCTCTCTCTTTTTATTTTCTCTTTCATTTCTTAAAATCCTCACATATATTTTCTAGTTTGATTAGAAAAAAGGAAAGCAATGGTTTAGAGAAGTGTAAAGAAATAGTAGCCAAATCGAATTTATTCTTGGACAATGAAAAGTATAATCAAATTTATTGCTTTATTCTCCTTAATTTTGTAAGGTATTTTTTCTAATATGGCTTACTTCCTGCAATTTAGGTTTTCAGCTACTTTATTCATTTAAGTATATTTTTTTGATGATAGAAATTTTTTTGATAAAATAATCACCATCCAATTTCAATTTTATTCAATTGTTACTCAAATTATCAATCTTTACTTTCAAAGCTAAGGGGATGATCAACATAGACTTCTTCTATGATATAGTCATTAAGAAATGTACTCTTGATGTCTATTTAGTAAAGCTTGGAATGCTTATACCTTAAGAATTACAAAAAATTTTAATACCCTTATTCTCAAACTCACCACATGATCACTTTTAATTAAAGTGACACAATACTCTTTTCATTTGGACATGACTATAAAAGTCCTCAAAGGTCTTTAAGTATTAATCCTTGTGAACTAAGAATGTAACTTATGCAAATATACTATAATAACATATCTATATAACTTACCAACTTAAGATAAAACATGCGTTAGACCATACAGGTTCATATGCAATAACTGTAAGGAATTAGTAGCAGATATTACCTTTTTACTCTTAAAATAACTCTTACTTTATTTACCCATTTGATATGCATCACATATCTTATTGTTTTTAAACTTTAGCTTTGGAAAACCTTCTACAAGTGTATGTTAGTTGTGTTTTAATAGTTGCTTTATGCTTGCATAACCCAACCTTTATTGCCACATTTATGATTCTTCAATAATAAAGGTAAATAACTTAAAATCTTGGTTAGTTAAATTGTGTAAAAGAATAACACACACATTATTCGATCACTTACCAACAAATGAGGAATCATTTGTTTTGGAATTAGGAACACGATAAGTACTTTGTTCAAATGGTAATTTATAGTGGCTATCACATAATTGACTAATGCTTAACAAATTAAACTTGAATCCCTTGACAAGTGAGACATTACCAATCATTGATAGATTTCTTTTACTTATCTTCCTGATGCTAATAATCCTTCCTTTGGCATTGTTTTCAAACATTATTGTTTCACCATTTATCTTTTTAAGGAAAAAAAAAACATTTAAAATTCCTTGTGAAGTGTCTAATGTACCCACTATCTAAATGTTATTCACCTTTCTTCTTGTTACTTTTAAGACAAACTTGCAAACAATTCATTTAAATTTAGGTACCTAAATTTTCTTGGGCCCCTATTAATTAGCTTTGATACTTCTAGCATTTATATGAAAATAGCCATCTAAACTTTATTTCAAGTTACAAAAATATTGTATGTGATCATAGTCACCACAGAAATATTATCTAATATAATTTATAACATGATATCTAAATTCATGAGAATTATATCTATCATGATCATGCAATCTATCATAAGAATATGAATACTTATGAGATGTTGTAGGTCTTTGTGTATGCCTTTTGTGTATATATGAATACTTATGTCATGCTTTTTTACCATTATATGATGTATAACTATTCTTATATGATGTACTATTAGATGATTGTGTACGTATATGTAAGCTATCTAACCTTAAAAGGTTTTAAATTGATATGCATGAGATACATAGCGCAAACCAATTTTCTTACCTTAAGGCTTTTGAAAGTCAAGTAACATGTCTAGTTTGTTTTTACTTTGAACAAACTTAAAAAAAAAGATCCTTGAAGTTGAGATACTTCTTTCTTAAGATGAATATTGCCATCTAAAAGTTTCATAAGTCTTTTCTCATTATATACATTTTCCAACTTATTATTCTTTGAGTGATTTGCTTGATCTTATCTTTAGAAAAGTATTATCATCTTTTAGTGAAGTATTCTTAATTTTTAAGGATTTGATTTCATGTTCCATATAAGCATTCTCAAAATGGAATGCTTTGTTCTTGACAACCATAATTTTTAGCTTCCTATCCATACCAACCAAATTATAATATAATTCATCAATCAAAGGTATCATAATTAGAATATACCTCGTCTTTTATAACCATAGTTGCTAAGTTAACTTTAAAATCATTAGAGTCATCTTTTGAATCACTTGGGTCATCCTAAGTAACTTTGTAGGCCTTTTTGTGTTGGAATTTTTTTTGTCTTTCTTCTTATTTGTAAAATAGCTATGAGTAATGTGACCAAATATGTTACAATTATTTTTGTGTCATTGTTGTTGTTGAAGGGTCTTTTACCACTTTACTTCTTCTTTCTCTCAAGTTATGTAACCATCTTAGTTAGCATGGTAAGCTCTTCTTTGTCTTTTTGAGTTTATCAGTCACTCTCTTCATTATCATCACTTCCTCTAGGAGAGAACACTCTAAAAGTAACTATTTTCTTTTTCTTAGCAAAATTTTTTATGGAGGTCATCTTAAGGCTCGACAAGGATCCAATCAATTCATCTAAGCCTAAAGTGTTAAGATTCTTAGATTTTATAATCATGATTGTCTTGGGATTTTAAGATTTTAAAAGTGATCTTGACATCTTCTTTCCAAAATTACTTTTCTCAATATCTTTTTTGAAATTCTTGAGTGGATTGATTATGTTGGAGAACATTGTGTACATTTTTTAGATTGTCTCATTACTCTTCATCAAAGTGCTCATACTTTTGCATGAGTAAATTGATTTTAATGTCCTTTTCTTGTGTTATACCCTCGTGAATGATTTTGAGCTTGTCTTATATCACCTTTTTCATCTTATATAAAGATATTATAATATATTCACTGACACTTAAATTATAATGAAACATATAAGTAACTTTAAAGTTAAGGGTTTGACCTTTTTTTTGGTTTCTCAGTGGTGGATCCCAAAAAAAAAACTCAAAGTAAGTTGTTTTGTTTCTCCAATAATTGTAATTGTTATCATTAAAGACTAAGGGTCTAAGGATGCTTCCACCTTTAACATAACAGATGGATATAAGGGATGTTATGGATTGATTCGAAGAGGTTAGGCCTATGTAATAAAGACTAAGTTTTAATATCACTTGTTGGTCCCTAAAAGAAACCAAAAGGAAGTTAAATTAAGTTAAATTGACTTTGTTACTCAACTTGCAATTAATGTTAACTCCAAAAAAAGAAAAGAAAATAAATAATAAAGCAAGAAATATGAATAAAAATAAAGAAAGATTAAGGAAGAGAAAGTGCACAAACAAAGATTTATAGTAGTCCGACTTAAGCCAAAAATCTACATTCCTCCATTGAGAGTTCAACTTCACTATCACTTCTTTTACAAGGGGAAGATAACCCTTTTTACACTTAGTCATCTTGACTTTGATTACAATAAAACTTTCATTAAGCTTTTAAAAAAACCAACGATTCTTCATAACTCGATTCTTCATAACTCTTAAAGACTTACATTCTATCGCTTTTTCACTTGAATATTCTTATCCTTTCACAATCTTAGCTTTTTCTCTTTAAAACCCTTGCTTTCTGATTTTCACTTTCTCTTACTTTCTCTTTTAAACCTTTCTCTAAACTTAACATAATTTCTCAATGTCATTTACAAAAGAGTTTCTCAAACTCTTTTATAGATGGAAAAACACAAACTAGCCTTTAAACATTGATCTATTTTCATAAAGAGAATCAATTCCAAAAATAAAATATGTTTTTGTGGAGCATTGGTCAACCATAACACTTAAACTGCTCAACTATTTTAAAATTTCTATAACTTTTTAGCTTATTCTCTTCACATTGTTTAGTTTTATTAGTTGACTCTAGATATAGTTTAGTCAACTAACTTGAGTTCTTTATAACTTTTTCAATTTTCTACATTTAATGTCTTTCAACTTCCTTCAGTCAACTACATTCACAATCATATCAAAAGGTTTAAAATTTATGTTTCCTTATACACTTTATTACTTGAAGTCTTCTTTAGCATTTGGTTGACCACAAACACTGGTTTGGTTAACCAACTCAAATTTTTTATTTTTTATTTTTTTTTCTTCATCCTATTCAGTTGATGATATAGTTCAACTAATCTAAATTTTTTATTAACTTTGAATCTTTAGAATTATTTCTATTTGTATTTGAAATCATTTTAAGATCTCTTTTAATGTCTTCTTAGAAATAAAGATTTGGCAAATAATAAGACCTTTATACGATTATCAGTTCAATTCAAATTTAAATTAAAAGATTTTACCAAAATTAGTATGAATAAAAAATATAACTATCCTTAATTCAAACAAATATAATTCTAATGACAAATATAAAAAATAAAAAAACATCAATCGATATATGAAAATATAATTCAAACAAATTGATATTAATATATGATTCCTCTAATCTCAACAAAAACAACAATATTAAACTTCTAATGACAGTTGAATTGGCCATGCAGTCACTTTCTAATGACAGTATTACGTAGTATTAGTAGCTAGGAAGCAATGTAAAGCAGAAAGCAACAACCAACAGGTAATGATGCCTGAATTTATATTAATTCCAATGAGCGACGTAAAAGACACAATAATTTCTAATGTGCTGAAACGACAATGGCAATGGCGTCTATAAGGCGACAAAGTCCGGCGTGTATCGAGTTATCTTATCCATTCAATGGACATGCAATCCTTTTTTTTTTTAACAAAAACCAATGAAAACACAAAACCAATGCTCACTCGAGTGCATACCAAAGTAACACATCATAATATTAAAACCAGTTAATTTGAATTAGTGCAAGATTTCTTATATGGGGTAACGAGGGGGACTTCATACATACTCCATATGGGCCAAAACTTATGTTTACTTTTTTATTTTTTTCTCCTTTTAATAAGGCAAAAGAAGTACACTCAGTACTCACTCACTAAAGTATCCTCATGGAATACGCCACTATTGCCAAATCTGGCATTTTTGCACTAATGTGGATAGAAAAGACAAGCTTAAAAAGTGAGACTCAGAGAAATGTTGTGAAATCATTTTCTTTTGCTTTTCCTCTGAAAGATTGCCAATTTTATATGTTAAATTAAAGGTAGTCAAATGAGATCAAATTTTTATAGTTTTCATCATAATTAAATATGAAAATGGCCGAAAGACTACTATACCGACCCACTTTTATTTCAATAAAAGTCAAAATTTAATGGTCAAATTAATTTCACTTTGTTTCCTCTGCCCACTGCTTGTTATAAATCGAAAGCAACTCCACTATCTTAGATTTTTGTGACTCAAAAACAAGTCAACTAATACAGTCGTTAGGTGAAATTACTTTTTTGGCACCTACCTACAAGGCTTGAATTTTCTTCATGTATATCTTCCATCTCTATCCTAGCGTAAGTTTTGTCAATTGGATCTGCTCTATCTCTTAGAAAACATTTCAGTGATTAGGAACTCAAAATTTTATTTTGAGAACAGGAAAAATTACTCCCATTGTATAATTCATAATTCAATAGACTTTTTAATGGACTAATACAAAATTTCTTTCTTACTAATTTAACGCAAAGAAAATCTAATTCATCTCAAAATTATAGCACTATATGTATATCCCAACATATAATAACTAGAATGTTTGATTTAAGTCAAAGATGAGAAAGTATGCATGTCTTATAATTTAATATATATGATTCAATTTTTGGTCTCACCCAACAGCATAAGTTGGGTTAAATAGATTCTTCACATAGTATCAAAGTATTATGACAAAGGATATTATCACCAAAAGGTATTGCATTTAAATCACATTACCCTTTTATATATATTGTAAATTTATATAGATGCAGTTTATTGATTGCCAAAAATCAAATGTGTGCGTCTGTTTGTTCATCCACTGCTTGGTGCTTTCTTTTTCTCCTTTTGTTTTTGTTTTTTTTTTTTTCCTTTTGAACAGGAAAAACATTTATTCATGGTCCCTATATCAAAAAAAAAAAATAAAAATAAAAGAAAAAGAAAAAAACTACGTGTTAAGATTAGAAACATTTTCCTCTTATTTATTGAGACTGATTTGTTGGAAATTAATATGTTATAAAAAACTTAATTTATATATTAAATAAGAGATTTTTCATTAAATATCTGTAACTAGTTATTATAAATCATAATTATATTAATTATTTATTATTTTAAAATTTTATATTCTATATTATATCACTTTATGTATTATTAAGTTAAAATAATTATAAATACTCTCTTTGTATTTTCTTAAAGACACAATTTTCAACAATCAATGACTTGTTGTTAGGTTAATCAAAAAATTGAATTATTTTTTGTTAATATGAGTATATACTAATTAAAATATTTGTTATATTTTAAATGCATAAATGTTAGGTTAAATTTTTTTTTTGGGAAAATTTATTTTATGGAGCAAAAATTATTGTTAAAAATAGTGTCTAGTATGTTTTAAATAAAATATTATTTTTGTTAATTTATTTTTATTATAGTATTATATTATTTTATAGATTATATTACTCTTTGATGAGTCTCAAGGCTAACAAAGAGAGAAAATGGCTAGAGGAAGACATGGGTGTAGAGAGAGAAAAACAGTGTTGGACTAGAATGAAGGAAAAGAGAGATAGGGGTCTGGTCTTACACGAATGGAAAGAAAAAATAGAAAGAAAGGAAAAAGAGAGGGAAGATAGACGATAGGGGAATAATAATAATATTGCACCCGATAATAATAGGGGAATAATAATACTATTGCACCCGATGCGATAGATAGACGATAGGGTTAGTTATGGCTTCTGCCAAATATAAATGTAATCTGGAACTTGAAGAATCCAGACAAAGCATATCAAGTACTCATGGTATTTCTATTGTCCATAAACTGATTGGTCAAAATCTCCTGCCATCCGGTCTCTCAAAAAAAGGTTTCAAGTAGGAGAGGTGCAAATTCCTCTCTCCTATAAGTCAATTATCAGAAAACAAAAATTGGGCGCGCATTAATCAGAGTGGAAGCATGCGAGAAGTATTTCTTTCTGTTAATTGTGCATGTCTATTTATGTACTTACATGCCTGCTTGCATTTGTGTCCACATCTATGTCAAGTACTCTTGGTTGTGAACAGATGCCTCAATAGGCTTGACACTTGGAGACAATTTTCTTCTTTATTTAAACCCTCTTATTTCATGTCAATGCACAATTTGAAGTCGTCTTTAAAGATAACACCGCGAGATTTTATCAGGCATTACAAATAAATCTTAGGAACAGGCATCAAATAGTTTTTCCTCTCTGAGAACACTTAGATAAACCGTTGAGCGTCGGAGCTAGCACTATAATTCAAGGAAACCCAGTGCCCAATCATGATGTCTCGCCAAAGGGAGTATACCTGCGGATGAATTGAACCTTCCTGATTGACGTAGTGCAAGCTGAAGCCTGTGTGCTATAACGTTTTGAGATAGCTCGAGTGAGTTTGAGCAGTTGATCATAGGAAGCAGGATATGCATCCAAGAGGTCTTCGGTGAGGTCAATAGCTATGATCCTGACAGCACAACCCATCCCACCAAGATTAACTGATGATCTCGTGTCTGAGCTTGTACTGGTTTATGACCATTGACAAGAGCAAGGATGTAGTATTTAGGATTCCTAATTGACAACAAGAATTACAATGTCCTTAGGCCTTAATTCCGCGCTGACCTTATGACACACATCAATTTTTTTTTTTTTTTTTAATTTCTCAAAGTGAATGATCTCATCAAATTTGAAGACAATTATTTTAGTTAAGCAAATAAATTGAGACCCAAACATGCATGTTGGATCTTATCTTAAGCATTATAGTTTGGTTTACAGAGTAGCAAATACAATACTTTTATTCCCTCTGAAACTAAAACCTGAATCCTATGCAAAAAGTGGATAATGCAACACTTAGTTTCTTAGCTACCAAACTAGAATACTAAAATAACATTTCCATACAAGCAAAAACTCTCTTATAGTCTCTCTTTTGTAACTACATAGTATATTATTAATGTCGAATTGAAGAGCACAATTTAAGTGGATAAACTTAAATTTTGATATGAGAAATGTATTTTTTATTTGGATCACAAGTGATCCCTAAAATTTTTTTATTAGTTGCATGTGATTTACTTGCTTTCTCAATAACTATTTTAAGTAATATTTGATCTTATGAGTTGACTACTTCGTCACAACTTAGATTGTATTATGTATATTTGTTTGCATATATTTTAAAAGCATAATTAGCAGTTATCATTAAACAACATTTGCGATTGAAATCATTTTTTTTTTCTTACTGTCTAATTTTCTTATAAAACAATTTTCTCAACATAAAATAGTAATATTGCGAGTATTGTGAATCACAAAGCTAGTTTATGCGAGTAATGTAAAATTATTTAGATGTATGTAAAACAACAAAAAGAAAAGCATGAAAGGTGTATTTAGGTCTTTTATGCTCCCTCTCATGTGATGTCATCGCTAACAACATTAAGATTAGTACTAATGGATTAGCTCTTACTTTTTGCTAAACTAGTCACAAGTTGGTCTGTTACAAAATATATTTGGTTGGATGAATGAGACTAAAACAACAACCAATTCCCTCGTAAAGTCGAACCAAATATCCTATAGAGTTTGGAAATCAGAGTTAAATCATGGGAAAGGGTAAAAGACAAAAGGCTTTAATATAAGACAAAGACAAGATGGAGAGTGGATAAGATGTCATAAATGAGTCCTACATAAAGAAAAATAATAAAATGCTCGAAACTTTAAAACCTAAGTAACCCGGCCTAACCTTCAATGTGCAACAAAGTATTATATATATATATATATGAAATTTCGAAATCTAAGTATATTACCTTAACCTTAAATTGTGTTTGAATTACCAATAGATAATCAGACAATACACAATAGGGATTTAAGAATGTGTAACAAGGAATCATACATAGAACTGCAATCAAAGTTGTTATTTCCCTCTATTCCTTTATCCTTTTTTGTTCCTCGATTTGCATTCTATCCATTTGACTTCATCCACCTACTTTTACTCGAAGACAAAATGCCCTTTTCATACCTAGACTTAAGCATAAGCTAGTTCATTTTTGGTTTGTTAGTTTTAAGTTTAAAGTAGATTAAAACCAAATTGGATACCCATAACTTCATCTTGGTTTTTGTTTATGAAGAATTCTAGTGTTGGTTTGATTGCAGTTCAAATTCAGATTATCCATTTTCAAATTTTGTAAACATGTTCTACGTTTCATTGAAAAAAGGTTAATTTGAATCGACTAGGATTATTCATGTAAAGGCGATGAAAAATTTATTGATAAATATAAAGGTAAAGAAAAGTTTTAAATATATAGAGCAGTTGAGCTTCATTTATTCAATTGAACTATTTACGTACTCTTTTGAAATTTAAATACATTCATAATCTTTCATGCATATTTGAATTCAACACCTTTTTAATGTAGTTTGGCAACTTTTTCATACACCTTTCTCTCTCAACGTAATTTAATCCTTTTACTATCCAAATATTAAAATAACATATTGAATTAATGTTTGCCGTATTTTCTTGTCCAATTATATCTGTTTCATTGAATTACGAAAGACCAATGACTTTTTTTCAATGTATATTTTTCTTATTATAATATATGTTAGTATGAATATCATTACTCCAAAAATTAATGTACGTTGTGATTAGGGGAACGAAATACCAATTAAGAACCTTCTCTTTCTTCCATGAAGTGTTGAATTCGAATATGTGATTTTTGAGAAAGGTAAGAGATGTCATATTGCATTGTACTAATCTACAAGTTTCTTGAAGGACAAAATTCATTTTTAATATTATCAGATCATGAATGGATGTGCGACTGCATTGACGTTTTAGTTGATGCATGCGGATCAAAACTTTACACTAAATAATTAGCCATATTATAGCATCTAATGCCCATCTTAGAAATATGGCCTAATTTCCACATTAGCACTCTGTCACTAGCCAGATTAGCAAATGAGGCCACCCAATCTGTTGGATCGGGCATGAGGTTAATATCTAATATTGAAAAGAAACTTCTAATCTAAAGACTTGGAAATGCTCCAGGTTCATAGCATAAACTTTTAAGTTAAAGTTATGCATGAAGATACAAAAAAAAAAAAAAAAGTTAATATCTAATATTACCCTACAGTATTCTTTATGTATATAATTTTTTTCTTTCTTTCTTTTTAGGATGAAAAATTCATTTTAGTTAAATTTCAGAATTATTAATACAATACTCTACAGTTGTGACCTCTCACTTAAAACATGACATGTACTTATGGATTCCAACTCAACTTGCCCAATTCACGTAATCTTAATTTGGCTCTTACCACTAAGCTAATCATTGATAGTTGTATTCTATCCTTTTTGTTTTAATTTAACTCCTACGATTTTCCCATTTTGGATTTATCTTTAGTCTATTTAGTTTCCTTTTATGAAACAATAACTCTATTTTCAACAACGATCAAATAATTTTGTTCTCATGAATCATATTTATGTATGAACCAAAAAATGAATAATATTTACGTAAATATATGGAATGTACTAAGTCTAAAATTTATTACATTTTTAGTCTTGAGTTATGTAGTAAAAATATATCGGCAATAACTATACTACTTACTTAATATGCATTGCATCTATGCTTGATAACCAATTTTTTTTTTTCAATACTTGACGTGATTAATAATTAGTTTACAATTATGTGTTGAAGTAAGACATACGATTATGATTCCTAAATTTCAGTTTAACGTTTTGAGATTTTAATTTTTAGAATGATGTGCATGAGATTGATTTGTCATTAGATCTAAGTAAGAATTAGATGTAATTTAATAATTTTGTATTGACTTAATACATTTTAGGCATTATTTTTTAATTTATTCAATTTAATATTATTTATAAATTGATTATAATTCAAATATTACATCAATATTTAATCTCCAGACATCATTATCCAAAATTAATATAGCATAGTTAGAAAAAAAAACTTATTGTTTCAATTTATAAATGTATGTTAGAAATGGAATATGAAACAATTCAAATATTACTTTACTATTGAATTTGTAGACATTTCTTTATGATTATGATTTCAAGTTTGATTTTATCTAGTGTTTTTTTTGTTATAGTTTATTGTATCATTTATCTTTTTTATGAAACAAGCCAAGGTGTTGTGAAAGACAGCTAATTTCTACAGCTCAAGAACTCCTGGCTTTGATGACGAATGGAGATTCTTCAAGTTTTAATGACTACAGAGCGAGAAAACTATCTATCCGTTTGATGGTCGTGTGTCTATTACATATAGATTTGGGAGGAAGTCATGCCCTCTGTTCTTGGACGGGTTAAGAAAAGTTTTCAAAACTTAAGGTGATGCTCTCTTTCACATGGGTTATATTGAAATCTTGTAAAACATATTGGGGATTTTAAGAATATAAAATCTCGTATCACTAAAAGGTAAAAATTTAATATGACTTATAATATTTATAGGTTTTTTCATTTTTAAGCTTGAATTTTTTAATATATATGTAAAATTTTGAAGTATTATTTGATATAATATCAAAATTTAGTATATATCTTTTATTTATATTTTTTACTTAGTAATTTGAGACTTTTCAACTACCCAATTTTATCATCACCAGTACAAATGTTGCCTAATAGATGGATTTGACCCGTTAAGTCTAGTTTTATTGTCTGTATATTAATTAAGTCTAATACATATCAAAAGGGCATATTAAGAATATAAGGTTTCATATTACTAAAAAATAAAGATCTAACGTTTATAATATTTATAAACTCCTCAATTTACAAGTTTGAGTTTATAAGTCATTATTTCTATAAACAGCAGGGCAAGTTCAAATTTAAGGCATTCTCATATGGGCGTCCAAGCATTATTAAAGTACGGAATCAAAGGCATATTTGCACAGATGAACAAGTAAAAGTTAGAAGATCTATTTATTTCAATTAAAGCAAAATTATTGAGATTACAAGTGCAGATGCACACGCATAGAGTCTTATTTTTTGGCCGATACATGGCCAAAGCCTAGTTAAAGATGGAGTGATGATGACGATCCGGTCCTCCGGGGCTTATTCTGCTGGGCCAAGGCGAACCATTTTCATTTAGTTTTGTGGCAACTCGATTTAGTTCGCCAAACAGACGGTTTACATCACTTCTCCTTTCTGCGGCTGAATTGATAAGGCGACTCTGAGTGCTTGCAGATAAAAGCAGGACCAAATATAGGAACAGTAAACAGCTCCTTGAACTTGCCATTGTTGAACCTGTGGTGATTTAGTAACAAGTAACTATGATTTTGTTTTCATAGATGGGGATCTAAGTATGGAAGCAAGTACTATGCTTTGGTGTATGGGTTAAGCATACCATGCTTTCTTACTATTTATAAGCTTCTCATCTTCGCCTGCCTAAAAAAGGTTAGTGGATGGTGTGTAATTCAATCAGAACACTCTTAATTTGCCAGATATACGTGGAAGGATTGTTTTACTCGCCATGATACATCTACACGGTCTAGGTCGCTAACTGCTGCTTACATCAAGCGCATAATATTGAAATCTGAGGTGTCCATTATGAGCTTCTTTTTTCTTTTTTTCATTTTTTAAGGTTCTGTTTTTTTGTCTTTTTGGAAGCACGCTGGAACATATTGTATCCTGATAATGGAGATGGTAAGCTTGACGAATTGCATAATGGAGACGGTCATTAGGAGTTGAGCCCATTTTGGCCTTTTTCAATAGTGCCTAAGGAAGCTAATCTACACCCTATACTAGCCATGGGGGTCTGGGTGGATAAAATCTTCCTTGTCGTTCTTTTGTCATGGAAGATAATTCCAGGAATTGACATCTAAAGGGCCAACCCTCCCCAGTGAAAAGAGAAAATTTAGTTAGATTTAAAAATAATAAATTTAAGTAAATATAATTAATTTTTATATTGTATAAGTATTATTTTATATAAAATATTACATATTTAATATAAAAATTAATTATATTTATTATTTTTAAATTGAGCGGATGCCAATAAAAAACCAGAAGAAAGAGGATAAATTAATGCTCAGTTAATTAGATTACAACAACCATTTGACACCACTTATCTCGTCCATGGGTGCCACCGACTAGGCATTAATTATTAAGCCCTATGACAGAAAGAAGCTCCTTGGATTCGGTAATAGTGCAGAGCTTTCCATTTTCCTCGATGAATAGTGCTGTCAGATAAGATCAGCACAGGGACACTACTGTGGCTTATGCTCAGCCACAGATATTGGTTAGTAATGCCACCAGAAAGTGAAAGACTAGACAGCAGCCACCAAACATGAGTAATTGACACATATTCTGTCAAGTGTTTCAACCAAGCCATTTCAAGGGATTTTATGACCTTTTAAGTTTGATTGAGCCCTTCGAAATGTAGTAGCAAGATTCATTGCTATAACTGTAGATGTGCGGACCTTAGGAGCGACCGAGTAGCTCCAGTGACGTGCCCTCTTTTTGATATCCAGACATTTATTTGAGCTCTTAAGCATGCGCGATTTTCCACCTATTGACTCTTCTGCAAAAGTTTTGCTAATAGCATAAGCTTACATAGTTTAGGCCTTATAAAAGTTTTAATAATAGCATAACTTAAGTACGAGGCTATGCCAACCTCCAATGTTTTAAGCTAAAACACTCTTAACAGTACACTCCTCGGGCCATCAATCTGTAATGAAAAATAACACTACAATAAATTATAGTTAATAGCAACAGGCTAAAACCATTGGATAAATGGTGAAAACTGCTGTTTAAAATTAAGTGATTATAAAATGAATACATGACGATTCCATAGTCTTCAAAAGAAATTTTTTTAATTTTTTTAAGCAACAATTTTTTACATTATTCAATGGTCATTATAGAATAAGCAGTGGTTATATATAAAATAAACAATATTTCTTATGCATTTGAATGTGGTTTCTAATAAAATAGGTTGCATTTTTGTGGTCGAATACACAACAACTTTCTAATACAACAAGCAATAATTTTTTATGGATTTAATAGCAATATCTTGTTTAATTTACAGAGAAATCTTGTGAAATAAATAGTGAATTTGGTAAAATTAATAGCATTATCTAATGAAATGAGAATATTATCATGAAATGGACATCACTAAATACTAAAATATAATTTACTAATTTCACCATTAATTAAAATATTAAATATTGTAACAAATTTAAATAAACAAAGTAGTAAAAACTACAAAATATTACTTAATTAATGTTTAACATCTTACATAAATTGAAAGTACATTTACAATTTCTAAATAGTGAAGTACAATAATTACAAACTTCTTAACTTTGACTAGAAACATTATCTTACTAAAGATAAACAAAGTTTTTTTTTTTTTTATGTGAATTTAGAATCATTTAAAATAAATTAGAAAACCAAAATTAAAAAAAAGGAAAAATATTTAAAGGAGTGAACTGTAGGTGTCTACTAAAGATAGATGATTCGTATGCTATAATTATTGTTTTAGATCACTTAAAGTACCATTAGGTGAAAGAGCTAATGAAATATTTATAAAAGACATGTTAAAAGTTTTGTTCAGTATAAGATTTTGTTGCTACAATTTCTGGATATCACATAAAAATAGTGGGCTATTGTAATAACTTGCACTTCCATTTTTTTTTTTTGCAACTCTATTGTTTAAGCTTTAAACTTGTTTTGCATCTCAGTTTTCACATTATCTCTAATAGATTGCATAAAGTATTTTTAAACTTTTATAATATCTTTAACAATTGATTTATCTTTTAAAGGAGTGTGGTTGACACCTCTTTTAGCAAGTCTCACCCTCTTAGAATGCTCCTCCTCCGAGACTATAATAAATGCATCAACAAGATTTTGGTGATTTGATCCTTCCTTTAAGATTGAAACTCTTTAATCCAAGTTTAGAACCAAAGCAAGTCAAGTTGTAAATGTCAAACAAAGCAGGAAAAAAAAAAAACTTAATTGCTTACAATTTGTTGAAATGTTGTCTCATACGAGAGTTTGTATTCTTAATTGTGTGTTCTTTTGTACGTAGCGTTAAATATTTCAAGCCAAGAAAGAGGGTTTTAACTAGGATCTTGATTTTTCTGATACAAATGCCATTAATTAAATAAACCAAAGCAAATTAAAGTAACATTAATGAAACATAGCAAATAACATTAATTCTCATCAATTTTTATTGGTAAAGTATGACAAAGAATTGCAATTTTGTAGTAACTTTTCATGATCAACTAAGTATGCAATATGAAATTTAGAGGACATCTAATTATGGTTGGATAATCAACAAAATCAATGCAACAATGGTAACAATTGTGAATTAATGGTTGTTTTTGTGAATTACTTATCATTTGTTCCTAAATCTTAGTGAAACTCCAACTTGTAGTGTGCAGTTCTGTTTACTTGTGTCGATTGTTTATCTTGTTTTTTGCTAATACTTTAAAGAAATAAAAACATGTAAAAGTAAAAATATAACAAAAAGAAATGGTTTCACGAACATCAAATAAAGATATAAGATTAAACCTTGGCTTTTTTAGAATTTTAGTATTTTAACAGTTGTTTAAATTGTTCTAAAGATATATGTAGTTGACAGTTTCTTAATCTTTCTCCATCAATCTTGTACTTTGTATAGTGAGATCTTTTCATCTTGCACTAATAAGTCCTTTAATTTGTTATAATTGTAGTCATCACCTGTTTCTTACTTTTGTTAGGAATCAAATACTTATCTTACAATCATTTAAAATATATAAATCATTGTTTGTAGCAGAGAAATTTTTATAGATATAAGAAAAAGAATTTCCATTATACATTACTTACACAAGCTTTTACAAAACTTTCCATTTTTACGATCCAATATGTAAGTCTTTACACTCGATGACACTAATTTGATATTCCTAGCCAACATGCATAGAAAATTACTAAACTCACTTAAAGTTTGCTCATTTGGAACTATTGAACTTAGATTTACTTTTTTTACCAAGTCCATGTCTCCTTTCTTTAGCAATTGGTGTGATAGTCTTATCTACATCTTTGACAACTTGTTTCCATTAGATGGAAGTTTCTACCATATCTTTCCTAACCCATTTTAACTTGGGTTGGTCTCTCTTCTCCATCATGTCCTTTTTTCTTTTCTTTTACCTTCTCACACGACTTTTCAATGTAGTCAAATCCTTTCATCTTTATGGAATGAGGTCTTTGAATTCTTAGACACTCATCCAACTTTTTGGTAGAATCCTCCTTAATGTCATTTATTGATAATGACTTTCCTTTCACTTTTATAACCTACATAAAGCATTCTTCATGCTTATTTTGCTTAGACTCTGCCTTGTGAAGCTTGGCTTGCAAAGTTAACATCTCTTGCTCTTGTGTAATCACCTTAGCACCAAGGTCTTTGTATATCTTGTCTTGTTTTGCCTCAAGTATACTTAGCTCCTCAATTCTCTTAAAATACTCCTTTTTTTTCTTCAAACTCCTTTATCTTCACCTATAGATCAAATTCATCAACAGTAGAATTTTCATACAACTTCTTAAAATGATTTACCTCTTTTTCCATCTTGCTTTTATTGTGCAAATAAGCCCTCCACTTAATCTAAAGTTGTTGCATCGACTCATCCTCTTCCTCTTCTGTTGATTCCTCATCACTTAAAAATTTTTGATCATTATCTACTTAAGCAACCAACACATCCTTTGTAGCCTCATCATCAGAATTATCATCATTTTCCTCTGTAGCATCTTCTTTATCCAGCTTGCTCAAGAAATTCCTTCTTTTAGCTATGAGGAATTTCTTTTTCCTTTTGGTACCTGAATTTTCAACTTTAGAGTAGTCGGATTGTTTTGTTCCCCTCTTTGGGACCAACTCATCATCATCCTCATTGTTTGCTTCTCTTCTCTTTAGGCAATCCATGAAAAAGTGTCCAATTGCTCCATACCTAAAACACTTCAGGGGTAATTGTCCCTTAAACTTCCCTTTTCCTTTTCTCAAATTTTTGGTGATGTATGTCATTACTTCATCTAGTTTAGTATCACCATCTTCTTTTTTAGAGCTATTGTTGAACTCCTCTTCTTGGTTTTTAATCTTTAATTTCCTCATTGCCTTAAAAGTTAGCTCCTTCTCCACCTCAAACTTCTTTTCTTTTTTCATTGGGGCTATTCTTATTTCATAAACCACCAATATGTTGTGCAAGTCATCTAAGGGTAGTTTATCTAGATTTCAATCTTTTATGGAGGAGACTTTGGCATTGTAAGCATCCAATAAAGTTATAAGTATTTTCCTTACCGCAGTAGTATCGTGGATCTTCTCTCTATAGCCTCCAATAAAGCACACAATTTTGTTAACTCTTATGAAGAACGCATCCATAATCTCATCATTTTACATCTTTATGTTTCAAATTTACTCATTTAGATTTGTAGCTTGGCTTCCTTCACAACCCTGTCTCCTTCATAGATATTCTTTAATTAGTCCCAGATTTGGTTGGCTATGTTGCACCCCATTACCTTAGTGAATTCTTTATTGGACAGGGAGGTATATAAGGCATTTCTCACCTTTCCATCACACTCTAAGTTCTTTTTATCAGTTGGTGTCATTAGATTACCTTCAGCAACAGGGATGAAACCATTAACAATAAACTTAAACAAATCAAGACCAAGGGATATCAAATATGGAAACATTCTATTTTTTCATAATTGATAATTTTGTCTATCAAACATAAGGATGCCCTTGTTGTTGACACTATTCACACTATCCATGATCTCAAGCAATAGTAGAAATAAAAACTCACACAACAATGCATAACTTCATTTCAAAGTAGAAAAATTAGATCAATAGAGGAACCAGAGTTTGATACCATTTGATGAGGACTATTGAGGTCTCACACTAAGAGGGGGTGAATTAATGTGAGATATACTTTTTTTACAAATTGATCTGACTTTAATCTCTATGACTTATTAGAGTTGATGATCCATTTTCTTTTATTCTTCTTTATGTGAAAGTGGTTGTACAAATATCAATCACATGTAAGCACCAAAGAATATATGATAATTTTTATGTGGTTTATCCACAATGTGTGAACTACATCCACAATGTAATAGGATCACTCCTAAATCACATAATCCACTTTTATTATCAAGGGATACAATCTAATTGTGGAAGAATTACTCTTTAACCACTTGTAGAATGACTACTTCTTAACCACTTACAATGATCTCCCGATTAAGGAGTTGATCTCCTGATCACTCCAAGGGTATCCTATCTATTTTTCAATAAATTTATCAAAAGTTTATGGTAAAACATTTCCTGAAGAATGATTACTCAATGTGTACAGACTGTTAAAGTAGGATATGGATCTTCTCCTTCCTTTATTTTCGGAGTTTTTCACCCACTATCAGTGCTGCATGCTTGTGATGCCAATGTTGTCTCTAAGTGTTACCATTGCTATTGGCGCATGTTGCTAATGTTGTCACCATGTGCTATTAATGTTGTCTGTATGCAATACTGTATCTATTTGTTGTTGTCTACTTGTGTTCTTAATTTTGTCTACACACATTATCGTTGTTGCATGTTGTCTACACGCGCTATACCTACAGTTTGCATGTGCTATGCCTATTGTCTGCACCCATTGTGCCCACTATCCACACAAGCTATGTCTTCTGTTTGCACACACTACGACTGTTGTTCACATGCGTTTTTGACTGTGCTACTATTATTTGCTCATGTCGCTATTGTTATTCACCCGCACTACTGCTGTTTGCTTGCACAATTGTTGTTATCCCTTAGGACTACCACCATCTGCTGGTGCACCACTTGCTGCTACGTGTTGGTTGCTAGTGCAAGACCCTTATGCTGTTGTTCCAACTCCTTTTGGTTTTTCTTCGTGGCTACTTTATTGGTTTGTTGGTGTGGTTGTTGTCTCGATGATGTTTGCTGGTGCGACTGTTGTCTTGGTGGTATTTACTATTGTGGGTATATTGTCCTAGACATATTGCTAGTGCCTCTTAGAAGTTTTGGTGTGGTGGTCAGCTACTGTTATCTCCTTAGCCTGCTGCTTTGCTGCCTTTTCTTGGTGGCTACTACAATCTCTTTGGTTGGCTGGCTTGCTGCCTCTCCTTGGTCAGTTGCCTTACTACCTCTCCTTGGTAGTTATTGTATTCTCCTCAATCGACTGCTTTGCTGCCTCTCCTTAGTGGTTGCTACACTCTCCTTGGTCAGCTGCCTTACCCTTTTTCTTTCTCTTATTGACTGGTTGTCTTACCTTTGTCGTTTATTCAATATTTTGCAACCAACTTTCTTCTTGCAAGATGCATAGAGTATTTATAGAGTCTTGAGATTAGGGCTACATGATCATCAATGGTCACAGTCAACATTGACTCCTTAACACTAGGGTTGACCTATCATCATCGGTTTTTCCCAATGACCTCTCTACATCTCAACAACATTCATAATCTTAAATCAATACATATAATCATGTGAGATGGTGTTGATAACAAATTCAAAATTAGTCATAAAAATGGGTTTAATAGAGACCATAGTAGTAAATTCATAGGGCCCAACAACAAGTACTCTTTTAGTAAGGGAGTTACCCAAAATTTTGAATAAATGCTACAATGATTTGTTAGGTTGAAAGAACTCTTTTGGCAACACTAACTTGAGTTTACAATAGCTAAAAGCACAAAAATGTTGAGATTAAGAGACTGCCACCTTTAACCCAATTTAGTCACTTTAAAACAACTCCAAAATGACATTAGTGATCTTTTGAGAAAGGAGGAACTAATATGGGCATAAATATCAAGGGCCTTCCAGTTGGAAGACGAAGACAAAAATAAAACTTACTTTTATGCTAAGGCAAATAAAAAAAGACAAAGGAACTTTGTAAAAAAAAAACTTAATGATTATGTTGGTAAACTATTACAAACAAATAAAGAAATTTCTAATGCTCTTATGGTCCATTTTAAAAGCTTGTTCAAATCTCAGGGGAACTTCATTATGCAAATTAGTCAAAACACCATACAAACAAAAGTAACAAATAAAATGAATATTCTTTTTAACTTTAGTTTTTACAAGAGATGAAGTCTTTAAAGCCTTTAAGCAAATGCATCCAAATAGGGAACCCATGTTACTCAAGTTAAGGATATTATGACTAAAGTGCTAGAAATTCTAAACCATAAACAGGATATAGAGTCCATTAGGTATACACATGTTTGCCTCATTCTAAGGCAGCTTCTTAAAATAAGTGTTTTGATTTTCAACCTCTTAGTCTTTATAATATTATTCATAAGATCATATCTAAGGCTATTGCAAATAAGTTGAAATTAATTTTGCCATAAGTTATTTTAGATTACCAATTGGCTTTTATGTCAAGGCAACATATAATTGACTATGCTTTAATCGCTTTTGAGACTTTCCATTATAAGAAGCATAAGTATTAGGGGAAAAGAGGCTATATGACCATAAACTTGACATAAATAAAGCCCACAACCATGTAAAGTGGGTTTCTTCTTAAAGGTATCATTCTTAAAATGGTTTTGTTTCAATTTAGGTGCAATTAATCATACGTTGTGTGATTTTTTTTTCATACTTTATTACGGTGAATGTTGTTCCTAGATAATATTTTCTTTCAACTAGATTTGACAAAGTGATCATTTTTCACCATATCTTTTTCTCTTTTATGTTGAAGGTCTTTCTTCCTTGATACATGTTATGGCTAGCTCAAACAAGATTTGTGACATTAAAGTGTGCAAATAAGTGCCAATGATAACTCACTTATTATTTCCTAATGATAGTTTATTGTAACCTTATTTTGCCTAGTTTATATAAAAGGCTACATTTTCTTTCTTTGGACATATATTTATTGTGTTTGAGTTATCATTGAATTGCACTTGATTTGTATTTGAGTATTGTAGTTGGACATATGCAAAAAAAAAAAAAAAGAAAAAAAAAGAAAAGAAGAAAAGAGATATATATATAAAAGAAAAAGACGAAGAAAAAAAAAGAAAAGGAAAAAAAGAAAATAAATAAATAATAAAGTTAATGTTTAAAAAAATCATCAACTTTGTGTTATTTCGCAAATCTAAAATAACCTTTTAAAAGTAACAATTTACCATTCGTAGTATTATTTTGTAACAAATTTATCATGTTGTCATGTATCATTAACAAAATTTAATTGATCCAATGATGTGGCAAGAAGATGTGTAAGGTTATTGACGTGGATTTAAGTGTCTAACAATCAATGGGTCATTTGGTCTTAGTACAATCTTAATCACTAATTAAATTAAATCAAAAATATAGAAATTTGTAAATTCTTTAAAAATTAATGATTTTTAAATTTTAATTGAATCAAGAAAAACAAAAAATGAAATTGAAAAATGGTATCAAAACCCTAAAATTGAAATAACACTCAAGGGAGAGAAGGAGAAAGTAATGGATTCCTAAGACTTGCAGCTCTTCTTACTTTGCTAAAAGTGGTCCCAGAGAGATAAATTTACGTGATAAAAGACATAGTCCTACATTGAAAAGAAAAGATTTGAATGAAAAGCGAATGTGGCCTCTAATATTGCAATCCAATACCCATCTTAAATATAAACATTGGTTCATAAGAAACAAATGTTAACGTATGCATTGATCCATTCATTAAGGTAGATTGTTCCCTTTTAAATTTTTGAGGTTGTGAGAGTGAAATTAGCTTAAATCATATTTAAGCTTTTATTTAAATCTAATAATCATGAAAGAAGTGTTTAAAATAGGTATTATGGGATATGAAATTAGGATTTGTTAAATAAAGGGTTTTTTGTTAATTTAATAATCTAAAGCAACATTATGGTCTTATATTCTACAATTTTTATAAAATGTAAAACTAAATTAGTGTATGAATAATTGTCATTAAGATAAAATGTAAAGTCACTATTTAATATTACAAAATTTTGATTAATGTTATAATTTATCATGATGGTATTATGAAAATTAAACTTAGATGCAATATGTTGGTCGCAAACATGAAGTGCTTCAAACCATCAGTATAAAGTGTCTATCCATGCTAACCATAGAAAATGCAATAAAAAAGCATGGATACAATAAACATTATTGACTACATTAACAAGTTTTCATACAAAATAATTGAGAACCTTAAGCTATTAAGTAGGACATTAAATATGTCATTGCTGTTAATGTTTACAAAGATGGCAGAATCAAGGGAGTATAACATGCAAATTTATATTCTACTTAGGCTGGTTGAGGCATAAATAGTTTGTGACACTTCATTATTATCTTTTGATAATGAAGTTTAAATTAGATTTCATAGTTAGGAAAGGGGTGTAAAGAAAGGTGTGGGAGGAATTATGGAGATAAAGGTTATGAAGAGGCATAAATAAATATTTTGAACATGATGTGGAAGATGACAAAGTAAATGATATAGTCACATAATCTCATAAACATGTTACCACTAATTGTGTTAAACAAATGCAACAAGCATAAGGGGAGAATGTAATTGTGTAAGAGGCTATAGCACATAAATAACATATTATTCCAACCAAGTGATGTACACCAACATGATTAATGATATCATAGCAACACCAAAGGTGATGCGACAAAAGAAGGCAACTCAAATGAAAACAATTGTGACTTTATTCCTACTGAGGAAAGTGACACTAATAATGAGTTAGATAATAATGATTTGTTAATAAATGATAAAAATTATATGAATGTAAGGAAGAGAAAGATGGGAATAAGGAAAAAGAGATCAACTGGCTATGAAACATATGTTAAATCAAGATAAAAAGTGCCTCAAAGGCCAATAATTAAATATGGAAATGATATGAATTGCATTAATGAGAAATTTGGATGACAAAGTAAATATGAGGACTTTGATTAAGAGGTGAAGACCCATATGATGAGTAAGGATAATGATTTAGATGTTAATAGTTGCAAAATGAAAAGATTTATAAAGTGTATAACCTAACCTATGATCATAAAATTTAGAGTTCAATACCAAAATAAGGTTTTAAGACCTTAAAAAATTTAAGGAATGCATATAAAGGTATGTAATACATGGCTTCAAACTAATAATAATAAAATAGGGGCCAATTGTGTTATAAGTTATGCATGAAGAGTCTATGCTAGCTAAATGAAAATGAAAAGACATTTATGTTGAAGTCTCTATTTATTATGCATGCATATTAAGGTATTAAGAAACAAACAAGCTTTTTTTGAGTGGTTAATGAAAGAGTACTAGCATAAGTTTTAAAGGAATCCAAATTGGCCTATGCATGAGATTTGTGCTAACATTAGTGAGACATTTGCACTCACTATTACCCAAATGCATTGCTACAAGACTAGATACAAGGCCCTTAATATATTGCAAGGATCCACAAAAGAACACTATAGTAGGCTTAGTTCATACGAAGTTGAGCTATACAACATTAATCCAAACAACATTTTTAAGCTTAAGACTCACCTCGTAATCACATATATGAAGCCTATCTTCTATAGGTTCTACATTGGCTTTAAGACATTAAAGACTGACTTTTTAAATGGTTTCTTAAAAACATTTTTAGGTGGATTTTTATTATATGTTATAGGAAAGGATGAAAATAACCAAATATATCTCATTATTTAAGCTATGGCGACCAAAGAAAAATATTGACAATTGGGGTTGGTTTCTTAAACTTTTAGCAAAACAACTTAACATCACAAATGATCTTTGATAAATAATCATATGTGATTAACAAAAAGCAATACAACATTGTGTATTGTGGTTTATGTTATAATCCAATCAAATGATGTATTGTTTTTTAATCTTCCTTTTTCCTTATTTTTATTTTAAGGACTATGTGAACAAGTAAACATATTTAGGTTATTAGCTAAGCATAGGAATTATGCCAAGCATATATATGCAAATTGGCATAAGAAGTTTAAAGGCCATTTTTTAAAAAGTGCTTTTGAAGGGCAATTAAGAGCACAATAGCCCATGACTTCAAATAAGCATTAGAAGAAATGAAGGAATTATCTTTAAAAGCACATACAAATTTCACCAATAAAGAGGTCAATAGGTTTGTGAAAGCCTTTATCAATATATAACCTAAGTGTGACATAATGGATAACAACATCTCAAAATAATTTAATGGATACATAGTATAGGTAAGGACAAAAAGTAGAATCAACATATGTAAGAATATAAGAGGGTGGCATCAATGGAGAGCATTATGCAAAAAAAATAAAAAAATTGATGGAGTAATCTTTAATATATGTCCTTGTCTAAAAAGGAAGTTTAAAAAGATTAAGTTTGATTTAAGGATATATACTATCAAATCAAATGAAACTATGAAATATGAGATCTCTTGTTATGATGATAGGTTTATTGTTGACTTCAACACTTCAAGTTGTAATTGTAAAGAGTAGGATTTAATCAGAATTCTCTGTTAGCTTGGTGTGACATATATAAATTACCAAAGGCTAAACCTTGATGACTCGATAAATCATAATTAAAAAAGGCTACATACTTGAGTTTGTATGCTTATGCGATGGAGTCATTGAATCGATATAAAATGTGGCCAACAGTTAAGAACTATGTAATGTTATCTCTACCCATTAGAATTATACCTAGCAAGCTAAAAAAGGGTAGGAGAAGGGACAAAGATGAATCTCTCAATAGACATAAACATATGTTAAGGATTAGAGAGTGAAAATACAATACAAGTGATGCATGAAGTTTAGTTACAATAGAAGAAGATGTCTAAAGGTTGATCTTCAATCACTGGTTACATCTTCTTGTAAATCTGTAAGTAATAAAGTTTATAATTTGTAATATTAAATTTCATATGTTCAATTATTATTTTTTAGGATATTATATAATTCTTTATTTCACTTTTATTAATGGATGTAGACCAAAAAAAAATGGAGAGACCAAAGAATGATATTACTATAAGTCAACAAGTACAACTAAGTAAGAAAAATGGTACAACTACTACCAATATAGGTCAATAAGTACCAATAAATGAAAACAAAAATTTAACTACGAAATGACAACTTTATAGTGTCAACATTATTATCAACTTTTGCCTTTAGCTATTTTTGTTCTCTAAAAATACCTAGCAATCTCTTTGTAACATTTTCTAATTTCTAAGTTGACCTAGCTAAAAAATCATTAATTATCATACTTTTACAAGCAGCACACCAAGAACCTTTTCCTAAGATTATTTTTACTTCATAACGTATAAATTTAAACTGTAACTTTATAATGGTATAACATAAGATCTATACTACTTGCTGCAAAATACAACCAAGCAAAAATCTCCCCACATTGGCTCTCTCATCCATGGTGTTGATCTTAATAACAAATGGTGTAAACCAAAATTGCAATGCTAAGAATTACATTCTCTTCTCATTTGAAGTTTTTCTCTCAGCATAAAATCACATCTTTTGTCACATAATTTTATTTCTTTCACTTCTTTTTCTCTTTCTAGCACTCTTTCAGTTTTAAAATTTTAATTTATTGGTTGTCCTCCTTCAATTTTTCTTTTTTTAAAAAAATTAATTAAAATTTAAAAATAGTAAATTTTCAAAAAATTATTAAATTTTAATTTATTTGAATTAACTTAATTATTGGTTTAAATTGGGTGAAGATCAAAATACAATTCAATTAAAACGTTCAAGCCCACGAATCAAATGTAATTAGATATAGTGAATGCAAATTAGAGCATTTTGGTCCATCTAAAGTAATTTTTTTTAAACTCAGTCCAAGGCAACATAAAGGAGAAGATACAGCAAGTCCACCAGCATTATGGTCCACTTTTGGGGGACTCTTCAAGGCCTGTTAAAAAATTCCACCAGCTCAATTGCCTCTTGAAGGCCCTCCCAAATTCCAGCAAGACCAGGCCCAAGCACCTATCCAAAAACATCCAAAACATTCAAAAGTCTAAAAGGCCTAAAAGACAAAATATATGAAAAAGCTCACACTATATGGTTAAATGTCGGACATGAAATTGAACACAAATGTCATTAGAGATCCACTGTCAGCCACCATATGCCACTATAATTTGTCATTTTTGCCATTGGAAGTCATCTCCCACATAAACAAACACTACCCATCCTAAACCAAGCACCACACACCCTACAAAACCTCTAAAGGTTGTAGATCTATGAAAGTTCAATAGTTCCTTAATTACCTTTTACCACCAATCACTCACCTCGACTGGTTGTTGTAACACTGGACCACTAGTCTTTCCATCACCAATCACCACCTTACCTCCTCAGCCTACTAATGCCCTTTATTACCTTAAATTTCATCCTTTGTCGTTCCTTTTGTCACTAGTAGCCAAATAGAGGAGCAAAAAGAAAGAAATAAATTTTGGGGGTTCAATTGCAAAATAGAATACAAAGGAGCCATATTCCAAATAAAAATAGTTTAGGGATTAGATTGGAAAAGAAAAACATATTGGGGTCCAATTGAAAATAACAAAACATTTGGGAAAAGATAAAAAAACTTATTTTGAAAAATCATGAATTTTAATATGAATGACACAATCTCAATTTAATTCCTATTTTGGATGAGAAACATTATAACTGATGATGTGTGAGAATGAAAGTTTTGTTTGATTATAACGAATTGTTGAACTTTATAAGACATAAACTTACAAAATTCATCGCAAATGTAGCAAAAGTATAAAGAGTTGTTCACTCAAAGTTACAAATAAAGGATAAAAATGTGCTATATTTCATTCATCAAGGAGTAAATGATAAATATTTTGAGAAAATTACAAGTGTAACTTCATCAGAGTAGACGTGAGATATCTTAATAATGTCATTCTAAGGTGCAATAAAGTTAGAAAGGTAAAACTCTTAACCTTACAGCGTTAATTTGAACTTTTGTAGTTGAAAGCTTTAAAAACTATTTTAGTTTATATAAGTAAAGTTCTTGCCTTGATGAACCAAATGAAAATCTTTGGAGGGCAGTTGAATGATCAAGTGAAAGTTGAAAAGATTTTATAGATACTTACACTGTAATATGAGTATATCATAATTGCAATAAAAAAATATGATTTGTTGCAAATGTTAGTTGATGTACTATGAGCACGTTATAAGCTCATGAATAGTGCATGAACAAAAAACACATTAAGAAACCAGTAGAGCACTTCAAAGTCAGACCTACAATAAAAGTGATTATAGTGATTAATCAAAGTAAAAGCAAGGTTCTTCTTGTGGTATAAAACGATTACGTGGTGGTAACTACTATAACAATTAATGTCGAGGAACTCATTATAATAATTATAAAGATGAAGATAATCAATCAAACAACCAAAGGAGATTATACTAAACATAAAAAGGTCAAGGTTGAGGCTGAGGCAAATGAAGAGGTCGTGGTAAAGGAAGGTATGACAAATCTAATGATGAGTGTTACTTATGTCATAGGCTTTACATTAATAAATGCAAGTCAAAGGAGAATACTTGGACAACACATTTTGCACAAGAGGGTGATGTAAATGATGAAAATCAAACCCTTATGATGGTTATTGCAGTTGCTGAAACACCAAATTATAATATAAGACTCCTCAATACTAGTGTACCAATCATATGTGTGAAAAAAATGAGCTCTTTGTTGATTTTAATGGATAAATTTACTACACAATTAAGTTTGTCGATGATAACAATGCACTCGTGATGAAAAAGGAGCAAATTCTTATCAAGTTAAAGAATGAAGATCATAACTATATCTCAGATGTATTTTATATGTTAGATATAAAAAGCAACCTATTTAACTTAGACCAATTACTTGAAAAGGGATATAACACACAATTATTGATGAGGTAGGTACACTCATTCTTGAATCTCCTTTAATAAAGAATCAAATATTTCAAATTGATTTTGTTACTGATATTTATACTTATCTTAGCATTATTGCAAAAGATAAGTTTTGATTGTGACATCTTTATTTTGATCATTTAAATTTTTACAATTTAAAGCTACTTGCATAAGGAAATATAGTAAAAGACCTGCCAAGGATACATCATCCTAATCAAATTTGTGAAGCTTGTATTCTTGCAAAATAAAGCAAATCGTTAATCCCCTTTGATATTTATGGCATATTGAGTGTTCAATAAGATGACAATAATAAGTATTTTCTTACTTTTATTAATGATTTTATAATGAAGACATAGGTTTATGCAAAAGAAGTCTAAAATGTTTGATTGCTTTAAGAAGTTTAAAACATATGTTGAGAAATAAAGTAAGTATTATATTAAAATTATGAGAACTAATGGAGGTGGTGAGTATATCTCTAACAAGTTCAAAGAGTACTATGAAGCATAAGGAATAAAGCAAGAAGTGACAATTTCATACATCCCACAACATAAGAAAATTATTGAAAGAAAAAAAAATCAATCATGAATATGGTGAGAAGATTGTTGAAGGCCAAGGGAGTTCCCAATCCATTTTGGGTAAAATTTGTTTTGTATTTTTTTTTTACTTGTTGAAGAAATTTCTAACAAGTATTTAAAATGTCACTCTTAAAGAAGTATGAAGCAGTTTCAAGACTAGTGTAAAACATCTTAAAGTCTTTGGTTTTATTACTTATACTTATGTTTTAGAAAAAGAAAAGGACAAAGCTAGATGATCAAGGAGTGAAGACAATCTTTCTTAGCTACATCAAAAGAAGATATAATTTTGTTTAATTTGATGACAAAAAAGGTGACAGTGAGTAGAGATGTAACTTTTGTTGAAGATAAAGTTTGGAATTTTGATATTGAGGAGTAGAATAACTCTTAGAGACGTCCATTTGCTAGTTTAGAAAAAAAAATGAAACTCAAGTTGTAGTCCCTAATACAAATAAGGATGATTCATTAATTGCTCCATAGAATCCTATGCCACAAGCTTAATAAAAGAATGGAAGACTAAAAAGAAATTGTTAACAATTAGTCATATTACAAAATTACAAGGTAATCCCTAATAATTCTATTGATGACACTGGACATTTGACGCACTTTTCCATGTTTGCAGGCTATGAACTTATCATTTAATGAGGCAATTTAAGAAACAAGGTGGGTGAATGTCATAAATGAAGAAATCAAGGCAGTTGAGAATAATTATACATGAGAGCTCACTACTATTCCTCAATGTCAAAAAGTTATTGATGTAAAATGGGTCTTTAAAACTAAAAAGAAGTCAAATGGAGAAATATAAAGGTATTAAGGAAGATTGGTTGTAAAGGGATTTGAGTAACGACCTGACCATGACGATCAAGAGGTATTCTCTCATATTGCTTGAATAGAGATTGTCAGACTTATAATTACTTTGGTTGTATAAAACTGTTGGAAAATTCATCAAATGATGTGAAGTCAACTTTTTTTAATGGTTTCCTTGAATAGGAAGTGTTAGTAATGTTGCCATCAAGTTTTGTGAATAAAGGAAGTGAAGAGAAGGTTTATAAATTAAAGAAAGCACTACATGGTATAAAACAAATGCTTAAAGTATGAAAATAACATATTAATTCTTTCTTACATGAGACCAATTTCCAAAAGTGTCTTTCTAAGCATGTCTTATTTATGAAAGTCAATGATTTTGGTGATATTCTATTAGTGTGTTTATATATTGATAACTTGATCTTTATAGGCAACAATTCAAAATGATTGCAATCTTTTAAGAACTCTCATAGAAATTGACACTAGACTAACTAAAAAAGATAATGAAACACTTATTAATTATATACTCTTCAAGCAAATTGTTGAGAGTTTAAGATATCGAACATACACGAGACTTGATATATGTTACATAGTTGGTTTAATCAGCAAATTTCTAGAGTCTCCCCGTTAATCTTACATGCAAGTTGTTAAAAGGATTATACAGTATATAAAAGAAATTTATGATTATAACCTACTTTATTTTTCATCTAAAAATGATGCACTTTTAGGTTATTATGATAGTAATTGGGATGAAGATGTAGATGATTGTATAAGTACTTTTAAATACTATTTTAACCTCAGAACTAGTGCTTGTTTGTGGTCATCTAAAAAACAGTTTATTGTTACACTTTCAACTTGTGAAGTAGAGTATATAGTTACAATTTTAAGTACTTGTCAAGGTATTTAGTTTAGAATTTGCTTAATGAGATTTATGTTCCAATTGAAGGTCTTACGAAAAATATATATTGATAATGTTTTCACAATTAATTTAATTAAGAATCTTGTGACATATGAAAAAAGTAAACATATTGATACTCAATTTTATTTTCTAAGAGATCAAATTGATAAAAAGAAGATTGAATTGACATATTATAAGTCTGAAGATCAAATAACTGACATTCTTATGAAGTCATCAAAGTATGATGCATTTATCAAGTTGAAGCAGATGTTGGGATTAAGACTATTACCAAATCAAAATTAAAAGAGTATGTTAATGTTAATTTAGATTAGGATTAATTAGCATTATAGTAGAAGTTGGTTTAATTAAGTCTAATTTAAATTTTACTATTTAAGTATATTTAAGTGTCTGTTATTATATAAAGACATATAGTTTATGTTATTTATATATATTTCTAAATTATTATGTGTGACATTTTTATCAAATTAATAAAATAGAGTATTTGTATAATCATTTAACAGAGAGATGAGTTATGAAATTATTTAACAATCAAGCCAAAATAAGATATCACAAATTTCCTAAATTCAATTGAATGCCCATAAGGAAAAAGAGAGAGAGGGAGAGAGAAAGATGCCTTAACTAGGTATTTGAGAGGTTTTATGCTACCAATTGTTGTTTGGTTGGTGGGAAGATTTGGATAGTTTTGGGTTTGAAAAGGAAGATGGAGAGTTAGAAGTAACAAGAGTAATTATTAATAAAAGTTGAAGGTAGAGTGAAGTAAAGGGGAGTGAAGTGGAATGAAGTTGAGTGAAGTAATAACTAGTAAGATTGCATTGCAACCCTTGTCGAATATGTTTCATTTTTATTTATTTAATAAAGTTTTCAAAATGTGGAAGAGGTATGAAGCAAGTGAACACCACCTAATCTAGGTTTATTCGATTGCATTATTTTTCAATCTCATTAAATGAAAGTCCAAAATGTTATAAAAAAAATAACTTTAACTTTACATCATTTTAAAATGTAATATTGTCCTAATTTTGAAATATAAAAATTTATATTTTGTAAATTTTTATTAAATATAATAGACCATTAAATTAATATAATAAATTTTGTTAAATATTATAACATTATGTTTTAGTTAAATTCATTTAATAATATTCAAGAAAGAAATAAATTATTAGATGTCACATCATTATTAAGTTTAATGGTATGTCTCCTGTTAGGTTAAATTTCATTTACTTATTAAAAAGATAACATTTAAAAGATAATTTTGAAATTAAAAAAAAAAAGTCAAAACCACCTTCATTAATGTTATAGCCATCTCTTCCTTTACCAACATTAGTTTCAATACCTTCAACTCCACTTCTTACTCCTCTTCTAACTCTGAAACCTCTATAAGTCACAAATACATCCCAACACTAACTCCACCAATACTTCCTCATTCAACACCAAATCCTCCATCATAACTTGCTCTACCTCTAACACCACTTTCACCTCTATCACCAAAGCTACAACCTTCACTAACATTGAAGCTACCATATCTATCGACACCTCACCTTTACCATTCCTTTTTTCTATGTGTATACATAGACAATAATTACGTATCAAATAAAAATTATAAAAATATATAATCAAACAAAAAAATATATATTTTAAAGATTAAAGTTTAATAAAATTTGAAATTAAAGAAAAAAATGATGCAAAAGCACAATATTATAAATTAAAACCATCAAATTCAAAATATAGCCAAGTCCACAAATGTATTCATTTTAATTTCACTTAACTTCAAGCAATTAAGAAAGAAAAAAATTATTAACATTATATTCTTATTGTAACTAAATACTAATCATAAATTTTGAAAAAATAAAATTAATTTGAAATTATTCTTGAATCATCCTTCACATTTCTAAAACAAAATAAAATTTAGTAAATTTTTTTTTAAGAAGAAAGAAAGAAAAAAAGAACATAAAGAGAGAGAAAAGTGTATAAGGAAGATGATAATGTTGTAGATAATAATAAAGAAGAAATACTCCTCATAGCTATAAGGGGACGAGGGGTTTGATGGAAGAGACAAAAATATCAGCAAAAGGTAAATAGTCTATTATGAACTTTCTAATAAATTGTCTAGATATTTTTTTCATTAAAAAAAAATATAAGTGTAAAAATTTGAGAGAGAAGGGAAATTTTGTTTTTTTTTTTAAAATTTAATTTCAAGATTACTTTTTAAAAAATATTAGTCTTTTAATAGATATATTGAATTTGAGTTAAGATCAAACAACCCATTAAGCAAAATAGTCATCGTAGCACATAATAGTCTTTTTATCACTTTGCATCATTAAACAAATATAATCAACATATCATTTTATCATGTTTAATGAAATTTATTATGTTAACTTTACAATATGCTATATTTGATTAAAAAAAAAACTAAGTATGAGTCATTATATTTTAAAGATAATACTATATTTGTTAAAGAATAAAAAGTTAAAATTATTTTTATATATCAATTCAAAATAAAATATCTTTTAAAGATAATTATAACAATTTATTACCTATATTTAAAAATATAATAAAAAATATATATTGTCACTAGGTGTCACCATTAGCTTAATATATAAAAACACGTCAATTTATTAGAATCATTTGCAAAACTAAAGGTCTTGAGTTTTATTTTTAATTAAAATTAATTAAAAAAATGCATTAACTCACTTCTATTTGCAAGTTTATAATTTAATGTTTTGACAATTAACAAGTTGCAGAAAGAAAAACATATAAACAAATTTTTTGATTAAAAGTTTCAACAATAATACTATTATTGAAAAAATTAATGTAATAAATAATTATATTTCAATATAACCATATAACTTTTTTTTTTCACTCTTAATAAGTTAAAGATAATTTAATCTATTTAAAATATTTTTAGAATATTTTTGTAATTATAAAAAATTTTTATTGACAAATATTTAATTAAAGATAGTGATTCGTATGAAATTCAAATGTTAATATATTTTCTTATTGTATTTTAGAGTATAGGATGCAAATTATTATTGAGTTTAAAATAAATTATGTTAAATATAAATTTTTTTATTTTTTATCTGTAAAATTTTTATTTTTTATTTTCATCACTAAACTATACTACATCACATAATTCGTGATATTTCTAGTATTTATTTCTTTAAATCATTGTTCACAGTTCTCACCATGAAAATTATACATACTTACTAATAGATAATAGCTCGTGTTAGTCAATATGAAAATGGCCAGACATTTCTCTGGTTAGCGGGGGAAATTGATACATGTCTAATACATAGTAATTAGGTTTATATTAACTTGTCATCCAACGAGCACATGATAAAATATCTAATATGACTAAGCATTATGTTAATTAGCAGCAAAATTATATTTTTCTTTATTAATTAAGGTCTTATTCACAAGATTTGCAGTTATTATATATGTAAATGCAATTAATTGTCAGACCAATTTATAATTTATAATATCAAAACATATTATTGAGTATTTGATAATAGCTTCAATTCTTCTACACTGAAACCTGCATCAGTCGTCATCATCATCCAATTTAAATTATGCAATAATAAGAATTTATTTTAAAATTCAATCCAACCTTAAGTTATCTTAAATTAATTAAATGAAAAGCAATTAAGTAAATAAAAAGCAATCGAGGAAACAAGATTTTGGCCAACTCCCCATCACATGAGAGGGACGGAACTAGGAAGGGGGGGCTAGTGGGCCATGAACCCCTCACCCCAACTTTGAAATTTTAATAATTTAGTGGCAATTTTATAAAATACTATATTGGTTGCCCCAAAATTCAAGGTCGGCCCTCGGAAAATTTTATATGAGCTTTCAATTTTAGCCCCTCAACACTTTTAGCCGTTCACCCTTCATCAGAAAATCAAACCCATTTTAGTAGGAATGTGTAAATGTATGCAATAATTAAAAACCAAACAAATGTTTTTTTTTTTTTGAAACAAATTCGGAATATTTGAAGGAAATAAAAAAGAGCTGGCAAAGCAGAGGCATAAAATGAGCAGCTTTGATACGCTGAAATCTTCTATTATCTTATCCGCAAGCCGAAGCAGGAACCCAAGACCAAATGGGAAACTACTGCTAAAGAACCAAAATCATTAGTGTCAATGGCATCCACAGTAGGAGCTTCTTCTTCTTGTTCGTCCAAGGCTGTCTTGGCGATGGCGTCCATACCTTTCTCGTCTCCATCCTCCAATCTCCCATTTCCCTCTCTTTCCTACAAGCCAGGTACATTTCTCAGCTGTACAAGCACATACCCACATGATTGTTACTCTTCGCAACGTAATATTGGAGTTGTATTAGAGGATTCGACTGCAATTTAAAATAGACACAGTTGTTATTTTTATTTGACTTTTCTCTACGCTCGGTTTCTGTACGCTTGCGCGTCTGTTCATTGTTGTTGAGTAGAACAGCTGGTGGGTTTTGGAGCTCTTGGTTCAAGAGTTTGTAATATCAGTTTTCTTTCGGGTTTATTCTTTTGCAGGGAAGTGCAATGCCCGGAAGTACTATGGAGGAATTGGGATTCAGTGCAGGAAAGGAAGGTCCCACTTCCATGTTAAAGTCACCAATGTTGCCACCGACATCAATTCTGTTGAAAAGGTATGTTCGATCACTGTCTAATTCTTGTTAGGTTCACCTTGTTGTAGTTCAAGTTTTGTTCCATTTTAGTAGAATAATTACATTTGGTTGACGAGGTGTTTTACGGTCCTTATTGCATCAGTTAGGACACTTGTTACATCGTCAAAAGAAACCGCTGTGTTAAAAGAGAATGACAGCAGCAAGAACATTGTGAATAGTTGTGAATTATAGGATTAAAAATTGTGACTTGTTGACATGTAGGCCCAGAAGCTTGCTGACAAGGGAAGCCAGAGGCCAGTGTATCCTTTTGCTGCTATAGTTGGTCAAGATGAGATGAAATTGTGCCTTTTGCTGAATGTGATTGATCCCAAGATTGGAGGTGTTATGATTATGGGAGACAGAGGCACAGGGAAGTCCACAGCTGTAAGGTCATTGGTTGATTTACTTCCTGAAATGAAGGTTGTGGCAGGTGATCCCTATAATTCAGATCCAGAAGATCCAGAGTTCATGGGTTTCGAAGTCAGAGAGAGGATTCTAAGCGGTGAAGAACTTCCCATTGTGTTGATGAAGATTAATATGGTTGATTTGCCTTTGGGAGCTACCGAGGACAGGGTTTGTGGGACAATTGATATTGAAAAAGCACTCACAGAGGGCGTTAAGGCATTTGAGCCTGGCCTACTTGCTAAAGCTAACAGAGGGATTCTTTATGTGGATGAAGTTAATCTCTTGGATGATCACTTAGTTGATGTCCTTTTAGATTCTGCTGCCTCAGGATGGAACACAGTAGAGAGAGAGGGTATTTCAATATCACATCCTGCACGGTTCATTCTGATTGGCTCTGGCAATCCTGAAGAAGGTGAGCTCAGGCCACAGCTCCTTGATAGGTTTGGAATGCATGCTCAAGTAGGTACAGTAAGGGATGCAGAACTTAGAGTGAAGATTGTGGAAGAGAGAGCCCAGTTTGACAAAAACCCAAAGGAATTTCGTGATTCTTACCAGGCCGAGCAAGAGAAGCTCCGGCAACAAATTGCCTCGGCTAGGACTGCACTTTCATCTGTGCAGATAGATCATGACCTTAAGGTTAAAATCTCCAAGGTTTGTGCAGAGCTCAATGTTGATGGATTGAGAGGAGACATTGTGACTAATAGAGCCGCAAAAGCTCTTGCTGCTCTAAAAGGTAGAGATAATGTGAGTGCAGAGGATATTGCCACCGTTATCCCCAACTGCTTAAGACACCGTCTTCGAAAGGATCCCTTGGAATCAATCGACTCAGGTTTGCTTGTCATTGAGAAATTCTACGAGGTTTTTAGCTGATTGTGGTATGGTAGATGCCAATGTCTAATTTTTGCAATCTCACATTCTCCTCCCTTTTTAACAATCTTTTCATTCTCAGTTAGCTTTTTCATAAGATTTTACTACACTTGGGTACACATAGATTGGTGCCCACCTTTTACTGAGGACAGTGTACCAAATTGTAGGAGAATTTGCAATGCAAGCATCTTCAATTGTTGTAGATTACTCTCTTCTTAATGGATTTGCATTCATGTTTCATCTCTCCCATAAGGATTGATGCTTCTCAGACACTTACTGCCGTTAGAGTCAATGATCTTAGAAGCTTCCAAGGCTCTTAAAACTTTTGAGGTCTCCTTCATTTGATGCCAAAAAAACATGGGGTTCATCAGGACTTTTGTGCCCATGAATGATTGGTAAATCAAATAAGAGCCAGCAATCGGTCATGATTCATAACAACGATTGTTGTAGCCATGCGTGCCTGCATAGACAGTTGAAAATCTCAAAATTTCCTTCCACCGTGACCAGCAGGCAATTGGGTTGTTGGAAATGATAATCGCCAAGCCATTGAATCCACATTCCATTCATCCTTTCATCTCCCAGACTATCTTGGGGGCTCCCGAGTCCGTAAGCCTACTTACCATTGTTGAACCAAGAGACTGTTATATTCCTTACCGGTGTGTACTGTCTTCCTTCTTTTTTTAACAAAGAGAGAAAAATTATTTCTCATATCCAAGAAAGGAGGAGAAAAATGAAAATCAATTCAGCTAATGAAATCTTTGGCTTTAAAGACTAACCTTAAGCTATCACCTTAACATGAACAACTGGACATCCATGCCAATCATGCTTGATTGAAGTTGATGAAAAAAAGAAAAAAAAAAAAAAAGGAGAAAAGAAGACGACAAAAGCATGCGATAATTTAAATTAAGAGCTAAACCAGACAAAGCAACCAAGTACTAGGATCAACTGCCGCTGCAACACAAATCAGATAGTAATCCTTTATTGCTAAATTCAGAAGCATTCGACAGTACAAGCACAGTTTTGAGTTGTTTATGTCATTCCGTAATTCCCTCAAATTTCTAATGTTCTATCGCAAAATATTTCTAATGTTGTTGGGAATGTTAATCAGGAGAAAGTATACACAAGACCTATAATAGAACTAGAAGCATAATTTGTCAGATTAGCCCTCCTGCTGTAATCTGATGCATTTTAAAAGACTCCAATTTTATATTAAAAATGAGAGCCCAGTCATATGAATTTACATAACAATATCTGTTTTTAACTACTTAAAACAGAGAAGTTTTAAAAAGTACCTCGCATAAATGGACCAAGTCTTGACGTGCTATAATCCCTGCATAAGCCCGAAGCCCGTGGCCAGTGCCACTCACGCTAGTAACCCCCCAAGAAGTCTATTTTATAACAGTTCATAGCAGTATTGGTATCTCTAAAAGAAATAGGCAGGATTCCAGCCCATTGAGAACATGATGTTTGAACATGAGCGCAGGGATTGCCAAATTCAGAGAGGAGGAATCTCTTTCACCATTGTTGTGACCATCAAAATCCACTTGGTTAGCAAGGGCACAGGCGTTGGAGATTGGATCAATTCCTGCAAATGCTAAGCAATCAATAGTAAATGAAGCAAATTGACGTTTTAAATATAATAAATGTAACCCAGGCTGAGTCAAATAACTTTGATAATTCATGACAAAAAGTCTAAATTGGTTCTAGTTTGGACTTCTGCTTAATTATAGGCACAGCGTTTTTTTGTTTTTTGTTTTATCACAATTGATCTCTCGCATTTTCACTATCTAAGAATTTTGCTCTTTTTGTTGGTTACTGCAATTCCTCACTCGCCACGTCAACAAATTACTTTCCATGTCATTAAAAAAAAATTATGTGGCATTTTTGGGTTTCTTTTTAATTTACTAAAAATTAAATCTTGTTATTGTAAAATATATACAAAAAAAAAAAAAAACAACAAATTAACGTAAGTAATTAAAATCATTCATCTCTCCAGATCGATCTTATTTGTCAGCTCTCTCAATCTCATCTTGGAATTCCTATCTATCTTTCGTTCTTCCAGCTCTCTCTCGATTACATTTGTAGCTTCTTCGATCTCATTTTTGTGTGGATTTGTTGAAAGTTAATCCTTTCTATTAATTACACTCTGCTTCCTTATAATTCCACTTCTATATATCCACTTCTTCTCCCAGAGTGTTGCAGCTTCATTATATTTAATTTACTCCCTAAATTACTTTACTCCTTTCATTATTTCTTTGCATTTTATCCGTAGTTTATCTCAAAACCCTAATATTGTATATTAAATATCAACTACTCATTTGGGTCTTCGGAGTTTGTGATTCGGCATGGTCAGTGAATAAAAGTGAGCCAATTCGGTACAAATGTAGAGAATTGGCCCGATTGTCTACTTCATGGACTAATAGAAACCAAGGTTAAAGGTTTTAGTCTTGCCCCAACTACCAGGTGCAATTAGGTTTTATAAATAGGTTTTCATTTGTGCGTAATTGTATCAAACATAAGTAATTCCATAATAGGTGTGTATCATTTATGTTTGCTTGACTTATGATTAGGTGTGTAGGCAAATGATATTTGTTTGGGAAGATAGTGAATTTTTGGACCATGTAAAGGAAGTTAAATCACAGAGGTGACAAATAAAGGTACTAGAGAAAGAAATTGCGAGGATGAGGCAGCTTCCTCCAAGTGAAAACGGTGAGGACTTGATTAATGAGGTTGTGTTCCTTAGAATGGAAAATGCCAATGCAGATGCAAGGAGAATCGCAAAAATGAAAAAAAATAAAAAATAAAAAATGCAAAAGGCATTACTGACGCATAAACTGGTTATCATATGACTTGTAATGTTTGCCATTTGGTACCTATGTAAGAAAATGTAAAGGTATAAAATGATCAATGTCTTGAATTTCATGTTTATTTTGCTGCCGTGAAATGAAAAGAATATCCTTTTATGTAATGGATTATCCACAAATTTTAATCCTTTTTGTAATTTTGCTTTTTGACATTGGCTGCTCACATTGTTAGAGTTACTTTATCAAATACCCAGATGTGGTATCAAGCTTTTTTGTGAAATGAAATGAAATAGAGATTTGCGTGCAAAGCAAAATAGGAAGTCTCATTGAATGCTCTACCTAAAAATACAATAGTCCACTTGATTAGGTTGGATATAAAATCTCAAGACCCATTTTGCATTAAAAAATATAGTAGTCTTATAACATAGCAATAGTTGACCATGTCTCAACAATACAATTACAAAATATAATGGTATAACATCTTAAAAAAAATGGTTCTAATCATGTTTTTGAACTTCTTTTAAATGATGTCTACATGATTGTGATAGCTAATGTTCACTATTGTACTTTTGTGATCCAAACCCTCATGTATTGTTCACTTTTGCACCATAACTAGATCCTAATCTCATTCTCTTGTTTGTGACCTCTTTTGACATGAAAAATAGACCTATATGAGTTATTATTGAACAATAATTAAACACCAATGTAAAATTTTAAAGATCTAACATGTGAACCAAACCTTTTGTAGTTGTATGGAGGGAGAAGATTTTTGTTATCAGATATTGACTATAATAGTTATCCTGTAACTTGTTTTAATGATCCTTGATACATAAGTGAGAAAATGTTTTTGGCATAGATTAGAGAAATTTGTGAATCTAAAGGCAATAAAGAATTGAAAATAGCACCAATTACAAGCTGACATGGGATTCTTGTTAGTTGTCATAACCTGCAAGTGCATTTTTAGCTCTTAAAAAACATAACATGCTTGTCTTCTCTTTCCATCACTTCATAACCATTATCACCATTCCAAACTGAAGAACACTCAAATGAAAATTGCTTTCTGATCTCAATTATCTCCATAATCAATGGACCATAATCTCCAATCCACCTTTTTATAGATTTTTTTATATTGCACAAACCATTGCATCATTATAACTTTAATCTCCTCTAACATGTTAATGATTGGCTTAAGCCTAGCGTACATTATCCAACCATTGAATGTTTCACACATATTATTATCATTTATATCACAAAGGCATCATATGCTCTTATAGGCCCTACATCATGTCTTCAATGGATTTTCAAGAACATCATTAACATACCCAGGGACAAACTTGTCTAATTTTTTCATTTGCAACTCTCTAAGTCTTAGATATATGGGGACTTGGCACACTTCCAAAATTGTATTCTTAAATCAAAACTGCTTCACCTCTTCTACCAATTGGTGAAAATGTGTTACGTACACATCCTATGGACAATGTTAGGCATCACTTCTCTTACTTTTTTAAGTAAGCCTTAACAAACAAGATAAATAAGATTAGTCAAATTTTTGAGTTGTCATAATACAAAATTAGAAAAACAGAAAATGTAATAAAGATTACCTTTTGTTTGTCTGAAATTATGGTGTACGTTTCCCCAAATCAAAGTTGCAAGTCTACCTTAAGCAACTCAATAAACTACTACTAAGAGAATTGATTTTCCACTTCCACTATTGTCCAATTTAATAGGAAACATTTTGTTATTCCTATCCTTGCCCATTGCACTAAGTATTTGACTCTTACAAATTCCTTTAAGGAAACATCCATTAACATTAAAAAAATTTCTACAACCTAATCTCTAACCTTATTTGTAAGCATCAAATCAAATGTAAATCCTCTTAAATTTTGTTAGATCACTTATTACTTTGTCTTTTTGTTTGATCACAAATGTAATTCCAAGATTGGAAAGTAATAACTCTTTTATGTAATCCCATAGACTTGAATATTAATGTACATAGACCCTTTTATGCTCCCTTAACACCTTTCTCCTAACAATCTTACACATCCCCATGCTTATATGTTGCTTATAGTCATTATTGCATATTTCTTAACTTCACAATAAGCTACTCAAGTGTCCTAATTTTCATAAACTTAGACAAGAACTTGGAATTAACCATCTTGCACTTTGTTTGTTTTGGTCCATCGATGCTTATGAGTAAATGTTCTAATGAAAATATTATTTGGAAGCCTTCTCTATTGTAGCTAAAAACTTCCATGGGCACCCATTACAACATTTAAAACAAAGTCTCCTTTTATCATTCTTTTTACATTTGATGTCAAAACCAGTTTCTAGTGCATATTTGGACACAACTTCCTGTAATTCCTTTTTGTTTTCAAACATCATTCATACATTTCATGCAAAAACTTTACACCTCGAATCATATCTTTTTATGCTAATTTTCTTTCTAACCTTCTCATCACTCTTTAGAATTGTCTCTACTCTCTTCATAATTTCCTAAATCATTAGATGGAATGTAGTCATGATCCACTTATGGAACATGCACTTGTTCATAATCTGCTTTCCCTTCTTCTTGAATTTTAGCTTTTTCTCTTTCTTCACCTTCTTCCCTTTCTTCATATTTGTCAAAATTTATACTGTCTTGATGTTTTCTTAAGAAGTTAGCCTTAACTTTGTCTATAACTAATTTTAATTCCTTATCTCTATGATTAATTAACTAATCCATTACTTTAACATAATTTTTCTCTTCTTTAGAATAATTACTCTTTGACTTAACGAGAACTTCATGCTACTAAGCGTTTTGACCCATAACATTAGTTTCATCTAGATCTTTAAACTTAAGCCCCTAATTCCCATGGTGTTCCTGAACCACTTCATGTTCATTGACAAGAGGTTAATTCTTAGCTCTCTCCTTATTTTTTCTACTAGTGAAGATATGAACCCTTACATGTCATGCTTTTCTTTAACCTATTTAGTACTAATTCTACCCTTATCTTCATGGTAATCTAAAATTGTTTCATTTTGAACCTTGTTTGCACATTCTCCTTACTCAAAACAATATTTAGCATCATTATTCTAAAAATTGATTGTTCATGTGTTAATTACTTCTTCACACATATTTTGAACTTCATGTTAACAATTCTTCTTATTATTTCTAATCCCATTGTTTTGATTTATTTTACCAAGCCTTGAATGTATATCAGTTTTGGTTTAATCTTCACAGTCTCCTATTTGATATGGACACAATTGTCATTTTAATCAACATTATTAATACGTCAACAACCATACCTAAACCATCATTAATATCCACATCACTAATAAACCCATCATTTTTAGTAAGCATATTTTTTTTTTCTACAAAAATAGGGTGTTATTTTACATCATGTTCTAAATAAATGTCTATTATACCTTTTTTAGCAAGTACCTCAGACTTATATATCACACTTTCATTGGATTTTATAAAAATCATATAACTTTTTAAAGACTCTCCTTTTTCATTAACCCTAAGTAAATATTTTGCACATTTTAGCAGCCTATCAATACTTTGGCCATTGATCACATGGTAATATTAGATAGTCTATCTAGGTTAATATGATCCATAATGTTTGAACTTTTACCTTTATATCTAAACCTAGGCTTCTTAACAAAACATCCATCATAAAATATTTTAAGACTAACCAATTATGTTTCCTAATAATAAACAACAAAGTATAGGGTCAAGTTGTTATGGAAAGGTGTAATGTTATTTGTGTAATATTTTTTATCTTAAATTAACAAAAATAATTCATCATTACCAAAAGCCTCATTTTAATTACAATAATTTCAAAAATATAGATTTTTAGAAACCTTAATTTGAAATCCTCAAATTTAGGAATTTATTAAAAATTCATATTTTTTCAGCAACATAAATTATAGTAGCTGACAATTACCTTAATTTCTAAATACCTAAATTTTAGAAATTGAAATCTCCAATTTCAAAAAAACTAATTTGCAATCCCTAGTTTCAAAAACGTAATTTGAAAACCCAAATTTCAGAAAATCTAACTTGAAATCATTAATTTCAAAAATATAATTTTAAAAACCATAATTTGAAATCATCAAGCCTTAGTCATGTAAAAAAAACAGAGACCAACATAATCGTCTAACCACTTTTTATTTTTTGCTTATCCTTGTAAAATTTTTTGCTTTCATTTGCCTTTAACCACATGTGCTACAATTGCTCAACAAGATTCTTGTCTCTCTATCCTCGACAAAAAAGGCTTATAGGGACAATCACCAATTAAGTTTTGGGTTATGTCATTTTCGCCATTAGAAATGGTAAGTTTTTTTGGCAATTATTTGTTAAATTGAAAATTTTTGAACTATATGGTAGGGTTTATGTTTAATTTGTACAATCATGGTAAGATTTGGGAATAGTATCATAGTTTCAATGAAGGTATATTATATTTAAGATTATTTACTAAATTAGGGTTTATATGCATAAAATCATGGCTATTAAAAGTTGGGCTTTCTAAGATTTAGGAATTTTTGAAATTTGGCTTTTATGCTGGAAATTTGGAATTTGGGGTTTTAAATTAAGGTTTCTATAATTTAGGTTTTCAAGTAACCTTTTTTAAAACTAGATTTTTAAAATTGGTGATTTCAAATTAGCTTTTGTGAAATTGATGATTTTGATTGCTTATGCACATTTTTTTTTAATATTTTGCAATAATATGGTTTAATTTTTAGTAAATTAAAAAGAAACCAAAAAATGCTACACAATCCCCATTTCCATCTTTTTTTTTTTAATGACATGGAAAGTGATTTGCTTACTTGGTGAGTGGGGAATGACATAAATTAGCATAGTTAATGTCCTAGTGACTAAAAAGGACAAAATTATTCGAAGACAAAACTATGAAGGATTAATTGTAATTTTTTTTTAAAGGACAAAGTTAATTGCCACAACCCATCACCCCTAAACAAGTGATCAAGCTAAAATGTTGAATAAAAAGGTCAAATCCATTCTTAAAAAGATAGTTAATCTAAATTAAAAGGATTGAAGTTTGTAGCTAGATAATGCATTGTGTGTCTATAGGATAGTATACAAAATGCCCATAAGAATGTTATCTTATTGATTAGTTTACGGTAAGTTATGCCACCTTCTAGGGGAGTTAGAACATAAAGTTTATTGGGTAATCAAATAATGCAACACCAAGATAGATGAAACAAGTAAACAAAGGAAGTTGCAACTGTAAGATCTTGAAAAGATAAGAAACAAGGCATATGAAAGCTCAAGAATCTATAAAAAGAAAAAAAAGAACTTTCATGATTAAAGGATTTCATGGAAGAAGTTTTTTGTTGGAAAAAAAGTTCTGTTTTATTATTCAAGGCTTAAACTATTTCCAAGTAAGTTATGCTCTCAATGGATTGGTCCTTTTCTTGTTACTAATATTTCTAGTCATGATATAATTGAGATAAGGAGTTTACAAATGGACAAGGTATTTAAAGTGAATGTTCATATACTTAAACATTTTTATGAAGGATTTTAGGTGCAAAATGTTGAGGTGATGGAATTAGAGGATCCTACTTATGCTAAGTAAAATAACATGTTATTGGGCTAACAATGATAAACAAAGACATTACTTAGGATGCAACCTAAGCATCATTCAAATTTGATTTCTTTACCTTCCTTTTATTTATGTTCCAAACAACTTTCAATTATATTTAGCCTTACATTGAGGATAATGTGAGGGAGAGGTTTAGTTAAGATGTTTTTTTTAGTTTTTGTGAAATAGTGATCATATGTTGGTCATGCTTCAGAATGGTTTATGATGCATAAGTATGAAATTGGCTTATTATATGATATACTACTTGGTTGCAAAATGTTAGTAATGTTTTATAAAATAGTGGTAAGTATGCTAAACTTTTTAATACTTAATTAAAACAATACTTCTGAAGAAGTTATGTGCCTTTTGTAATGAAGTATGATAGAGTTGTGTGTAGTTTATCTTAAAATTGTTCATCTTAAGCTAGTCATAAACTTGGGTTTAAGTAAATGGGGTGTATCTTGAAAAGGAAAAGGAAAGAAAAAGAATGCAAAATTTTAAGTCTACTCTACTATTGAAGTTGCCATTCACGTTAAATGATGACCTCAGCATAAGTATGCAAAGCACCTTGATGTATGATTACTAATTTTTGGGTATGTCTTAAGAAAGAATATTAGTTTTACTTTTTTGATTTAATAAGGGATACCCTAGTTTGTGACCCGATTTAAAGTAGTAGAGAGGAATAGTTTATTGGTGAACTATACATGACTTGGTTATGTTAGTGTGAGACCTAAATTACTCAATTTAGAGCAATTCTAGAGAAAGACAAAAAGAGTTACGTATGCTGCTATTATTTTATTAGATATTGTTGCATCTTTAAGTTAGATGTGTATGTTAGTTTAGAATTGAAAGTAATTAGCTTGTATATTGCAATGGTATTATAAGGTATTATTAGTGTATGGTTTATTATTGTTTTGAGTTTGATTTTGTTTTACTTAAGTGCGCACAAAAGCTAAGTATGTGAGAATTTGATGAGTACAAATTTATTTATTTATTTTCTTTTACATTTATTTATTTTTAATAAATTTTATACCTATTGTAACTAATTAGAATAAGTTTTGTAACTTAGGTGTGTTTTGAGAGACTTTTGATCATTTGTACTTTTATTAGGTGAAATTTCAACATTTAATCATTTTGATCTTTGTTATTTAATTCACAAATTTCACCAGTTTAAAGGTTTATATTGGAAAAGTAGTTTTTAGTGAAGTTGTGGTAGATATCTTAAATGTTTTAGATTGGGGTTGTGAGTCTTAATTTGAGTTCATTTAGGCATTGATACATGGCTTCAAAGATAGGGTAGAAAACAAAAGTTCAAATCCTAATTATAGTAGGACTCTCGTCTGAGTATTAAATATTTAAATGGGTATAACTTTAATTTCATACATCCAAATCAAGTGATCTAAATCTATAATGCTCATGAAGACACATAAGTCAATTTCACAGGTTAGACTAAGTCAATTTCAGTTTGTAGCTCTAAAATTTTTTTTTTAGGGAAACACTAGATGCATTGGAAAGCTAACAAAGAGGACTACAACTTTGATAAAGAAAGTAAACCCTTATTCAGACTATATTAAGTTGAAAATGAGTTTGAAACTTATTACAAAAATTTTGTCATAGTTAGAGAAACAAGTTCATTATAATGTTAAGAATTTAAAAGAGTTTTAAGAGTGCTTTAGAGTTTTCTTATGACTGTTATATATGTTTTTTGGGATAAACATAACATTCTTTTCAGCTATTAAAAGTAAAAAAAAAATGAAAGATGGATGGCAAAAGGAGGGAAACAGATAGCTTAAGAGAATTCAATTTATTTGTATATGTAGCTAGGATTCTCAATAATTTTGAGGGATTTCAAAACTTTGGTATTCTAATGAATTAAATTATTTTGTTGTGTTGGCTTCTCTTTTTTTTGGCAACCAACCTATGATTATGAAAGGGTAAATGGATAAAACAAAGAAAGTAAAAATAAAAGATTACAAGTTTATAAGATTAAAAGAATTTAAAGTAAAATATAAACAAATGGGTAGTTTAACCAGCCACTTAAAGTATAAAAGAATTATAATTTATTGATAAAGGATAATGGTTACAAGGTCTAAAGAAAGGACCTTAAAGGAAATCCTTTCTGGAGAGCTGAAGACTTTCCTTTTTTAGAGAGAGAGTTTAGAAAGAGAAAGGAAGGTGTCTTTCTGGCCTCCCCTCTTTACATCACAACATACCCTTTTATAGAATTGAAGGGTACTATTTAAGTTTACTGTTATTGATTGGTAACATTTTTGAAATAAATGTGAACAGTATTTTACTGTTCATATCGGTGGCATTTTTGCATTTTATGTAAGTAGGCATATTTACAAAGTTTAAGCAAATGGATCCTGAGAAAACTCAGAAAGATCATAGGGTGGTTCCTCTAGATCTTCACTGGAGTTTTTGTGGTCTTTAATGATACTGATGATTTTGCCTTTAAATTTTTTGGAAAAAGGAGGAGGTGATATTTCCTAGGACATTGTCTGCAGGATTGCAAGATACTGGTCCCTGGTTTTAGCTGCAAATAATTAGGCCTACCAATGAGACTTCTTGGTAAGGAAGGTTGCATGTTCACAATTCATGGTTGGCAATTTTGGCAAAAAAGCTTTTACATGAGCCTTCAGATGAGTTGTAAGTCATTTTTCTATTACAGGTAGTTTTATGTTGGTAGGAATCTTATATTAATTCCACCATTGGATAGAGAACCTTGGTAGTCTCATAACCATGGTTCATGCTTTGTGAGAGGTGAATTTATATTCCCGCTTAAGAACCTTGGAATGGAGAAGTTTATATAGAAAAAAAAAATATATATGTGGGGAAATTTCCTTTCTAGTTTAAGGACTTTATAATGTTTATAAAAAAGTTTATAACTGGGTATAACTTCAAGGTTAAGGATTTTTAAAGTACATCCAAAATAGTCCCACCATTTTAGGAACCAATTTGAAATCTGTTTAGACTGAAAGGTTTTATCAAAGTATATAAACCAAGTATAACTTTTCCTCTTGTTTTGGTAGAAAAAAGAGTTAAACCAAGCTTGTTGATAATTCCAGTAAGAAAAATAAAGGTTCAAATCAGGATTATCAAATTAAATGGTTTACAAAAGAAGCGAAGCACTATATTGTTTAGAATGGAGAAGGTTTAAACTCTGGCAAGTCCAGTAAGCATAGTTTTTGTTAGGATCAAAGACTGTGTCTATACAAGTTTTGACTTTACCATTGGGTTGTTTAATCTGGTATTAGAATTTAAATTTTACTGAAAAAGGTTGGGTTTGAGAAAGAATAGCCATATAATAGGCGACTAGTTTTCTGTAATCTAAGGGTTAAATTCCCAGTTTAGTCCAAATACAATATAAACTGCATTGGAAGGTTTTCCAGATTCTGAAAGATATCCTTTTTCAAGAACAAAAAGGTATTTAAAAGTTTCTTTAGGAAAATAGTTTGTCCATTTTTAAGTAGACAATGTTTTAGAAATGATTTGTTGAAATATCTCCTGAGATGAAGACAAAAGTATCTTTTTTTTTGTTTTAAAGGGAGTTTAGAAATCATACTTGAGGGTTCTGGCATTCCAACCCATTTCTAGACTTATCGCTTTTTTTTTTCTTTCTTTCTTCCTCTTCCTTTTCTTCAACAATGTCAATCCATGACTTTGGTTTGAGGGTGTTTACTGGTTTAAAATCGGATGGAGTTACTAAGGGTTTATCAGTTTATTGGTTGAAGCCAATAATTTTTCAACTAGTTAAGTTTTATTGGACCTTTTACGGTTTCACCTGAAACTTGGGTTTCACCTTTATCCTCGGTTTTGGATCTTTTAGGGGGCATGATGGAGAAACCCTGTTTTAAAGAAAATCTAGTAGGGAATTTTTTTTCTCCTTTAATATATTCAATTTCAAAATCAAATATACTTAGTAAAACCTATCATCTTGCAACAATTTGTTTAGAGGCAATATTTTGAACATCTTTTTCTAAAACTTATTTTGCAAATTTACAATCAATATGAAGCAAAAACTTATAATTTAATAAATCTATTTGAAATTTAGAAATACATAAAACAATGCTCAAAATTTCCCTTTTAATAGTAAGATAATTTTACTGGGCAGAATTCCAATGACTAGAAGTGTATTGAATAATATACTTTTGATCATTAGAAACCTGTTTTAGAACTCCTCTATAACCAATCTTAAAAGCATCTATTTCAATAATCTTAAATACATTGGGATTAGGAAGAAAAATGTTTACTTAACTTTTTTTATTTTTTTGATAATGGAAGTATGATTGTCAGTTCAAGAAGGAAGGTTCTTTTTAAGTCTTTGGTGAAGAGGTTTGCAGAGTAAGTTTAGATTAGGATAGAAATGAAGACCATAATTTAGGCTTCTAAGAAAATCTTTGAAGTTAGGTTTTATCAAGAATTTTATTTGGGAATTTATCAACAAAAGAAAGAGACCTTTCAATTGGAGTTATGGTTCCTTAAATGATATGATGTCTTAAGAAATGAACTCTGGTTTAAAAAAGGCTCATTTTAGGTTTATAGATAACAAGACCATTTTTCTTAGTAATAAAGAAAAATGTTTTGAGATGTTTAAAATTCTCATGAATGGAATGCAAGAATATTAACACATCATTCATAATGCACTGAAATTCACTAGGTGCATTTTTCAATCCAAATGACATAACAATCCATTCAAATTGTCCATATGGTAAAATGAATGCAATTTTATAACGATTTTTTTGGGTCAATATGTATTTGCCAAAATCTTGATTTCATGTCAAGTTTAGAACAATTTATTCAACAATTCTCTCTTATTGGGGATAAGATATCTAATTCACTGAAGAGTTTTGTTAAGGGGTTTATAATTTATAACTAAATGAGGTACATTATGTTCAATTTGTAGAGTTCTTGTTTACATAGAACGCTGTACAAAACCATAATGATCTAGATTTTTTGATTAACTTCTTACAAAGTAAATCAAAAATTTCTTGTTTACAATGCTGTAAGAGTTCAGTATTCATTTGTATAGGATGAGATTTAGTAGGAATTTGATGTTCATCAAAATCCCTTTCATATGGTAAATCTACCATATGTTGTTTTCTTTCCCAAAAAGCATTTGACAAATCAGCACAAATTTCTTTTTCAAAAAGATTTTGTAAATTAAAAATTTTCTTTTTTACAGAATATTTGGAAAGTTGGTTTTCAATTTGTTTCAAGAAAGTAGATTGTTTTAAAATCAAAAGTTGTGCTTTCTTAGATTTTATCAAAAGATTGATAAATGCTATGAGCTTTTATAATATTGAGATTTCTAGTTTTAGGTTTTTGTATAAATTTAAATATATGTTTTTGAGATTTAAATTTAAAAGAAATACCATGATAACCTACCTTAGAAGAAGTTATTAGGCTAATAAATGGAGTACCCAAAATAACAATATGATGGATATCATTTACAATAAAAAGAAGTTAAAATATTAATGTTTGAATTAACAATACAAGCATCAATTTTACCCTTAATTATTAATTTAAATGCATCAACAGTTGAAAGCTTCTCAGAAGTAGCTTGATGTAAGTGTTTAGGTACTAAACTCTCTTTGATATAATTGAGGTCTACACTTGTGTCAAATAGAGCTATAGTATCTAATGAAAAATTATTTGAAAAAATGATTTTAATTTTAATTAAATATTTACGAGAAGTAATTTCTTTTAAAACATTTAAAAAATTAGATTCATTTGAATCGTGAGTTTTATTGGGAAAGTCAATTTAAGGATAATTCGATTTTGTTTCAGATTCAGATTCTACCTTATTATCCAAGTTTTTCTGGAGTAGTTGTTATATTAGTCTAGAATCACTTTCCTACTTAAGTTGGAACTACTTAAGTTCTATTTTAATCTTTTAATCTTAGATTGTAGTTCTTGCAAAGAGAAATTAAAGGATTTAGGGTTTTTACTCCTATTTAGGATGGAACTTAAATCATAAGGATTTAACCTAAAGTCTGAAGCAGACATTGTAGTTTGTGGGTTTTCTAAAGATTCCTAGAGCTAAAGGAAATAATGCTTCTGAACCTTTGGATTATCAATGATTTTAATAACTTAAAGAATGAATTCTTGGTCCTTAGTAAGAACATTGAGAACATTACCTTCTAAATCAGCACTAGTTTTACAACTAGTGGTAGCAATTTCATCAATCTCTAAAGATTGTTCTGATGAACTTGCTTTTGACTCAAAGAGTTCAAGAATAAGGGATTGGATCTTTTAATGAATTTCTTCATCTAGATCAATCTCTTGAATATGTTTATTGAGTTTACAAAACCTAGTTTTATGGCCTGGTCTCTGTCATTTAAAACAAACAATTGGTTTAGATGGATTTAATGTTTTAGGATTAAAATGACGTTATTTAGAGAAAGGCTTTTTCAAAGAAGATTTGTAAAAGGTTTCTTTGGAGGGAGATTGCCTATACAATCTTCTAGATTTTAAAAAGGAGGTTTTAGCAACAATAGACTTTTTAGGTTTATTTAAAACAGGAGTAAAACCAAATTGTTTATAAAAGCTTCCTAATTCTTGTTTAGTTTGCTTTATTTCCCATTTCAAATGTTTCTAGAGTTTAATATCTTGGCAAATCTTAAGTCCTTTTACCTAGCTAGAGCTGATAAGTTCACCATAAGTGAGTTTATCATAAGGAATAGGTTTTCCTATGGTTTCCTTAAGTTTAGAACAGACTTTCTCTCCTAAAAGGGTGGAGAGTGAAATAGATAAATTGATTGGAATCTTCCCTAAGCATTAACCTCGTGAGAAAGGTGTTTTTATAAAACTAAAAGTCACTTAACTTCTTATATCTAAGATTAGATAAAAGTTTAATATTTTTATCCTTTAAATGAGAAGGGTCTCTTACAAAATATAAAGAGATGGTTAAAATTAAAGTTCACACCAAATCTGGAATGAGATTTCCTATCGAGTCAAGAATAGGTGTTTCTACATCATCTAGTTTAATAAAACTTAATAGTTCTAACCTTTTTTCTTCAGTGAGATGATAATCTTATCATCCTTTTAACTGTCCTATAAATCTTCCAATAAAAATTTCAGCTATAGCATGATCAGAAATAAAAGAGTTCTAAGAACAATAAGCATTAGTTGTCATCATTATCTAATGCAAAATACCTAGGATGTTATGTTCAGACATTCCATCTATGTTCCACTTATAGACAAAATTGGCACTGTACTTAGTTTAGGTAGACAGTGTTTTAGATTCTATGTCTAAATTTGGAGCCCTAGTAAAAGGTTGGTTACAGGGGGTCCAAAATAGTTTGTTTACACTTAGGTTTTCTATTTCCTTACTGGAAACAAAAAAAGATTCACATTCATCAAGAATATGAACAGTTTTAGAACTGGTTTATGGAATACTAAGCCTAACAGGTGTATCTAAGACAATTTTAGATGTCGAAGGGCCTAATGAACTTATGGATTCTAGTTTGAATTTTACTTGATCAAGAAAACTAGTTTTGCTTTCCTAAATTTGCTGTTCACTAGAGGTAGAAATTTCAAAAGGTTTAAATACTGAAGTTTTATCAACGTTAATCGTTGATAAATCAGTTTGCTAGATATGGTTTTCTATCCTAGTCAACTAACTACCTATGGTTTAGAGGTTTAGATTCTTATCTTTAGAGTTTATAGACATTTTATAAGGTGAGGCTTCAATAGTTGCTTCTCTTTGCTGAAAAGAACACTTCTTAAGAGGAGGGTGTTCAAACTGAATTTTCTTTCCCTCTACTTCCCATAAAAGAAGAGTTTTCCTTTTAGAAATTGGATTAAGGGTTTTAAAAAAGGAGTTTCTTAGTTTTTACAAATATCTTTGGGCCAAAAGAAGTATGAATACTTTTGTTTCCATTATTCTGATGTCTCGGTATGGTATAAAAACCAATTAAAGAAAGGAATAAGAATTTGGTGTTTTGTTAAAAATACATAAAATTGTTTTTGTAATTATAGGAGATAATATTCAAAATTATCAAAAAAATATAATGTCTTAATTCCTTATTTTTATCAAAATAAAAGTCTTTTCTCAAAAATTCTTTATCTAGGATAACTTTTTTTTGGAGAACATTTAAAACATTTTTTATAACAGCATAATATGTTGGAGAGGTACTAATATGTTTAAAAGAAGTACTAGGTAAATCTGAAGTAGAATACCTAGGTTTAGAAGGAGAAAGGTTAATGCTCGAGATTGACTCACTATCCTCAAACCTAGAATTAACAGATGTACTTGATCTATCAAATTTTAAAGTGATCTTACCATCACTAAATTGGTTTATCTAAACCAAATTTGGATTTGGCTCAGAAAGCGGTATATTTTTAGGTTCTACTTCTCCATAGAGAATCCAATCTTCAAGAATAGATACATCCTTCCATTGGATGGTTTTAGGAATGGTCACATTAGATCTACAAAGATCTACATACAACAAAAGCATCTTGCCCTTTTTTGACTAATACAAATGTTTAGTAGGGGTAAATGCTTATGTCATAAGTTTATAATAAATAGAAAATATGAGTGCAATAGGAATAAAACCATGATGCATGTTATAATTGTGAGTTTTAATCTATAAAACTACACTTTTTAAAATATGTTTATCACAAAGAGAAATGGTCAAAATAGGATAACAATCAAAAGATATTGGTCTTAAGTTTAAGGTGGATTCAACTATTCTTAGAAAATAGTTCTAGAATTTAAGATGTCTGGCATCTCTTATAACAACAAGGATAGAAGTATCTAATCCTTCTTGCGTTGAAGGTTTGAAGGCAACTTGAATAAGTCTTAAATAGATATATTTAAAACCTTTGGATTTATGTTGGTTTAAGGAATCAGGGGTCTAAAGGTTTATTTCTTTCAGGGATTCTGAAAGAGGAATATCTCTTTTCTCAGTTTTAATGTGGAGATCGATTTTAAAAGGGATTTTAGAGAAGATGGATTTAGACATATAGTAAATATAACTTGGTTTTATTCAAGGAATTTCCTAATTATCCATATTTTTAAAACCTTCATAGGTCATTTCTTCTCAGTTTACCATACTTTTAATCTTAGACTAATTTGAGGTAGAAGAGTTAAGAAAGGAATTTGATCTATACAAATTTAAATCTATGTTTTTAGAATAATAAAAATAGTGACTATGATAAACTACTCCAAGTTACACCTTACAACATACAGACTGATTGCCTTGTCCATCGAGACTTAGCGTTACTTACCTCTACTATGGGTCCAGCTGGAATCTAGTCTGACTTATAACCATTATCCAAATTATTTTAAAAACATAAATAAATTTCAATAGATTTACTACCCTTCCTAGATTACATGTTTATTAGTTATGTAAAACACAATATTGTATATCATTTTCTTATTATTAGGAGTAATGTTATTAAGTTTAACAACATCATTAAGAATAGAAATGCAAAATTTTTTTAATATGTATTTTCAATGAGAAAGGATTTAGTATCATTACCTATCCTTAGAGATGAGTTAAAAAGGGTGTTTAATAGTACTTCTTTTGAACTTGAATTAAGGACAAGAAAGAGACAAAGGATAACTTTTCCACTCTTGTAGTAAGTAATGATCCCTTGACATACACCGAAGTGATATCGTTTAGTGATACTAGTTTATAATTGGAAGTTATAGACAATGAGATTGTTTCTTTAAAATAAAATGATATATAAGAATTAGTAGATTTATTAATAGGTATCACACCTATAAGGTGCTAAGGGATCTTTAAAAAATATATATATAAAAGAGATGAATCCATTGACAAATACAAAGTAAGACTTAAAGCTAAAGGATATACATAAAATATTAATATTGATTACTTTGATTTTGCTCATGTTGCTAGAATTACATATATTATAGTATTGATTGCATTGAAATCTATTTATAATCTATTTTTTCATTAAATAGATATCAAAACTATATTTTTATATGGTGATCTTGATGAAAAGATTTACTTGTTACAACTTGAAGGTTATGTAGTTTCTAGCCAAGAGAAAAAGGTTTGTAGGCTTGTTAAATCTTTATATAGGTAAAAACATGCACCTAAATAATGACATGAAAAGTTTGATAATGTCTTAATTTCTAATGGTTTTTTAATTATTGATGTTGATAAATGTGTTTATACAAAAGTTAAAAATGATACTTATATTATTATATATTTGTATGTTGATAACATACTTATGTTTAACTCTACTATAAAATTGATAGTGGTACAAAATCATTGTTGACATATTATTTTGACACAAAGGATTTATGAAAAGTAAATGACATTCTAAGAGTGAATGTCATTAAAGCTCATGATGATATTTTTCTATTTTAAGAGCATTACATAGAGAAAATTCTTAAGAAATTTGAATATTTTAACGTCAAATATATCTCCACTCCTTATGATATATCTTTAAACTTGTTGAAAAATACTTGTAAATGTGTATATTAATCCAAGTATGTACAAATTATTGATAGTTTAATGCATTTAATAAATTACACATATTTTGATATTGCCTATGTAATGTGTAGACTAAGTAGACATACACATAATCCAAACCATGATTATTAGAATGGATTGAAAAGAATTTTGAAATATTAAGAGGTACTATGGACTATGGTATACTTTATAATGAATTTCCCACTATACTAGAAATGTATAGTAATGCTAACTAGATCTTTGATTTAAATGAGATAAAACCAACAAATGGCTATTTATTTACTTTTGAAGGTCTCAGTGACTTGAAAGTTTGTCACTGAACAATTATTGATAACATTAAGTATATTCAAAATGAAAAGTTCTTGTTATAATAGTTTTTTTTCCTCACAAATACATCATTTATAGTCATCACAACTTTGTTAGACTCAAAGGAGATGTTTACTCTAATGTTTCCCAGCAAGAACATAAAAACTAGGTTGATACGTATCTTTAGGACATAAAGTGCATTATTCAAAGATGACACTTTTCAGATGTGAACTTGATAAAGACTTACTCTTACCCAAAACAGATATTGTTTTTAGGTCTCCTATAAAGACAATTTTTTTCTCTATTCCTTACTAGTGTGTAGGAGGTGAATGCACTTTTTTCTCCACAAATGTGCCTTACCATATTGTATCACCACTCTTTAAGTTGGTGGCAACATTAACTTGAAAAATGAAAACAACAATAACACCTATTTCCACCAAATTGGCATTTGGTTTGGCAGGTATGTCATTCCATTTTTTATACCTACTTTAAGGGGCATGATACTCTGGTTTCCCATACACATAGCAAACACCTCTCTTATTAAAAGTTAGATTACTACTCATGTACTTATCATACCTTTAAGACTTATTATCATACCTTTTTTACTCTAATGATGATGATGACCATGATGACTTTTATCCCTTCTCTTTGGTTTCACCACATTAATGTCTTCTCTTTTATCTTTGCTTCTCTTATTTGGATTATGTTCTTATCCTCAATCAGGATATGCACAATTACATCCTTTAATGACATGTGTTTCATTTTGTGTTTGAGTTGTTGCTTATAGTCATTAATTCCTCTGGTAGTTTAATGTTCTCATTCTTCAATAAGAAAACTGGCCACATACTTTTATGGTAGTTTGACATTCTTATTCTTTAAGTCATCAAGTAGTTTATGATATTCATTGATTTCTTCCTAAATACTCCTTTAATCAGGCATCTAAAAATGCAAATGGTTAAAAATAGTAAATTTTTGTGTATCATCATCCTCCATCATGTATTTTTTTGTTTATTTTTCTCATATTTCTTTTATTTTTTTAAAGAACAACAAACATCAATCAAATCATTAGATAATGAGAATTTTTATGTTGCGCAAATTTTAGACATATAAATTATTATTAATATAAATTGAGTAAATTATAATATATTTTAAATCTTAATAAAGTAAATTGAGTAAATAAAATACATATTGAAATCTCAATCATATTAAAATACTTAGAAAAATTATATTCAAATTACGAACTTAATGTTAAATACTATAAATCAAAACAATCTATTAAAAAAATTAGACAATATTCTTAAAATTGAGCGAACGTCATCATATAAATATTTTACCAACTTTTTTTCGATTTCAACAATATATATTTACATATAAATATAAATTATATGAGTTTCGATATGTCATATGTGATACTTGAAAATTTTTTATGTGTCTAGACTAGAATTTCAATTCATTTTTAATAATATCTTGCATATTCTCTAATAATTCTTATTCTATTTAGTTAGTTAAAAATTAAAGTAAAATCCAACCTTGTTTAAAGATTTCACACTCTTCACATTTTCTTTATACCAAATTGTTTGGTTCTGAAAATAAAATTTGTTAGTTTGTGTTGATGTTATTTTTTTGAAAAAAATAGATGCATCTTAGTCGCGTACAACTTAGAGTTTAAATTTTTTCATTATTTTAAATATTAAGATAGTATTAAGAGGCTAAGCATATCTTTAAGAGAATACTTAAATAGTTCACATTTAGACAGTCATTATTCATTTTAAAAAAGTTATCTTTGAATGAGAAAGGAACGCATGAAATTTATAAAAAGGAGAAAAGAAGAGAACTACTCTAATCGGTGCTCTAATTGGCTTATTAATGAAAAACGAAAGCATAAAAAAAATCAGTTATGATTATGCTAAATGGCCTCAACTAAAAAAAAAAAAAAGCAACAAAAAAATGCACATTTTCCTCGTTTGGACTTTGAAGCCCATATAGATACAAGAATTATATTCTTAAATCCATGGTCCAATAACTCTAGAAGTGTGGTCGATTTGAGTTTTAACCTGTTTGAATTTGATTATTTAACTAAGGAGTCAAATCAATTTGAATTATCATTCATTCGATGGATTTTTGAGCTTTTTTATATGAATAATTTATTTAATTTTATAATATTAATAAAAATAATTAAATTAATAAAAAGATTTATTTTAATAAAACTAATGGATTAAAAATAAGTATTTACTTTTAACATATAGTTATAATATAATATAATATCTTTGTGTACAAAGTGTTTATATTTACAAAATTTTATTATTATTATTTTAAATAAATTATTTCAGGACTTAGATAATAATCTGAAATATATTTTGATGACATACTCAATAATATTTTTAATAGAGTTAAATCAAATTTTAAGTAATTCTTGAATAAAATTTTCATGAGTTTTTACAAGTAAAATTTATTCTTACTTAAGATAATTTATTTATTAAATAAATTATGATATTAAATTTTTATCAATTCTAGTCATTAAAATTAAATTTTTAACGATCATATTATTTTATTTATGCCCCTGACATCCCCTCGTCACCCCAAAAAAAGGCAACCCAAAGCCCCCCTGACTCATTGCACAGCGTGAATTCACAATAGGACGAATGGAGGAGGGATCGGTGCATGCGAAAGGATTGATGCGGAAGCATTGTAACTGAAGATGTACCCATATTATATTTGGATTGATGCCTAAGTGAATAACACGAGCTCTTGTTTTCATTTTATTATTATTATTTTTTTTTTTTGGGCCTCTTAAAACTATTCGAAAAAGTTATTGTAACCATCGTAATTTTCAAAAGAGCCTGAAGCTACTTGGACACACATCTGGTGGGCTGCGTTGAACTCATTTATTTATATGTATATATGTATATTGTAACAAAAACTCATTGATTCTCCTCAATTTTTTGAGGCGAAAAAATTTACAACAAATTTTATTTTTAAATTTTAGAAATACTAATCAATTTGACTTGAATTCTATTAATGAATATTAATAAATCAGATTTCTTAAAAAAATCTCTATAAATATTAATAAATTTGATTTTCTTAAAGTAATCCTAAACTATTTAGAATAAAAAATCCAAATTCATTTCACTATTAAATTTTAATTTCATTTAATTTATCCAATTTATTAATGTTAAATTTGAAGATACAAATGTTTACAGAATGAAAAACCGTAACTAAATAGATTGTTACATTAATGATTTACAGAATTTGTAACCCAGGGGCAATCCATAAGTTGCACTCTTTCTTCAATGTCTGACCATCATTGTCTCTCTCTCTCTCCGCACCCGCCATGGAAACAAATGTATTCAAATTATTCAGACTCTTTTATAATTTTTAATCTGATTTCATTAATCATCTCTTTTTTTACGTAATATGTCCTTGATAAATTTATTTCCAGCATAATAAATCTACCATCAGTTGGCAAAATCTCCTATAACATATTTTGTTGTTGGGCAATATTGCAAAGTTACAGGAGTAGGTATATCTATTGCAAGTGAATGTGAAACAGTCAACCATAGGCTAATGTACTCGAATTATGAGGCAGAGTGTGGGGATTAACATCTCCGATGGCTTTATAATTCGAATATATTTCGTTACCTCATTTGGCTTTATGGCTTTTATAGTTAGTTTGTAATTTTCTTGGTCTCATCTTGGTTTTTTTTTTTTTCTCAAAAGGGGAGATTAATTTCAAGGTCTTGACCGTTAGATCCAACAGAAGGTATTAAATTAGTTTTCTCCTCCTATTTACGTTTTCTACAATGAATGCACTAACAAGGGAGAGAGTAGTGTCTATATGACTATTAAACAACTACAATATCAATGAATATATAACAGAGTTAGGGATAGAGATATCAACACAAGAAATTTATAGTGTTTGACCTTTTTCATAAGTCTACATCAATTATTCAAGTTTTTATTAGATATTTCACAATTTACTTTTTTAATCTTCTTGAATGGGTGAAGATTATGTTAATAAAAATACAAAAATAAAATACAAATGAATGAAAAAAAAGTAAGTAAAAAAATATCAATATAAAATGTGCAAAAACACTATTTTAAAGGATAATCTTGTCCCTGTGAATGAGTTATTACAATATAATAAGTTATATTGATTATTCTCTCAAGATACAACAAATCTTTATACTATTATGCACCTTACAAATAAGACAATAAAAACACAAATATGCATGAGGCCATATTGGGTCTTTCATATCATGTCTATATTTGGGTCATTCACATATGCATAAACCTTTATCGGTCTTTAATTTTATGAGGTATAAGAAAAATATGGTTTAATAAATGTGCGAAACAAGGTTTTTATTTCCAATATATGATAAAAGCCTTTTAAAATACCTTTAGTTCTAACATTCACTTACATTTTTTTTAAAAGGATGAACTTTGTTAGATTTTAGTAAGAATATAATACATCATCATTGGTACCTTTTAGGTTATGAAATGAAGACTAGAACATACAAGTTTTGATCTTTAGAAGCATAATGAAATAAGGATTTTTACAAATTATAACTTCTTAACAAACGTTAGTGAACTTCATGTTATATTTTTTAAGATAGTGTTGTTTGAGGTGGTTAAGCATTGTAAAGTTATGCACACTCTTGATTTGTTTTCATTAGAGCTCTAAAGATCTTACTTAAGATCTCATAGGAGTAACCTTATTTTACTCTTATATAATTGAATCTATCAAGTGTGCATTTTAATAACACACCATCCATAAGAGTTATAGAATTCATTAACAATATAACTCAACTTAAAACATTCAAATAATTGCACTATTTACATCATAAGAAAGGAATTATAATTTTGATAGTACACTCAAAATTAATTAGTAACTTGTTATTACCTTTATGAATTTATTTCAAAAGATCTCTTATCACATATATTAGATTCTCATCACTTTTTATCATACTTTATAAGCATTAATTATATTCTCTTGATGTAACTTCCACTCCTTTTTTGCTTAGTAGTTTAGTTAAAGGATCGGCTAAATTCATTTATGACCTTACAAAGTTAAATGATATTACTCAATTGTTCAACAATTCTTTTACTAATTCATGTATGAAATAAATATTTCTATTTTTTTTTCCATTAAATGACTTGTCTTTGCACTAGTAATAGTAGCTTGGCTATCACAATGCATCGACACTAATGGTGTTAGTTTCATACCCAGTGGAATATCCATCAAGAAATTTCTCAATCAATCTACCTTTACATTAGTCATCTTCAAGGCTATAAACCCAAATTTCATAGTGGACCAAATAATAATTGTTTGTTTGGAAAACTTCTAAGTCACTACACCTCAAAGGGTAAATATATAACTATTTATGGATTTTATCTTATTTGAATTAAAGATCTAATTAGTATCACTATACTCTTATAATACAACAAGAAATTTACTATAGTTTATGTTACCTCCTAAATATTTTAAAATTTTTGTCAAACCATTTGAATGATCATGATTTAAATTATGTGTATATTTACTTAGTTTACACATTGAATAAGCAATATCAAAATATGCGTAATTCATTAAATGCATCAAATTACTAATGGTTTGTGTATACTTGAACTAAAATACACATTTGTCAATATTTTTCAACAAGTTTGAAAATGCATCATAAGAAGTGGAGACAAGTTTGACATTAAACTATCTAAATTTCTTAAAACTTTTCTCTATGTAATGCTCTTCTAACAAAAAAAATACCATAGAGAGCTCTAGTAATTTTCACTCCTAAAAAGACATTTGTTTCTCCTAAATCTTTCGTATCAAAATGTAATGCAAATAATAATTTTATACTGGCTATCATTTCACACCAGAGCTAAACATGGGCATGTCATTAATATACAAATATATAATAACACAAACATCATTCTCAATTTTTGTATAATCACATTTATCAACACCAATAATCAAAAGACCATTAGAGATCAAGACATTATCAAACTTTTCATGTCATTGTTTAGGTACTTGTTTCAACTCATACAAAGATTTAATGAATTTATAGCCATTTTTTTCTTGGCTAGAAACTACACAACCTCCAGATTGTGACATGTAAATCTCTTCATCAAGATCACCATAAAGAAATGTAGTTTTGACATTCATTTGATGAACAAATAGATTATAATGCAATCAACACTCTAATAAATGCACTTTTAGGAAGAAGAGAAAATGTATCAAAGTAATCAATATTCTTCTTTTGTTTATATCCTCTTGCTACAAGTTTAGCTTTGTATGTTAATAAATCCATTTGCTCTATATTGACAATATAAGTATAAAAAGTATATGCATTTCCATTATTAATAACATTAAGTATATTTAGAATGAAAAGTCCTTGGTTGCAGTAGTCCTTTCCCTCGAATACTTCATTTTTTGTCATGACAACTTTGTTAGACTCAAAGAAAACATTTACTCTAACCTTTCCTAATAAGGAAAAAAAGACTAAGTTGATATATATCTCTGAGACATGAGAGTCTCCCATAAAAACATTTTTTTCTTCATCCTTTACTTGTGTGTAAGAGGTGAATACACTTTTGTTCTTACAAATGTGCCTCATAACACTAGAATCTATTATCCACTCTTTTGAATTGGTGACAACATTAACTTGGGACATGACAACAATAATAATATCTGCTTCCACTAATTTGGTATTTGGTTTGGAAGGTATGTTATTCTCTTTCTTATACTTGCATTAAGGGCCATGATGGCTTGATTTCTTACACACATAACAAACACCTCTTTCTTAAAAATTGGATTACTAGTCTTTGGTTTATTAAACCTTTAGGACTTATTATCATACCTTTTTTTATTATGATAGTGATGATGACTATGATGGATTTTATCTCTTTGTTCCACCACTTTGGCCTATAATGCCATCTATTATGCCTTTGCTTCCCTCATTTAGATTTTGTTTTTGTCTTTAACCAGGATATGCATAATTACATCCTTTAGTGATATATGCTTCCTCTTGTCTTTGAGTTGATGCTTACAGTCATTCTAAGACTATGGAAACTTTTTAAGGAGATAACCTGCAACATACTCTTTTGGTAGCTTGATGTTCTCATTTTTTAGGTCATCTAGTAGCTTATGATAGTCATTGATTTGATCTTGAACTCTTTTTTCATCAAACATCTGAAAGAGAAAAGGGTTAATAATAGTAAATTTTTGTGTACCAACATTCTCCGCCATATTTTTTTGTTTAATTTCTCTCATATTTCTTTTGCTTTTTTTAAAGAAAAATAGACACAAAAAGATTATTAGATAATGTGCTGATAATGAAAAACTTTATTAGCTTGTTCCCAAATAACAAACACTTTCCATAATTTTCAAAATTAGAATTTGGGTAGGGTTCAGAAAGAGAAAAATCAAATCCCAGAACATTTAGAGCTACAAAACATATGCTATTTCCAGTGTTTAAAATGAGTGCCGATAAAAATTTCAATCTTAGGGGTGTCTAGAACTTAAAAGCAAATAAAATTAATTGAGTCTAAAAAGAAGCATAAATAGGTTAATTAGTAGAAATAACAGATTGACTTATGTTTGCATTCATGATAACAAAAATAAAAATTATCCTTAATATTGTTATCAAAAGTAAAAAAAATAGAATACAAATGGACAAAAAAAAAAGGTAAGAAGAAAAGGATATTAATTTGAAGTATACAAAAACACTAACCTTGAGGATAATTTTTCCATTGTATATAAGTTGTTATAGTGTAGCAAGTTACAACAACTATTCTCCTGAAATATGACAAATCTTCCTACTAGTGTGCACCCCACAAATAAGATAACAAAAATAATACAAACCTATTAAACCCAATAATTTTAGTATTCAAGGTGCAAAAAGAAGAGAATGCTTATTTTATACTTATTATTTTTTGAAAGAAAGAAAAATATCTTTTTATATTGCTTTTAGTTTAAGGTCTCATAAATATGAATATTAAAAATAAGATAATAGTTGTAATAGCTAGAAATGACTAATTTGACCAACACAACCTCAAACGTCTCAAAAAGATTTTAGCCTTCTACATTAGGCCTATATTTGGGTCATTCACACATGTGTGAGACCTTTTTTGGGTCTTTGCTTTTACAAGGTATAAGATAAGTATTATCTTATGAATATATAAAATAAAACTTTCATTTCTAATATGGATAAAAGTTTTCTAAAATACCCTTATTTCTAATAGATTAAACCCTTTATAACCTTTGGTTACCTAACTAAAAGCACACTTGCTCTCTTCCTTTTGATGACCCAATCAAAACTTCACATTAGAGTTTATTAGCTCTCTCTCCGATCACCTAATCAAAGTCTCATTTTAAAGCACTCTCTAGGTCATGTATTAATTGAAAATTGTTATTATATATTGAAGAAAAAGTAAAATAATATCCAAATGATGTAGCTTTAAGTATGTCATTTAGTGTTTCATCTTGTAAAATTTTGAAGACAACAATTTAGAAAGATGTAAAGCAAGAAAGACTAAAGCTCATGAACCCTAAATCCCCATATGATGAATGATTCCAATTAGACATTTGAAAACTCTGTTAGAGTTGTAATTTTCTTTTCTTCCCCTTTACTACTCCTCTATTGATTCAGTTCAACTTAAACTTAAGTTGTGATTGTTGGAACATGTTATAGGTAATAGCCATGGTTATATAATCAATGAATTTTAAAAAAAAATATTAGAAGAATTTGATGAAATCATAGTATAAGCTCTTATTTTATTTTCCTTTTTTTGATACATTGGAAATTGAGCCTAATTTTTTCTATTAATCATTAAAAGACATATGCTTGATTTTAGAAATAGATGCAAATGGAATAGTCTAAAGTTCATGTTTATGATCCTTTATGGTACAAATGGAAAAATATTCAATATGATTATCTTGATGAAATTACCTTGAATGTTTAACCTACATGTAATTTACACATCATTTTATTTAGGATGTTGCTTAATTTAGAAATGCACTGTAAAGGCAATGATGAGTATATCCTCAAGTTGAGTATATTGGTGAGTTTACCAAAATTCACGAAGTAGTAAGAATTGATAATATGTCTATGTTAAACATTAAAGTTGTAATAGATAACATAAGTATATTGTTGGGTTTTGCTATAAGTTTCCAAACCATACCATGTGTTTTTTAAGGCAACTAAACCTTGGCACGTGATGTAGATTTACTTTTAAATATAACGTGTAAGAAAATGAGTCTGATAAATGTTTTTAGCTTTATTATGGGGCTCAATATCCTTTCATTTGCCACATTACTAGGCCAATGTTAAGTGGATTGCATAAGAGTAACACACAAATTTAGGAGAAGGCCTAATTGGAACATTAAAGATTTGATGGATGGTTTACACGAAAAATATGCCCCAATAGTTACAAAGATGGTTTGCTATTGGATTATATGGATAAGCACTATGCAAAGTTGTATTCTTACAAAGTTGAGCTAAAGAAGATGGATAAAGACAAGTTATTTTAATTGGCTTCTTATAGTAGAATTATTGGTGTAACACTTATTTTCCATAGATTTTACTTTGGTTTTAGTGTATTAAAGAAAGGGTTGTAGACCAATCATTGGTCTTGATAGGTGCTTCTTAAAGACATTTTTTGGTGGTGCACTAATCAGTGTACTTAGTAAGGATGGAAACAGTCAAATGTTTCCTATTGTCTAAGCAATAGTTAAGGTGGAGAGTTATGTAAATTGGGAGTTGTTCCAAAAGTTATTGTTCAATGATTTGGGTCTTTCCAATGGGTATGGATAAATAATAATAAGTGATAAATAAAAGGTATAACTTTACTTACTTTCCTTCAGGCTATGTGAATTTGTGTATGACAAGTTGAATGTCATGATGATAAATTGACTTTCGTGTTGTCATTTTTTGAACTTTACAGGTTTGATCAATGCAATGCGTAATGTTCTTCCTTATGTTAAGCTTTATAATTTTGCAAGCATACTTATGCCAAGTAGCATAAGAACTTTGAAGTATAAACTATAAAATTTATTTTTAGAAAATAGTGTAGAGCACAAAAAAATGTGCCTTTACAAAAGCAATAAAGGAGATAAAGGTTATTTCTAAAGTTGTTCATCATTTTATGGAGTAAGGGCTATCTAAATTTGTTTAAGTATTTGTGAACATATGACCCATGTGCGATATTAGAAAGAATAAATATTTAATTCATCTACAAATTAATTTAAGTTACTAATTTAATTGACTAATTTTTATTTAATTGTTCAGATTAATAGCTTCCATTTAATTGTTTCTTGCCCAAATTTATAATTTCAAAGATTTTTGGTAGCTATCTTCATAGTTACAAAATAAATTAAATATTTTATTCTTAATTATATAATAATAAATAGTGTAAATAAGATTTGATTCTATAAGGAGTATTATCAATCCAATATTAAATAAATAAAACTTAAAGTTATTAATGTGAAAGAGAGGATAACATTAAATTTTGACTTGTAAAAATTAAAGTAAATAACTTGATTAAATAAAACAACCTATAAAAACATCAATTAACTAAATTCTAGTTTTAAGTTTATTTGTAATTATGATATTTGATACTTTTAATTATTTATAACATTGTTTTAACTATATTGAAACTATTAACTTTAGATAACAATAAGCTTTATTACCTAAATTCTTCCTTAGATATTCATTAAGTTAAACAAGCTCTTTATTTTGACTCTAACCATTATACCTTTAGAAAAAAAGCTATCTAAAGTTATTTGCAGGTAGTTTTATGAATTAGGAAAATAGGTTAATTCAAGCAATAATTAAATAAATTTAGATTGTTTAACTTGTGTTGAGTTATTCATAACAATAATAAGAAAACTTATCCATAAATCCCTAACTATTAATTACTACATGTCACAATCTCTAACCTAATAATTGATCATTGTTTAATTAATTCAATAGGTCTACCAAAATTAATTGAACAAAAATTATTTGATAATTTAATTAGAACAACTCAAAAAATTCCAACAACATAACAAAATAATTTATTCTATCAAAATAGCAAACATTTTGAAATCTCTTAAAACAGTTGGAAAAATCTTACCTAATTTATGAGCTAAAAACTGAGACTAACTCAATTTAGCCCATGACAAATTCTGTAACAAATTATCAATTACTTTTAGACTATTAAAAAATGAGTAGGGCTTAGATGTCTTTACAAAAATTATGGGCCTAAATGGAAAATTTAATTTAGGTATTTGAACCAATAAATTTGAATGACTAAAGCTCAAGTTAAACTCATTTAAATACTTAATACTTAAATAAAAACCCTACTCTAATTAGCATTTAAACTTTAATTTTTTACCTTGTTTTTGAAGTCATGTCTTAAGACCAAAAAGAAAAACTTGGATTTAGACTCACGAACCCAATCTAAAAAATTTGAGATGTCTACTACAATTTCATCAAAAGAAAAACTTTTTCAATCTGAACTTTTAAGTCAGTAAAAAATTTAAAATAAGTGAAAAAGGTCAAAATGGTTAAATGTTGGAATTTACCTACTAAAATCATAAATTCTCAATACTTCCCTAAAACATATTCTAATTAGTTTCAATAGATATAAAACTTATTAAAAATAACTACATGGTGAAAGAATAAATCAATAAATAATTTTTCATTCATTAATTTTCATCATTTTATACTTGAATTGATAAACTAGTTAAAAACCATTTCCAATGACCAATAAGTCATCACCATAGAGTGAAATAATTAACACATCATCCTTTTTTGCTTGAACATACAGTGTAACCTCATTCTTACTTCTATTAAAGGAGAGATGTAATAGATGATCCTTGATTTTGCTATATAAAACCTTTGGTGCCTATTTCAAACCATATAATACCTTTCTTAGCTAATAGAATTTGTTATCCTTTCCCTTCTTTAGATAGCTCTCTAATTCCACAAATACTTCCTCTTTCAGTTAGCCATTAAAAAATGAATATTTCATGTCAAGTTGGTGAATAATCTAGCCTTTTTGTGTAGAAAGAGTTAGGAATAGTTTAATAGTGATAAATCTAGCAATTAGAGAAAAGAAATTTAAAAGCTATTCCATATTGCTTAAAAGAGCTTATTGTAGCCAATCCTTCTTTGATTTGATAAATAGAATTATCAAGGTTTAATTTCGTTTTAAAACCCATTTAACACCAATCAAATTATTCTTTTTTGGTCTATTTACAAAATCTAGCTCTCATTTTTCTCAATTAAATCAGTCTCTTCCTAAATTGGTTTTTCAGAGCTAGAATACTTTGAAGCATTAGTATAATATGTTGTTTAAGCATAGTTACAAGTTTCTTTAATAGACATTAGAAAAAGACTTTGTTTCTTTAACTGGAGTGTCTTTATCAAACTTACCATGTAAAGAATCTAATTCTTTAGTATATGGTTGTAGTTGTTAATCAAATTGATGTTTAAAACATTTAATCTCTAATTTGTCTTAGTTCTAAGTCTCCTCTTTGTAAAACTTCACATATCTACTGATAGAGATTATGTTTTTTTTTTCGATTGTAAATTTTGTAATTTCCAATAGTGTTTGTGTTGCCAAAAAAACACATAAGTTTTAGCTTTTTAGTCAAGTTTATCTATTTTCTTTTTAAGCAAATAAGAATAGTAAATACTAATATAGATTTTCATATGACTAATAGATGGTCTGTTTCTAATACAAATGCCATAAAGAGTCTCGTCACTCAAAGCTTTGGTTGTCAATTTGTTAAGGAAATATGTAGAGGTATTGTCTATGGATGGATCTATATGTCCCCTTGCCTCCATTAATACAATATATTAGTCTTACTTTCTTAAATTAGCCCTCCTTCCCTAAATTTATTTATCCCTTGACCTCCTTTAATTTTTTCTCTAAACTAAAAAGAAACGTAATGAAAAATCAACTTTATAAAGGGTCAACTTGTGAATAAAATTATACAAATCTTTATATTCCCAACCTAGATTAGTTTCAATGAAACAACTATGATCCTTATGCATAACTAAGGTATTTAATAAAACTACATAAGGCTTGGCATCCCTGTCATACATAAATGCTTTCTTAGTTATTTAAATTTCCCCTCTCAATAAGTCTTTTAATTATTCTTACTTTCTTACTATCTTTAAAGGTTGTTCTATTGAATTTTTCTTACCACATACTTTCTTTTAAAGTCATACTAAAAATTTTTATTTCTCAAAATATCATTAATTTGTATGCCTATAGGAACAATAATAACACAAGTGTAATCCCAAATTCAATTTCTAGGTCTATTATTATAAGTCCATATTTTTTAAGAAACAAAAAAGTTCTTAACTTTTAATTTATAAATAGGAATGATTAAAAAAATTATTTATTGATTAGTCAAAATAAAACCAATATATCCATAACTTTTTTTTTCAATTTGTTTTAATTTATCAATTTTAACAACTACCATAGAAAGAAATTTTTTTGCATTGAGCATCATAATTTGATTTACAGTCAATTATACAAATAAATTTGTTACACCCTTTAAAAAAATATTTTAGATCTATCATTTGTATTGATTGCCTCTACCATAACCTTTTTGGCATCTTCTCAAATAATAAGCATATGGACATCTTTATTATATTTATATTCTTTTTTCACTCACCCTATTTTGTTAAACTTTGTAGGATTTTAATGAATTGGTGTTGCATGTTTGTTGCCACATAAATTTGTTTGAATACATTTGAGATGAACTCAATTGTGTTGTCAAATTTGATTGCCTTAATTTTACAACTTGATTAATTTTCAATACAAACCTTAAAGTTTTGAAAGATTCTAAGAACATCAAATTTGTGTTTGAGAAGGTCATCAAGATGAACTATTTACTTCCATTAAGTAAGTTTATACACATAGGTCCACATAGATCAATATACACCCTTTATAGCTTTTGTTTAGCTTTCCAAGATGGGTGATTGCTTTCCTTGTTGACATGTATCTGAAAACGATTCCATTTCTCCAATTTTGGCATTTAATCAAAATTTTCTTTTTTAAAAGATTTTGCAAACTAGTAAAATGAACATGCTCCAATCTTTCATGCCATAAAATTGGTTCACTTAGAGAAACTAGCATTGCACTATTCTCAACTTACTTTAGGTTTACTTCTAAGTATTTTTTTTTTATTGGAGCTATGATCACTTATGTTCCAACAACATTGATATGGTACTATCTGTATTTTTGAATTATAAAGAACAATATTTTCTTTAGTAGTTGTCTAACACTAAGCAAAATTTGGTTAATATTGGTTGTATACAACATATATGAAATTAGTTTTATCCCTACTCTAGGTTGAACTATAACAACTCCTATTTCTTAGACTCATTAAGTTTCTTAAACAATTTTAGATTTAAAGACATATCGTTGGTGTAAAAATCTTACTGTCTTTGGCAAATGTGCTACAATTTACTATAAAGGGTTGTTTTTCAACTTCCTAGTTATCATTCCTACCATTTATGCCTACTATTAATATTGTTGTTGATTTTTCTTCCTTTTATAGAACCTTTTATATATGCTTTTATTGGTTAAGGCATCAGGCTTCCTTTAGCAATCCTTTGTCAAGTGATTTGTCTTATTACAATGCTTATAAGGTGTATACACTTGCATGTTATTTCTTCTATTGTTGTCACCATCTCTTCTTTGCACCAAGCCTCACGTTGATATGTGTGTGCACCATCATGCGGTAATTTTATGGATAAGAGGTTTTCACACAAACTGGGGTCACCATTGCTCTAAAAAGATTTGATTGGCACTTCATTGATCTTACAACTCTACTTATAAATCATTCCCCAACCCTCTCCTATTTGATGTGGGAGGGGTGTCACACAACAACCTTAATATGCCCTCTACCTTAATGACTTTGGCAAGCTCTACCATAAGCTCAACCTCTCTTACAAGTACAAGCTCATTTAATTCCTTTGCTCCATCTAATCATCTTTTTGACTTATCATTACACTAATAAGAAGATGTAGCTGAGGTTCACCAATTTCATGGAAGACTTGGTCGAGGAAGAGGCATTAATTTTAATTTGGATTTTTTGATGATATTAGTTAATTGTAGTATTTTAATTTTTATGTTAATTTTAGAATATGTGAATTAATTAATTTTTTAGGTTAATATTTTGAAAAGTTTGGGATTACATCTACATAAATATACTAATTTTGTGACATCAACCTGTCACGTGCTACCACATGATCTAGTTCCATAATTTTGATATTCTAGTAACTTCTTTAGCTCCCTCTTTCTGCTTAAAATGTGTAGCACAATTATATTTGCAATAAATTTTCTAATAAATTTTCAACAATTATATCCCACTAGGTTATAATTAATACATTAACTTATTTGGTAAATCTTCTAGTTGTCGCCTAAACTTATCATTTGCTTCTTATTTTGTTATTTGGTCTTTTGATTCCTCAAACTTCAAGGATGTAAACAAATGTTGTTGAAAAACCAAAGGGCTTCTAGGAGACATGGCTACGAGAACTTAAAGTGATGTGTTTGATGGCCTTGCCATCTCTTTTTTGCTAACTTCAAACCCCACCATACAAGTTCTTACACCAACCCTACTCTTTAAGTTATGATATGAATTCCTTCGAGACCTACATTTTAAGCCATATTCTAAGTTGACTTTTAAATTAGGAGAATAAACAATGATGATACAGTGTTTATCATGTTTTGCAATATATAGTCTTTGATCATCTTAAACAAATAATTTTGAAGGGAAATAAACTTACTCACAAGTTCTTTCAATCTCTTAGCTTTTGTTTTAGGCCAAGATTTTTAATTTTAATGCACAAATTGGTTTATAACTTATACTCAAACGTGTGCATATGATAGGTGGATTTTTTTTTTCTCTGTTTGTCATGTATTTTTCCTTTGGACAAGAGCAGAGGCTATTATTTGGAATTTAAGGAAGCTTGTATCTAACAATGGTGGGGTTATGCATGCCACCATTACAACAGGTGTGGATAAAAAATAGTGTCTATTGAAGAGTCAAAAAAATCGTAGGAGCTAGTCTTTATTTTCTTCATTAATTACTTTTTCTCTTATGGTCTAAATCAAGTGGGGTTGCGGTCATTTGGTGCAGTTGATGTAGAACCAAGCATAGTGTGGTAAAAAAAAATATAGTTCTAAGTAATTATAGTGTTAGAGGTTAATTCAAATTGTATGGGCTTAAATTTGCAATTAGGTCGTCCACTTGGGTCAAAGCTAATTTACAAGGTATTAAGTCATAGTCAACACATTAGTTTTTGTCCGCATCTTCTATTTTATAATGGCAGCGTGTCATGTCACAACCTTTGACCATTTCCATTAGGCAAAATTGAGGGTGTACCAGATTTGTGACAAAAAATTATTATTAAATGTATTTCGTTACTATTTACAGGTTGCATTACGTCTACAAAAACAAGTAAAATTTATAATTTGTTTATGTATCGACCCTAATATCAATCACTTTTCTAACATTGTTAAATTGAAAACATTATACAATATAAATAATGAATCTATATAAGAAGAAAAATATTGATTTTGTAGTTTGTAATATGAATAACCTTCCTTCAATCCCTACCATAAGGCGTTTATTTTCTTTTCTTTTGGGACAAAAGGGAATCATCAATCAACATATGAAAAATAAGCAATATTCTTCAATATTCACTCTCCCTCTTTCATAGTCGTGTTAAAATTTTAAATATATAAATTATATAATAAAAAAATTATATTGAAAGTAAGAAGAATAAATAATTAATTAAAAAAAAGATTAATAAATTAAAATTTTAAAATTTAAATTTAAAATATACTATTTAGTTAGACCTCAAATTTTTCTCTAATTTCGCTCGCTTATTCCCCTCCCTTTATCTCCCTTATTTAAAAGCAATTTATTGTAAAAAGAGAAGTTGGAAGCAATTTACTATTAAAAGAAAAGTTTTTATTGACTGGTGGACAAAAAAAATTTATAATACATGTAAAATATTTTATATTATACGAATGATATATTATACAAAAAAAAAATAGTTTTGATAGTAATACCTTTATAAAATATTTTTTCTATAGTATCACATAGTGACTTTCATTATATAATTTGTTTATTTTTCTTAATTTAGTAATCTTGTTAGAAAACACCATTAGTAAGCATATCTTCTTCGCACACGAGGTTAAACAATCTCATAAAACATAAGAAAGAGCGAGAGTATTATTAGCATTAAGCAATGTTTGCATCACATAAAAAAAAAAATAGAAATTTTATGGTTACCTCATTCGTTTCTTTTTTTACTTTTTGGTTTTCTTTTTTCTTTTTTGTTTTTGCTATTGAACAAGAAAACATATTTTGCGAATTGTAATCTTTGCACCGATTCACATTTTTTGTTAGAAAAAATTTTATGTCACTTATTATTTTATCTAATTTTTATAAAAAAAAAAAAGTAATTAAGTTTACTTTGTTAAAAAATAAAATGAAGATTCTGCCATGGCGTTAGTTTCCCGGTAGCAGCAAGAGTTGCCTAGGGGCGCCTCTAAAGGGCAAAAGGGCGCCGACCAAACTCCATTTTCTTATCATATATATATATATATATATATTATTTAATTTGGTGATAACTCATATTTTTTTTTTTCGTCTTGGATTATATATTTTGTCGTGATTATGAAATTTGTACCTAAGCCAACGTTGGTTGCTTAAAATAAATATTGAAAATGAAGTTTTCAAGGAATATATATATAACAAAAAGGAAAAATAACCCTCTTATAAAGAGGTACTGGTGGGAGGATCGCAGGCAAGAAACCTAAGGTACTTCCAAGACATGGATCCTATCGAGAGCCAAAGGGCTCCTGATGAGTTCTTCAAAGCTCAAGCTCATTTGTATAACCATCTACTTAAGTACATGCATTCAGTATCGCTCAAATGTGCGGTTGAACTAGGCATACCGGATGTAGTGCACAGCCACGGCAAGCCAATGACTCTTCCTGAGCTGGTCTCAGCACTTGTCATTCACCCAGCCAAAACTGGTTGCCTGTATCGGCTGATGCGCATGTTGGTGAGCTCTGGTTTCTTTGCTACAACAAAAGCCTCTGATGGCCAAGAAGAAGGAGAAGGAGCAGAGACAGCCTATGCTCTGACACCATCTTCTTGGCCACTTGTCAAGGACAATCCCAACTGCTTGTCGGCATTTGTCAAGTCATTGCTTTCTCCAGCCTTCATCAGCCCCTGGCATTCGCTGGGAGATTGGTTTCGAGGGCATGAGTTTACAGCATTTGAGAAAGCACATGGGATGCCATTTTGGGACTTTCAAGGTCAAAACCCAGAATTTGGTCGGCTTTTCGATGAAGCAATGGCCTGTGATTCTCGGATGATGAACTTGGTTGTTGGAGAGTGTAAACCCATTTTCGAGGGAGTGGATTCGATGGTTGATGTAGGAGGTGGCATAGGATCACTTGCCAGGATCATATCTGGGGCATTTCCTCATATCAAATGCACGGTTCTCGAAATTCCACAAGTCATTGCCAATTTGGAAAGCAATAAGACCTTGAATTTCGTTGTAGGTGATATGTTTCAGCATATCCCTTCTGCTGATGCCATCATACTCAAGGTATGCTTCTTTCTTCATTCAATCAACTCAATAGCTTTGTTATTGGAGATAGTTTTTCAGGCTTTTTTTTTTTAGCACTATCCATGTATAACTTAGGATAGTATGTAGATACCTTTGAACGGTTATGCTTATCTACCAGAGCCTAGCACAACTAGCTAATTTTCGCATATTTTGATAACTAAAGTGCGTTAATTGCAGTTAATTTTGCATGGCTGGAGCGACGAGGATTGCTTGAAGATACTGAAGAAAAGCAGAGAAGCTATCTCAGGGAAAGGAAAGGGAGGAAAGGTAATCATCATTGATGTGGTGATCAATGAGAAGAAAGATGATCATGTCCTAACGGAAACAAAGCTCCTCTTTGATATTTTGATGATGGTAGTGGTCAATGGAAAGGAGAGAACTGAAAAGGAGTGGAAGAGGCTGTTTTTAGGGGCTGGTTTCAGTAACTACAAGATTACACCTTTACTGGGTTTAAGGTCCCTAATTGAGGTTTATCCTTAGAGTTTGCTATGTTGTAAAAGTTGATTCCAGAAATAAGATCCACAGGCCACCTGAGGCATTGCTGGGATGGCATAAATAAGAGTGCCAAACCTTTGTTATTCTTCGACTTTCCTACCAATACTAATTTTGTGATTGTCATTAAAGCAATGCTTGAGAGGCCTAGTCTGAGATTGAATGTTCTTTTTCCCTCTGTGGTGTTGTGATGCATCTATAAAACTTGTGGTTCGAAATTTGAGGTCCCTTTTTTAACTCTAATTCCTTTATAAATTCATCTTTAGTTAATATGGATTCAATCACAGTACTTTCACAATCAGAGAAAAGACATTACTGCATAAACTAGCTGAGGACAAGTTATGATGGTTAGCTCATTATCGTCTATGCCAACCCATTTAGGCAATTACGGTCTTCCAAAACCAAACCCCATTACCAAAACATGAAGCCAACAGTACTTGATAGACTTGTTTTGTTGTGACAAAAAGGGGATAAAGAATTTCTTCTTTCATTTAAATGACATCAAGTGAAGATTGTTGAATGAAGAGTAATCGCTAAAGTTTACGAAACAGGTCAGTCAAGAAATAATAGCGACCGGTAAGTCAACGCGCGCAGTTGTTGAATTATTGCAGTGGCAAAGGTAATAGAAATTACAGAATGCATCCTCGGCCCTACTTCCTCCAGAATGTCAAATGTACAAGCGGTCAAAGTACATACACATAATCAAAACAAAAATAGACGTTTTGGAACGAAGTCATTTTCAGCCCTTATTCTCAGAGAACAATACAAAATTTTCCTGCCTAACTCCAGCCGGCCCAAGGAGAATAGTTGACTTTAATGCTACTTGGCCTAAGATTAAGATAGTAGTCACAACTAGACATTTGTTTCATATGCTTTGTACACTTGCTTTCAGTCTATGGCAAGAGTGTTGCTTGCGTTCGAATTACTTCATTTGAATTGAAATTCCAAGCACTGCAAGTATTGTTCCAGTCAACCCTTGCTGCTACCTGGAAACTAACCCCATAGTAGTGGCAGAATCTTCATTGTTTGAACATATCTACTCTGGCGGGGTCTTCACGATTTTATTTTATTTTTTCCGTTCTTGTAGACATTTCTTCACGTCAACAGCAGCAAGCAACGTTGCCTTAGGTACAAATTTTAGAATCAGTACAAATAAATATATAAAATATTTAAATATTAAATCTAAAAAATCAAAAAAAATCAAAACAATGTTATTTATCAGTTTTCACTAAATTAAATAATAATTTATATATATTTTACTCTCTCTCTCTCTCTTTCTCTGTATATATATAAATAAAATAATGGAGTTAGCTCGGTCCCCTTGGATGCTACCAGGAAACTAACGCCATAGTAATGGCAGAATCTTCGTTGTTTGACCAAACACTTGACATTTACTCTGGTGGGGTCTTCACGATTTTTTTTTTATTATCTTTCTGGTAGACATTTCTTCACGTCTACAGAAGCAAGCATCGGTGGCTTGGGTGCAAATTTTATAATCAGTACTAAAAAAAAGTACGTAAAATATTTCAATATTAAATCTAAAACCTGAAAAGGTAAAAACACTCTTCATCAGTTTTTACGAAATTAAATATAATTTATGTATATATTACTATGTATGTATAGTAAAAAAAAAATGGGGTTTGTGGGAGTCTGGTTGGGAATGCCCATTCTATTTTCCTGTGGTGGTAAGTTGGTTGTAATTTTCCACCGCCATGGTGATATTTGACGCTAGATATTAGGTATTGTGACCTTAGGGCAAGGATTATCTATCATTCAAATTTATTTATTTATTTATCTTTTGGTTTCTACATTCAAACTTTTTTATCTATTAAGTCAAGATTCAACCGATTCTTAAGGCAAGAAAATATTTCCTTTCTATGCTTTATTCTTTAATTGTTCAGCAGTCAAGTCTAGTGGCCTCATTTTCAATAAGAAAAATAACAGTTTATAGTGCAAAGAAATTTCCCTCCGTTGCTGAACTTTCACTCTTGTTTTCTTTATAAGCAAAATTTGCGAGACTGTCTGGTAGGCAGTTGGAGGGAACTGCATGTAGATGGATTTGGCTCAAGTGCACGGAGCTGCCGAAGTGTTTCAAAGTCAGTGTCACATATACAGACACATGTACTATTTTATAGAATCGATGTCACTAAAGTGTGCTGCTCATCTGGGCATACCTGACATAATCCACAGACACAGCCGACCCATTAGACTTTCAGAGTTGGCTTCAGCACTTAATATTCCCCCAACAAAAGAAAATTGCCTGCGGCGCCTTATGCGCATACTGGTGCACTCTGGCTTCTTTTCTACAACTAGATTTAATCATGATCAAGAAGAAGAGGAAGAAGATGATGAAGAATGTTATATTCTAACAAATTCTTCTAGGTCTCTGCTCAAAGACAGCTCCCCCAGCTTGTCTCCTTCAGTTATGGCAATGCTAGATCCTGCAATGGTGGACCCATTGTTTTCACTCGGCCACTGGTTCCAAGGAAATGATGTCACCCCATTTGAAGCTAATCATGGAAGCTGCTTTGGGGAGTATGGGAAGCAAAACTGGGAGCTTATGAACTCTTTGAATGAAGCTATGGCTTCTGATTCTCGATTCAGAAGCTCTGCTATTAGAGAACATAAAGAAATATTTGATCGGGTGGCTTCGCTGGTTGACGTGGGAGCTGGCAGAGGAACTCTAAGTAGGACTATTGCTGAAGCGTACCCCCATATCCAATGCACAGTCTTGGACCTCCCACAAGTTGTTGAGAACTTGCCAGAGACAAAAAACTTGAAATTTGTTGGAGGAGATATGTTTCAGTCTATCCCTTCTGCTGATGCAATTGTAATCAAGGTATTTACTTTTCTTGTCTTTCACAGACTCTGTCGTTCAAGGATACGGAACTGGCTTTATAAGTCACATGGGTAAATATGTGTTGAGAAAAAACTTGTTTTGTTTTGTCTTTGATGTTTCTATGCAGTCTGTTCTGCATAACTGGGACAACGAGAGCTGCATAAAGATTTTGAAGCGATGCAGAGAAGCCATTCCAAGCAAAGATGGAGGAAAGCTGATAATCATAGAGATGGTGACCCATGACATCAAAGATGAACATGAACTGGGCAAAACAAGCCTCTTTGTTGACATGGAAATGATGCTCCTATGCACTGGAAGAGAAAGAACAGAGAAAGCATGGGAAGGCCTCTTTCTGGAGGCTGGCTTCAATCACTATAAAATAACGGCCATGGCTGGATTGAATTCCATCATTGAAGTTTATCCCTAGAGCAGACAGTTCTTGAATTTATGGTTGTCTGTTATACTTTAATGCGAGTGTTTAGTGAATAACCATGCAAGTTTGTTCCACATCCTTGCTAGGGACTTTGTGCCAGCTTACCTAACTCGTTTAGGTACTGACAGAACGAGTTTTAAGCTGAGCCTTTCTATGATTTAATATATCATAAGAAACAAATCAATTGGTAGAAAATGTATTTTGAGATGGATATTTATTATTGCTTTTCAACTATCAAACATGGAATGCTCATTCTTGTTGAATGAATAACTAACTGATGACTTGAACGAATTAAAAAGAGAAAAACATTTTGTACATTTCTTAAAATTAATTTCTGTTACTTTCAATGTCACGCTCACACTAAGCTGCTTCTACCGGCTATTCTTCTTCTGTTTGTTCTTTTGTTTACCTGAGGAAGAAATCAGTAGTTTTAAGAGTTGAGTTCTGCATCAAGATAAATGGCAAAAGTCATCACTCCTTGATCACACTGCAGTAGCTGGATTCATCCATATTTGTTGCAAATACAACCCCAATAAAAAGAATCCTAAGATTAATACTTTTGCACATGGTTCCAATTATTCAAAGCTCTAATAGTATGAATTCAGGATTCAAAGTAAAAAGCAAAAAAAAAAAAAATCACAACACAGCACTGCACCAGCAAAACCATAACCATGGTGACAACATCAGCAGCACTCCTTGACTGAATCAAAATGGACTGATGTTTCGGCATGTATGGATTTAACTATTGCCTTCTCAGTTCCCAACTGCAATTACTTGTATCGATTATTGAGATCAGTGACAGGACTTGAATAATGATGGAAGTTAGAAGCATTTGAGTAAAGACTTTATCAAGCAAGATAATAATAGCATCAATTCATATCAGTACAAAGTTTTGACAGCAGAAAAGTAAGAAGTTCAAAGGTTAATCAATTTAAGGTTGAACTAGTTAAACTAGTAATTAATTTTAAGATTAACTATGTCTTGCAAAGTGGCACATGTGAGTCAGGTGGGCTAAAAAGGCCTGGGTTGCCCAATCAAATTATTTGCCAAGGGCTTGGAAATATTCACAACTAAAACTCAAATAGAAGTCACTGTTTCGAGACCTCCTGCCTAAATTAAATAGTCTAGTCTATGGGTTTGGTGCCAAGGGAAGAGATAGGGGTTCAAATTCTATCTCTTTCATCCTTTTCCATTATATATGTATGAGCTATATAATCCTGTTTTTAGATTGGAAAAAAAAAAAAAAGGGTCACCCTTCCAAGTTTAACTCTCCCTAATTACCTCTTTCTGTTTTTATCATCCCTCTTACTTTACAAAGATCTAGCTTCCTTGTTCTGCTAGTTTTCTTCATTTCTTTTCTACCCAACCATCAGACTACTCCATCATCCATCCCTTGGTCCAATCCTTCTCCGGCAATTACCAACCATAGATTTAAACGAATAGCTCTTGGAAAATCCTCTCCACTCCGTTCATTTTGGATGTGGTCCAATAGGCCTTTGCATGCCTCTTTGCTTTAAAATGAAAATGTTTATGGGTTGAGGCTCTAAACTTCAGTGAACCCTATCTTTGCTTTCCTTTGCTCCTACTTTCAAACTACACTTGTCAATTCTGGGAAGTTTGTCTTTGCAGAAGAAGTATCTCACCCTTGCAAGCCCAAGAGGCCAATAGGGCCAATAGATCTCCTTGAAATAACTTGTGCAACCTTTACATTTCGAAGTGACCTCTATTTTCTTCTTTAATTGAATCAAGCCACTGAGCTGTAGCACAAAATTGTCGTTATATATGTTGTCTCTTCTCTTTTGGAGAGGGCATTGCCAACAAAATTCTCTTTCCTCTACTTGTAATCTATGGTGAAATCATACCCCATGAGCTTGCCAAGCCATCGTTGTTTGCCATTGTAGTGACGTGTTGATTCCATAGAATTTCGATACCTTTGCATCACGACGTGTTTGAGATTGTTGTATTAAGATCATATATTATATATCCTTTTGTATTTTGACGTGTTTATCATATTCAATTGATATTAATTTATATCTTTATATCCTTCATTGATTTATAAGTATATGAGCTTTATATAGGTATTACTTATTTTGATTAATATTATTTAAGTAAAATATTTGAATTACAAATTTGAATTAAGCTAATAATTTTATAAAAATCTTATTTTCAGTTAAATTTTTATTTTTAGAAAGATATTAATTGAGATCTCAAGAAATTTCAAAGGATCGGTAGAAAATTGAGACTAATCAATATATGTCATTGATTTGAAATATTCTAAGAGAACTTCATAAAAGAAAGCATGATCTTTTATATGATAATCCCAGACGCCAAGGAAGGAAAGAGCTTTATAACTAAAACAAGAATCACAGCCGAAATGAAAATAATTGAACTTCAAGTTTTTCCTCTACCTTAAAGAATCTTCCCTAGCCTTAAAGAAAATGGCAAGAGTTTTTACTATTTTAGCTTAATATTTCTCTTGCTCATGCTCTAATCTGATTGGGGCTACCTATCTTGAAGCCAATCCATTCTTCCACACTAGACCAGATTAGTAGTTGACTTGACACCAAAGGACACTTTAGACTATAAAGGAAAAAGTTACAAGGAATTTAGTTTAGTCTACTAAATCGTGCTTGTAATTGACTAATAAGATTAAACAATGTGAAAAATAGAAATTGAAAAAGTTAGAGATTTTGGACTAGTCAACTAATCTGAGTGCAGCGGTTGATTGTTATCTTAGAGATGAAGTTTTATATTTTTGGAATTAATTTTCTTTAGGGAGAGATAAATATCCAATGTCTAGCTTTTTGTCTTTTGTCTATAAGAGAGTTTGAGAAACTCTTTTTTAGATGTCTTTGACAAATTATATTGAACTTAGTGCAATATCAAAGAAAAAAAGTAAGAAAAATGAAAAAAAATCATGGAACAAGTGCTCTTAGAGAGAAAAGTTATGATTATAAAAGAACAAGAACACTTTAATAAAAAGTGATAGAGTATGAGTTTTTAAGTATTGTATATAACTAGTGTTTTTTTGAGAAAGTTTTGCAAAACTTTTGTGTGTAATCAAAGTCAAGGTGATCAAGTATAAGGTGTTATCTTCACCCTACAAAAAAAGAGAGTGATAGTGAAGTGAATTTTCAAGAGAATAACCTTAAGAAGTTGATGTTGTTTAAATCAAACTATTATAAATCGTTGTACTTGTTTTCTTTGTTTCTTCACCTCTTTTTAATTTTAATTATTTATATTTCTTACTTTATTTTTTAATTTTTATTTGGAGTTAGGATTGAGTAAGAGCGAAGTAACCAAACTAATTAGACCTAATTCAATTCCCCTATTAGGTTGCTTTAGGGACTAACTTGAAGGATTTCCTTAGCAATTATTGACACCTTTTTTGAACAACTAGCACAAGTGCTAGCATTTTAGAAATGGTTACATGAAGGATTGCTAGAAGCTCTCCAATGGATGCATTCCTAATTAATTTTATTGGCAATGTTTAAATGGTCAAGTATAAGGCTTGTGATGTCTACTAACAGAATAAAAAATAATATGGAGCACCATTAAGACTATTATAACCCCTGCCTATTCCAACAATTATATGGACATAGCTCATATATTTTGTTATTAGCCTTCCTTCTTTAAAAGGAAAAATAGTAATTATGGTGGTAGCAAACCATCTCTCTAAAATGAAGCATTTTGTAGCTTTGTCATCGCTGTCACTATTAAAAAAGTAACTAAACTTATTATGAAAACATCCCCAAGCTATAGGGTTTGACAATCTATTGTAAGTGACTATGATCAAATTTTCACTAGCATATTTTAGGAGTTGTTTCAACTATAGGGTACCAAGTTTCGTTTCTCTTCATCTTGTCAAGCATAGATGGAACAAAAAATGAAGGTCACTAAGAGAACTTTGGAAATGTATCCTCAGTGTTTTACATAAGACAATCCCAAGCAATATACTAAATGGTTGCCATGGGCTAAATTTTGTTACAACACCCTATGACATTCTTTTACAAACATCTCAACTTTTAAAGCAATTTATGGAAAACCACCTTAATCTTTAACCTTTTATAAGCCAAAAACAACAAAGGATGCAACTATTAACTTCAAATTATACCAAAGAGATTACATTCTTGCCTAACTATGATAACTTCTTACCCAATCTAATGAAGTGATGCAATATACTTTTGAAAAAGGAAAAAGTGGTTATGAGTTTAGTTTAAGACTAGGTCTAACTTGAGTTTCAATTCTAACTTAATCTATCCTTGACCATGACATGACAACTTAAATTATTAGTACAATATTATAGCCTTTACAAAATCATGGAATACACTAGTCCTATTGCCTTCAAACGATTATTGGCTGAAGGAAGTAAGGTCCATCATGTGGTCCATGTTACTTCACTCAAAAAGCAACTTAAGCTTAACCGAGTTCTAGTTATTATTCCAACTAACTAAGTTGATGATGATGATCCAAGTACTTGAGGTCAATGAAAGTCCCAATGGATGGAATTTATTATGTCTTTGTATATTTACATATTGTTCTTCATATTTTATTTTGTTTTTCTTAACCTCTACAAATATGTGTATACAAGCTTTATTGTATTTGAGAAATTTTTTTAGAATTTCCATAAGATAATTCTCATTTAATATTATGAGATAACAATGGCATAAAAAAAAGCAAAAAAAAAGGGAAAAATTCAAGATATTTTATGTATAAAAAATTACCAAAGTTAAAAATAACACCATTAAACATCTTGAAAACTAATGGAAGTTAATTTCTAGCTAGCAAGCATATACCTACCTTCATTATTGTTAATATTAACAACCCTTGCATAAACTAGATATTAATATATAATAATTACAATGGGAGTGTCTTCATTAAGAACATAAAAACAAATCTTTTATTTACAAAAAAATAATATTATGGATATATGTTATTTGATATTTAAGAATCTCTTTCTAGAGGGTTATTTTGTATTAAAAAAGGTTTAGCATATTTTGGAAATATTGTTGTTTTAAACATTGAAACATTAATTTTACCAACTTCCTTCAAACATATAACTAATTGATGCATCTTGACTTAGTGGCTCTAATTTGCCTTAGGCTTTAGAGATAGGTTTACAAGACAAAGGATGCTAGGGTTGGAGGTATTCTCTAGCATTAGGACTCAAACTTCTAAGTCAATTCTTTAGAGGTGATGAATTGAGAGAGGAGTAGACTTAGTGGGGTTGAATGATCATTACTTTGTACAAATACCTAGTGGGCTTCTTTTATACTAACCTTGGTTAGTAACTTTGAAAATTGATGTGATGGTTGACTAGGCTTAGGGGATGTTGTTTGTTTATTGTAAGCCATCGGGCTCTAAGTTGAGCTTGGGATATATTTTGAGCTCAACAATGAATTTGAGCTTTCATGCTATCGTGAGTTTGTAACTTACATTGGGCCTAGGACTAAAAGGGATCGAGCTAACTCCTTATAACTGGTTAAATGCCAAGTGCTAAGATCAACTCAAAAAGAGTGATTGGTTTGTTGTGATTATGGACTACCTTAAACATTCCTAGATCAATTGCACATATCAATGTCATTAAATGGGTAAAGTTAAATAAGTAGTTATATTGAAAGTCATAGTTTTTGAGTACTTTAAACTCCTTCCTTATGACTCTTCCATTTATTGGAAAACCTAATGGAGGCCCTGATAGCAAGCTTTATCATATGTATTGTAGGAAGCCAAGGCCCTTCCATCAAGTAGAGTCCAATATTGAAACCCTTAGTGAAATTAACTACCCTTTAATACTAGAGAATCAAGTGGAACAACATTAGACAAGGATCCCTTAAGCCAAGAGCAAAGGTTGAGACATCCCTAGTTGGCAACCACCAAAAGAGGCATCTCCTGGCCCTAAGTAGCATTCTTCCCATATGGCTTTTGCAGGAATCCTTGGTAGGACCATCCTTAGCCTCATGCCATTGTTGGCACATATGTTAAATCCCTTTCCTTAGTTCATAATAAAGTGTTAAGAAACCATAAGGGGAACAGACAATGGACTCATAAGAGATTGCCTTCCCTCAACGTGGCAGTGACTAACTTGATTAGCAACTAAAGGACATGTGAGACCAAAGAGTGGCTTTAAAGGAATCAAAGTGTGCATGGGTTAAAGAATCTCAAAATGGCCTCAAGCTTTCCCTATTGAAAGAAATTCAAAATTTTCCAATCCAAGATAAGTTCAAGTTCCTCAAATTGGATACCTACAATAGGACCATAGATTAAGTGGAGCATTGGAGTTTATTCTAAACTCTTATATCACTTTACACAGCCTCAAATATAAAAATGTGCAAAGATTTCACTACTATACCAAAGGATGTTGTTTAGCGTTGATAGTTTGAGTTCTAAGTTCACTTCATCAAAAAGTTTGAATAATTGAGGGAACTGTTTGTGGTCAAATTCATCACAGGCAACATGTATAAAATGAATTCTTTAGCCCTTATCCCTATTCATGAAAGGCCAACTGAACCTTTTAGAAATTTTGTAGCTTAATTTAACTTAATAAGGCTAAATTTTAAGGACTTGAAACCCATAATTGCTAAGCTTATCTTTACTAGTAGCTTACAAAAGTCTAAGTTTACCTTCTTTTTGGTCAAGATATTGCTACATGACTTCATTGATCTCAAGATATGGGTTGAGAGATTTATTGGTGCGGATGAGACTAATCGAGCTTATGATGAAATAAGTAGATCTTAAGTGACCCACAATCACCTTAAAAAGGAATTAAAAAAGTACTTTAAAAGTGTGAATGAAAGTAGTCCCAAAGTCCCTCCCTCAAATAAGGCTTCAATGAAAAAATTCCAAACTACCAAAATTCATCAAAATGCACCTCTACTCTATCATAAGTGTTCTTGAAAATTTAGGACCAAAGCTTGTTGGCCTTGCCACCCTTAAAGAAAACTAACTTTGGTTGATAAGATACCGATAAATACAATCACTTTTGCTAGGAGCATGACCATACTATTAACAAATGTTTTAAGTTGGAAGATGAAGTTGAACGACTTATTTGATATAAGTATTGATGAGAACCATAACGATGATGACTGGAAAGCTCCAATGGATACAAGAGGTCCAATAATACAAGCTAATGATGTGAACCATAGAGAAGATGGCTGGAAGGCTTCAATGGATGCAAGAGGTCCATTTCAGATTCCAGAAGGCCTAATAACACGAGCTAGAGCCAAAACAATTAAAGAAGCACTAAATGGGCTGATTAAGGACATTCAGGCCCACCAGTCTTCAAAAGGTGCGAATTCAAGCTTGACAAAGAGTAGAGGCCTAATTAATATCATTGGAGTACTTGATAGCCCGTATTAAGCAATAGCACTCACTCCTAAACAAGAGTGTATTTTCTGTTGTGGAATTTTTCCATTGTTAGAAATTTCTCAAAATAAGGATTTGTCCTAAGTAAACATTTGTTCCTCTTTAGGATTGCTATCTTTGCCTATAAATAGGCACCCCTTGTAAGCTCTGAAGGATATACAACTTTGAGTGAAATAGAAAGTAAGGGTTTTCTCCCTCAGTTCTTTTGAGAACTAAAGAACTTATCAAGAGGTACTTCTTCTTGTGGCGTTCCAATCGACTTATCACTCCCAATTCCTCTCTGTTCTGGAGTGTGGCGTCCATATCCTTCTTAAATACCCTAGGTTCATGTTCCTTCACATGTTGGGTCTAGGGTTTGTGTTATTTAACTCTGATTTAGCTTTCCTGGTTCATCTCTGAGTCATTGTGTGCGTTGGGTCCCTTGGGGTTTTCCGCATCATTTGGTATCAGAGCCTGGTTTTAAATCAGGTTGAACTCATTCACCCTGGAATTTTTACCTTGTGATTCATTTATTTCGATTCAGTTTGTGTATTGCCATTCAAACACACAAATCTGTTTGTTTGCAATCCTTCTCCCTTTGTTTGTTTGTTAAGCTCAAAAACGTGCCAATTCCAATTCCAATTATGGCAGGTATGTATTTTACAGTTATTTTGTGTTAGTCAAAAAAAAAAAGATCAACGAAAAAAAAAAAAAAAAAAAAAGAAAGAAGAGGCAAGGATTAACTAATCAAGTCTTGATTTTTGTGAGTTTAGTTCTTTAAATTCGTTTGCCTTGATATCCTTTTTCCCTTTTATTTCCTTATTCTCCAAATTGTTCAATTCTATGCCATTTGTCATATTTTGTTTAGAATCAATACTCTTGATTTATGTTGTTTAGTTCATTATAGAATTGCAAGGGGAAATCTGAGTGGTAAAAGGCAAGAGAGAAAGTTCATATAAAGGAAAAGCCATCAGGAGTGTAAACACGAGGGAGTGTGACATCATCTTTTGAGTGAAACACGTGAGGAAGCGTTCTGTGAGGTACCTTAATTATTTCGTGTAAAACTAATACTATGACATCCAAAGACAAAGGTGCAGCTCAGGAGGGAGCTGGTGATGTGTCCTTCATGATCAAAGCTATGCAACAACAATTTGAGTGCATGAATACCAGATTTGATGATATGCGGGAGAGGATGGAGGAGCAAGCTAATACAATAGCATAGTTGCAAATGAGACATGGGGAATATGAGGCTCCCAGAGCAAGAAGGCAGTTGAGACGTGCCCACGAGCATGAAAATGATGTAGACGATGAAGAATTTTATGATCAAACTACTGTGGTTAGAACTCTTAACGATAGAAGGGATCGAAGAGAATTTGGGAGACAAGGCACCTATGACCATAATTTGGGCACTATTAAATTGACAATTCCTCCATTCCAAGGTAAAAATGATCCTGATGTATACTTAGAATGGGAAAAGAAGGTTGAATTGGTTTTTGACTGCCACAACTATTCAGAGGAGAAAAAGGTAAAAGTTGCTGCAGTTGAATTTACTGATTATGCTATTATTGGGTGGGATCAACTTGTTTTGACTAGGAGAAGGAATCGTGAGTGGCCTGTTGATACATGGGAGGATATGAAGGCTATTATGAGGAGGAGATTTGTCCCTAATCACTATTACAGGGAGTTGTACCGAAGGCTACAAGGGCTCACTCAAGGCACCAAAAGTGTGGAGGACTACCACAAGGAGATGGAGATTACCATGATTAGATCCAATGTAGAAGAAGATAGAGAGGCAACTATGGCTCGATTTCTACTAGGGCTAAATAGGGACATAGCAAACATGGTTGAATTGCAGCATTATGTGGAATTAGAAGACAAGATGTGTATAAGAGACAGAGTTAATGGTGTAGCTCTTGTCACAAGGCGAACATTGAATGTGCAAGTAAAGGAAGAAAATGAGGTACAATGAGATAACATCTTTCAGACAAGGTGTCTGATCAAGGATAAGGTATGTAGTATGATTATTGATGGTGGGAGTTGCACTAATGTTGCTAGTAAAACTATGGTTAAGAAACTAAATTTACATACTATGAAGCATCCTAGGCCATATAAACTTCAGTGGTTGAATGAGAATGGGGAAGTCAAGGGAGATGTGTATAAGAGACAGGTGTTGTTGTTGCTCTATTGCGGGAATTTAAAGATGTATTCCTTGACGATGTTCCAAGTGGATTGCCACCTAATAGAGGAATTGATCATCAAATTGATTTCATCCCGGGTGCATCCACCCCTAACAGGCCAGCCTATAAGAGTAATCCTGAGGAGACAAAGGAGCTTCAAAGGCAAGTTGAAGAGCTTATTTCCAAAGGACATGTGAGGGAAAGCATGAGTCCATGTGCTGTTCCTGTCTCTCATACACATCTGATGTGTATAAGAGACAGAGTTAATGGTGTAGCTCTTGTCACAAGGCGAACATTGAATGTGCAAGTAAAGGAAGAAAATGAGGTACAATGAGATAACATCTTTCAGACAAGGTGTCTGATCAAGGATAAGGTATGTAGTATGATTATTGATGGTGGGAGTTGCACTAATGTTGCTAGTAAAACTATGGTTAAGAAACTAAATTTACATACTATGAAGCATCCTAGGCCATATAAACTTCAGTGGTTGAATGAGAATGGGGAAGTCAAGGTGAATGAGCGAGTTCTTATATCATTTTCTATCGGAAGGTACCACGATGAAGTTTTATGTGACGTTGTATCTATGCATGCGGGTCATATTCTACTAGGGAGACCATGGCAATTTGACAGACGAGTTATGCATGATGGCTTCAAGAATCGATACTCTTTTGTAATGAATGAAAGACCCGTCACTCTTGTACCCTTATCACCTGAACAAGCTTATGAGGATCAATTAAGGATTAAAAATAAGAGTGAACCGAAAAAAGAGATTGATAAAAGAGAGAAGAGAGAAAAAAATGTGGGTGCACAAGAAAAGGTGAAGAAAAGAGAGAGGTTCTATGCAAAAGAAAGCGATGTCAAAAGAGCACTATATAGCAATCAGTCTTTGTGATCCTATTTTTGTACAAGGAGGCTTATTTTAACACTAACAAATTTGACTTATCTTTGCCTAGTGTTGTTGTTGCTCTATTGCAGGAATTTAAAGATGTATTCCTTGACGATGTTCCAAGTGGATTGCCACCTAATAGAGGAATTGAGCATCAAATTGATTTCATCCCGGGTGCATCCATCCCTAACAGGCCAGCCTATAAGAGTAATCCTGAGAGACAAAGGAGCTTCAAAGGCAAGTTGAAGAGCTTATTCCAAAGGACATGTGAGGGAAAGCATGAGTCCATGTGCTGTTCTTGTCCTACTTGTAACCAAAAAGGATGGGACTTGGAGGATGTGCGTTGATTGTCGAGCAATCAACAAAATCACTGTAAAGTATCGTCACCCCATACCTAGATAGATGACATGTTGGATGAATTGCGTGGTTCATGTGTCTTTTCTAAGATTGATTTGAAAAGTGGATATCATCAAATTAGGATGAGAGAGGGAGATGAGTAGAAAACAACTTTCAAAACTAAGTACGGGTTGTATGAATGGCTTGTTATGCCATTTGGTCTTACCAATGCACCGAGTACTTTTATGCGACCTATGAATCATATTTTGCGTCCATTCATTGGTAAATTTGTAGTTGTGTATTTTGATGATATTCCTGTCTCTTATACACATCTAGATGTGTATAAGAGACAGACCTATGAATCATATTTTGCGTCCATTCATTGTTAAATTTGTAGTTGTGTATTTTGATGATATTCTGGTTTATAGTAGAACCCTATTAGAGTATCTTCATCATTTACGTTCCATTGTAAGTGTTTTACGTTCTGAGAAATTGTCTGCTAACTTACAGAAATGTTCCTTTTGTACTAATCAAACCACATTTCTTGGCTATATTGTCAGTGCTAAAGGTGTTGAGGTTGATGAGGAAAAAGTTAAGGCAATGCGTGATTGTCCTACACCTAAGTCAGTTAGTGATGTGCGTAGCTTTCATGGTTTAGCTAGTTTCTATAGACGCTTTGTTAAGGACTTTAGCACCATTGCTACACCACTCACGGAGCTTATAAAAAAGAACATAAGTTTTAGGTGGGGTACTGACCAAGACAAGGCTTTTAATTACATCAAGGAAAAATTAAGTTATGCACCCTTACTTGCTTTACCTAACTTTGCAAATGCTTTTGAGATTGAGTGTGATGCTTCAGGTATTGGCATTGGAGCTGTTTTGATGCAGGAAAAGCGTCCAATTGCTTATTTTAATGAAAAGTTAAGTGGAGCAAGCCTTAATTATCCTACCTATGATAAGGAGTTGTATGCATTAGTGCAAGTTTTGGAGACATGGCAACATTACCTTTGGCCCAAGGAGTTTGTCATCCATACTGACCATGAATCTTTGAACAAAAGACATGCCAGGTGGATTGAATTCATTGAGACCTTCCCTTACATCATCAAATATAAACAAGGTAAGGAAAATGTGGTAGCTGATGCATTATCTCGCAGGTATACCCTTATCTCTACACTTATTGCAAACTTCTTAGGATTTGAACATATTAAGGATTTGTATGTGAATGATCATGACTTTACTAACGTGTATGGAGCATGTGAGACGTCAGGCTTTGAGAATTTTTATAGGCATAAGGGTTTCTTATTTAGGGAAAATCGTTTATGCATGCCTATGAGTTCTTTGAGGGAGCTGGTTGTAAGGAAAGCTCATGAGGGAGGTCTAATGGGTCATTTCGGTGTTAGGAAAACCCTAGATGTCCTCAATGAACATTTCTTTTGGCCACGCATGAAACGAGATGTTGAGAGGATATGTAAGAAATGCATAACATGCAAACGGGCGAAATCTACAGTTTTGCCCCATGGCTTGTATACCCCCTTGCCCATACCTAGTCATCCTTCGGTTGATTTATCTATGGACTTTGTACTAGGATTGCCACGAACAAAAAGGGGTAGAGATTCTGTATTCGTTGTTGTTGCTAGATTTTCAAAAATGGCACACTTCATCCCATGCCATAAAACTGATGACGCAAACAATGTGGGTGACTTATTCTTTAGAGAAGTAGTACGTTTGCATGGCATGCCACGAAGCCTTGTTTCAGATCGCGATACAAAGTTCTTAAGCTACTTCTGGAAGACTTTGTGGGGTAAGTTAGGTACTAAGCTACTGTTTTCAACAACTTGTCATCCACAAATTGATGGGCAAACTGAGGTGGTTAATTGAACTCTTTCTACTCTTTTACGAGCTATTATTCGAACAAATTTGAAAACATGGGAAGATTGTTTACCACATATCGAGTTTGCATATAATAGAAGTGTTCATTTTGCTACTAGTTATTCTCCATTTGAAATTGTATATGGTTTTAATCCGTTGACTCCTTTGGATCTGTCTCTTATACACATCTAGATGTGTATAAGAGACAGGTTTTGGCTCTAGCTCGTGTTATTGGGCCTTCTGGAATCTGAAATGGACCCTTGCATCCCTTGGAACCTTCTAGCCATCTTCTCTACCTGTCTCTTAGACACATCTAGATGTGTATAAGAGACAGTCCTTAATCAGCCCATTTAGTGCGTCTTTAATTGTTTTGGCTCTAGCTAGTGTTATTGGGCCTTCTGGAATCTGAAATGGACCCTGTCTCTTATACACATCTAGATGTGTATAAGAGACAGGGATACAAGAGGTCCAATAACACAAGCTAATGATGTGAACCGTAGAGAAGATGGCTAGAAGGTTCCAATGGATGCAAGGGTCCATTTCAGATTCCAGAAGGCCCAATAACACGAGCTAGAGCCAAAACAATTAAAGAAGCACTAAATGGGCTGATTAAGGACATTCAGGCCCACCAGTCTTCAAAAGGTGCGAATTCAAGCTTGACAAAGAGTAGAGGCCTAATTAATATCATTGGAGTACTTGATAGCCCGTATTAAGCAATAGCACTCACTCCTAAACAAGAGTGTATTTTCTGTTGTGGAATTTTTCCATTGTTAGAAATTTCTCAAAATAAGGATTTGTCCTAAGTAGGAATTTGTTCCTTTTTAGGATTGCTATCTTTGCCTATAAATAGGCACCCCTTGTAAGCTCTGAAGGATATACAACTTTGAGTGAAATAGAAAGTAAGGGTTTTCTCCCTCAGTTCTTTTGAGAACTAAAGAACTTATCAAGAGGTACTTCTTCTTGTGGCGTTCCAATCGACTTATCACTCCCAATTCCTCTCTATTCTGGAGTGTGGCGTCCATATCCTTCTTAAATACCCTAGGTTCGTGTTCCTTCACGTGTTGGGTCTAAGGTTTGTGTTATTTAACTCTGATTTAGCTTTCCTGGTTCATCTCTGAGTCATTGTGTGCGTTGGGTCCCTTGGGGTTTTCCGCATCAAGTATTTGAGCAATTTTATTTGTAAAACTAAGTAAAAGGTCAAGCCTATTGTGACAAGGACCCTGTTCAAGAAGCTTGACATTGTTATAAGCCCTGAGAGACATATCAATGTATCAATAAGTTGAGGGAGTGAATAGGCTTATTGCTTAAGCAAGGGCTAATGAGAGGCACTGTCCAAATGATATTTTGAGGTTTGTTGGTGAGAGGAGATGATATTTAGAGGCTTATTAATGATAAGAGGAATGTTACTTTAAGAAATTCATATACTTGTTAAGTACTAAATGTTGAAGGTAAAAGAACCATAAGAATAAGGATGATTTCCCTTTTATTTTCCTAGAAGTTGATTTAAAAGAAAATAATATTCCTACAATGATGCCTTAGTCATTTCTTAGAGTGTAGACTATTTCAAGCTTAAATGTGTCATAGTCAACATTAAACCTTAGTAAATGTATTATACCTAGATGCTTTCAAACAAATGGGGCTTCCAAAAGACTTAAAATGAGTTACTTTTCCCTTGTACAAATTCTCAAGAGAGTCCATTAACCTTAAAGACTTTATCAAGCCATTCATAATTATTAGGTTTAACTTAAGGACAAACAAAGCAATATTGCAATTAATGTTGGTGAACCTCCAATCCTAATATAACTTAGTACTCAAAAGACCAAGACCTTGCACACTAAATGCCATTGTATTAATCAAGTATTTAAAGATTAAGTTCCTTACCCCACATGACATTAGCGAGGTGAAAGGTAAAGAAAAATGGGCTCACAAACTCTATGTAGCTTGGATAAAGGGTGAGAGAAGAAGCTTGTGGTACATGTTACACCAAAAATAAAAATGTTTGTGAAGGATTAGTCGAAGTCCCCTAAGACTCATTAGACCCATCGTCATTAGTCTAAATTGAGAAAAGATTAAAGGGCAAGTAAAAGACAACCTAGTAGCCTTCATTCAGTTGCATTCAAAGTTCTTTACCTAAGTGCCTTTTGACATGCCTGAGATTGACCCAAAAATTATGGTCTATAAACTATCAATAGATGTGAAGCACTTGCCTATCAAGTAAAAGAAATAAAATGCAAACTTTAAAAATACATATAAAAATAAAAAAAAAAAGGTTGAAAAGTTAATCAAAGTTGTCTTCAACTATAAAGTGATATATCTTGAATGGTTGGTTAATGTCATAATGGTGAAGAAACACAATGGGAAAGGGCACATATATATGGATTTCACTGAATTAATAAAAGTTTGTTTAAAGACAACTATCCCTTCCATGGATTGATAATTAGTAGATAAAATGTTGGGGTATGAACTATTAACATTAATGGTAAAGTTAAAAGATAAGCAACTCCCCTTATTTCACATCCTTAACAAGGTCTTTGACTTTAAATGGTAAAATAATGCGAATAAGCTTTTCGATAGTTGAAAAATATATGACTTCACTTTTATTGCTTAGCAAGCTAATTCTAAGACAACCACTCTACTTATATCTGATCATCAATCAACATATGGCTAGCTCTATCTTGATCCATAAGGAAGACAAACCCAAAAACTTGTCAACTATGTTAGTAAGGTGTTGCCTAAAAATGAGGCACCTATGTTTGACAAGTTAACATTTGTATTAGTGGTCATGGCAAGAAAAATGTGACCGAACATTTTGGTGTACAACATAACAATACTCATTGGCAAATTATTTAGGCTAATGTCGCATCAACTAGAGGTTATGAGCATCCTACTATAATAGTTGATTGAATTAGTGAAATTTGATTTTCATTTCCACCCTTTTATTTCACTCAAAACCTAGTCTCTCATTGATTTTGTAAATAATTGCATAGGTTTTAATATGAACAACAAGGAGGGTCATCAATTAGAGGGATGGACTTTGTGTGTTGATAAGACTTTGAGCAAGAAAGGTAGTGGAACTAGGCTAGTGCTTTTGGGGCTAAGAAAGTCACAATAAGAAATTCTTATGCTTTAAGTTCTCTCCCTTAAATAATAAAGCCAAGTATGAATCTCTCCTTATGTGGATGAGCATAATGTAGGCCTTAAGGATCAAACAACTCCAAATCTACAATGATTCTTAGCTTGTCATTAGTTAGGTGAAGGGTGAGTTCAAAGTATGGGGGGATTCCATGATTACTTGGTTAAAGTTCTAACAATATAAGCTACCCTAAAGAAACAAGGTGCCACCTTTAGAATCAAGTAGATTTCATGATTTGTGAACTTTAGGCTAGATGCATTATCTAGACTTTAGCAAAGCTTAAACATAGGATTTAGGTGAGTAATGCTTACTTAAACATTAAAATAGCCAAATTATGAAGAATCAATAAAGGTGACACTATAAGTAGACCAAAAACCTTTATGTATCAACCCTATTGTCAAGCATCTCCAGACAAGTGACCTTTAGTAAGGCAAGATGAAGGAAAAATGAGTATAAAACAAGGTAGCAAAGTATGTTATCAAGGATGAACAATTATACAAATGTTCCTACATCCTCTTATAGCTCAAATGGCTAATCTTAAATGAAGTAAAATATGTCTTGTTCATAAGGGTATCTATGGAAATAATGATAGTACTCACACTTTAGCCACTAAAGCTCATAAGCAAGGATTTTACTGGCCAACCATAAACTATTATGTAGAAGACTTCTTGATAAAATTTAATGTGTGCTAATGATTTAACAATATACACCAATTACCGCTAACACAACTCACTTCAATTTGTGCCACTTGATGGCTTATATAATAAGGGCTCGATTATATATGCTCATTTGCTTAAGCCACAAGGGATAGGAATTTTGTTGTTGTAGCAATAGACTATTTCATGAAGTGGGCATAAGCTAAAGCACTAGTTTCCATTACAACCAAACAAATCATGAACTTTGTATAAACATATTTCTTTTATTACTTTGGAATACCCAATGTGATTATCATAGAGGATGAGAAGCAATTTGACAATGAAATTATGAGGCTCCTTCTTAAATCTAAAAATTAACTAAAGTTTGTAATAGTTAAGTATATGTAAAGTAATGGCTAGGTAGAAGTCATAAGCTTAAGCATAATCCAATGTCTCTAGAAATGCCTAGGAAGGAAGAAAGGACTATGAGCAACAAACTCCTTAAAGTATTGTGACTCATAGCACAACCTAAGAAACACTAAAACAAGAAGGAAAGGTACACGATTTTGGACACCTGTCAAACAGACATGCATGAGACATAACACAAACATATGGAACATGTGTTGAAAAATATTAAAACATGTTCTTCAAATTTTTGTTTTTTAAAAACTACACACATATGTCAAACTTAGGATTAGTGCAAGTTTGACATACAAAGGACATAAGGGTAACAAACTAGCATGAATAAGCCTCCTTTAATAAAACTGACCACCACAATTAACTACATAAGCATAATAGGAAGTTTTTGAACTTGATTTTGTCGTAAAATCAAAACTTAATTATGAAATCAACACTACCACCATATTTAAGATTTTTGTAAAATCAAAATACATAAACTTTTATCCATTAAAACCCAAAAGAAGAATATAAATATGGGTGTGATTGGGTTTTTCAGGATTTTAGATTAAAAAAAAGTACAAACACACATTCACTAAAAATAGAGAGTACATATGTGTGGGAATGGCTAATAAAGAAGAAGAATGGGCATCAAAGATCCCCCAAGAAAAAAAGAGTTTTGACATATGTCAAAAGAATTTATGTTTATTTTAAGAAAAAATGAGCTTATTTGAAGAAAATTTTAAACTCTTGAAGATGTTACTTTACTATATGTCAAATCAATTCCTTAGACTTCATACAAGTTTGATCAAAATTTTAGACCAAACCTTTTAAGGCTTTTATATAATTCCAAGACAAAAAATTATAGGCTTAATCTTGCAAGTGTGGTCTAACAAATTATTAGTACTAAACATAAAGTTATATATGTAGATATGTGTATATGGTTAAGCCTTGATTATGTCTGTCTCTTAATTTTTTTTCAAAATAAGTGTCTTTGTATCCATGTCGTGCCACATCTATGTCCATGTTTCATGGAATCCCAGGCCATCTTGAATCTGCTACAAACTTCTCGTTTTTCCTTTTCCTTGCTCTTGTTTGAGTCTAGCCAAGTAAGCCATGGTGACCTCTGTCTGGATCCAACTGGGAAAAACTTTCTTTAATTGCTGCCAATTCAATTATGTACAGAGTTTAGGGACCCCAAGCTTTAAGACAACTTGGACTTTGTGGGCAAGAAACGAGAACAAGTTCTCTTCATACATTAACATAATAGAGGAAAATGGTTTAATACCACAACAAAAAGCGTAATAGAGCACCTCTTTGCCAAAGGTGAGTCATGCTTAAGTAGTGAAAAGTTAGTAAAAGTGATAAGGGAACTACCAAGCTAGCATTAAACTAAGAAGGACTTTAATGAATAAAAGAAAAAATTGTCCAAAGAAGTTATAAACTAGAACAGTTAAACAAAATGCCCATCCTAAGGATATAATACTTTACTAGCCTTCAAACATATTTCCAATAAGGTGACTTTATTATACATGTACCATCCAAATTACTAATAATGTTTCATTGTGTAAATCTCCTTTAAAGAAACAAAGAAGTAATCTTTTGTTCTCATAGTTCTATCTTTCTAAGAAAATGAATAAATAGGTTTATCTTAAAAGAGAACTTACTCTAAAAGTGAGCTTTACAAAAATAACTTAGCCTTACTAATTTAGAAGTTGACTAGCATGAAAGCTAGTCTACTATAAAGTAGTTTTGTTATAAAAGAATGGTTTAGTAGGTTTCTTATAGGTGTCTTCAAAGGATCAAATTGTTCAATTGGCAGCCTTAAAATGATGGCTTTGTAAACCATTAGTCAACCCATATGTTAGGTTGGCTTGCACCAAATGTGAGATTACTCAAAGTATTAGGGATGACAAAATGGGCATTTTAGTCGAGCCATTGTTTTAAAAAGTTGCTCTTTCATAATCCTTGCCCTTAAGATGTAGAAAGGGCTTGAGGCAACTCATTAGGAGTGAGGTTGTGACATAAGCTACCTGTTTGAAGATGTAAGGAGGAAAAGACACCTTATCATGAGCAAGCCTTTTACTTAAAGATACATAGAGTGCTTAAGGCACCTCATCTCAAGTGAGATAGCTACATAGGTCACATGCCTAAAGATGTCAGAAGGGCTTAACATACATCGTTTTGAGATAGGTTGCCATATGGATAACTAAGGAGTTCACCATACAAGAAAATTGCTTAAAGTTCTAGGGAGGGCATAAGGCATCTCATCTTGAGCTTAGTCACCACATAGGCCATTTGCCTAAAGGTATAGGAGATATACTCGTTTAATAAAAGTCTAGACAAATGCTTATGGAAAGATAAATAAATGGGAAAGAAGTAAAAGCAACATATGACAAAAATAGCTAACAAACCACATCTTCATTTATAAAAAGTACAATTACATTTAAAAGTTACAATTACAATTGAAGAAAATGTACAACTATGAGATTGCTAAATGATGCCAAATCTAGGACCCTATAACGATAACACTCAAGTACATAACTAGTGTTGTCATCTTAAGTAGGCATTAAAATTTAGTAAAGTAGTTGCTCTACCTTTAGTGATAGCCACCTCACAATTTGGTGTCTTACTAAAGCCACTGAACCAATATTGAGCAAAACGTTAGGCTATTGGTCTTGCTCTGTCATATGAAAAAAAGGTAGACTTCCTTAGTCTTGCATTAACAAAAGTAAACCTTCTTAAGAGAGGGTCTGCACATCTAAACTTCAGGTTTGATCTCTAGTGTGTTGTTACAAGAACCCAAAAATAAAACCTATACTTGTGAAAGTATATATATTAGAGTGAGTATGAATCATTCCTATGGAGAGTATTCAGTGATATCTTATGTTACGGTGAATAAGAAGGGGGAGTTTTGAATTAAAAAAAATAATCAAAGAAAATCGAAACAATTAAGAAAATAATACAAAGTAAAATGTCGAGTTCAATCAAAGAACAATCTTGTTCAAGGTTAACATCCACCATATGAAATTCAAAATTAATCATTGATGCAAATATATGAATTCATACTTTGAATTCTCACCATGGAACCAATTTCCTATCTTTCCTTAGAACATATGTGGTCTAATTAACACTAACTACTGAACATCTAAAGATAAGTGCTAAAGGTTTAATCTTGTGGATTTAACATCTAACCCAACAGTAGATTGCAATGATTAATCAACTAGTAGGCTTCTTGGACAATGATAAAATATACACATAAAAGAACATCCAAAACTCAAAGAATAAATCAAACAATAAACACAAATTATATCTCACAATTAGTCATTCTTAGACTTCCATTTCCTTCTATCAATTGCAAAAATTTAGCCACACAGGGCCATAGATATAAATAAGAAAGAGAAGGAATAGGGCAATGAGAAGACAGGTGGCTCGTATATGTTGTATTTTGTGGTATGAAGTGTTCTTCACTTTGCCTATTAACCTCCCCTTTTTTAAGCTAATGGCCCTTCTAAAAACCCTAAAAAAATTTGTAAATGAGAAAATTTAATTCTACCTAATTAAGGAAAAATATTGAAAATAAAATAAAACCCTAATACAACTAAAAAGTTTCTTCTTCTGGAACTTCATCCACCAAAATTTTTAAAATAAGAGTCTTCAAATCCACACATTAAAATTGCAAGCTATGGAAGATTTCAGAATCAAGTTAGTATAGGTACAGCAAATTCAAGCCTAAAGTTGGCCTTGATATAGCCTGTATTGCTTAAAATGCAAAACAAAATGGTTATAGAGCTTTTCTTGGGCTTAACACCTCTAATCAAAAACTCAAACAAGAGATTTATGCTCAAATTATAAAACTATGTCATAAGTATCTAGAATCACTTACTTAACTTTGTTTTGCACTTAACACTTCTAATTGCATCTTAAATCAAAATATAAGAATAATAAATGTAATTAAACTTATATAAGTGTAAAAGATGTAACATTAAAGGAGAAAACATTTGACATTTTATATTCTCATCAATTTTTAGTACGGATTCTTTGACTAAAAGCTTGATCATAGGTGTTTGCATATAAGGAACAAGGAATCTAGGGAAAGGAACAATTTTTTGCAAAAACTTATCTTGTAGCCAAAGTAGCTAAGGCTTGCTTTCAAAGCCTTTGCATACTTAAGAAGGCCATAATTTCTAGCTTGATTGGTCTCTTACTTAGATTTATCCTTGGAAAACTTCCAACTCAATAATTTGTCCTTACAGTTTAGAATTTACCTTTGATGCCTTAGCCTTTGAATTTGAACATAACTTTTACTTCCTAGTCAGGTGTGACTTAAGGGTCTCACAATGTGATTTTTGCTTCTTTCCTATCTCTTTTATGATATAGGCATATAACTAAGCTTGCTCCTTCTTCTCTTCCTTACACCTTAACCACTAGTGTTTGCAATTTTCATTAGCCTAGTGATAAACATTGAGGTTGGCCTTTTACTTATTTCAAAGTATGACATCCTAAAACCCCACACTCCACCACCTTCCAAACCTTAGCAAGTTTTTTGAACACTTCTTACAACTCATGGGTGCCTAGCTATTACAAGAATGATCATTACTTTAAAATAAAAAGAGAAAGGGTAGCCTCTTGGCATAAAATCATCAATGTGATAATCAAAAGCACATTCCTCTTCCTAAAATCATCCTTGGCATAAAGGTTGTTTGTGATAATAGAAAATATAAGGATTCTTTATTAAGTTAACAAAGCACTCCCCTCTTGACCCTCAATGTGAACACACTTACTAGGATGCTAAACTAATATACTACCATCACCCTTGGACTATGAAAATAAGCCTTATAACCTAAATTGTCACCAATCACAACTTTGATTCTCATTAAAAAGTTCCATAATAATTTGGTTCATAAAAAGGGTACCCCTAGTATAAAGGTTCTTGGCAAGAATTTTGTCAATAACAGAAACCCCAATGAAATAATGAGATTCACACCTTATTGCCTAATAAAGAGATTAGCCTATTGCTAATTGGAGTAAAGGTTAATAGTTTGTTCGAAGATAAGATCTAACATTTATTCATATGTAGGAGTAGTAATGCCCTATTGCTTAACCAAAAAGTTAATCCATTATTGATCAATGGGAGCATCTTCAATGAGAAAGTCCTCTTGATCAATGATTGCCATCGACTGATCCTTTTAGGAGAGGAAAGATAAGGCTTACCATCAATCTTCCCTTCTATTAAAGCAAAATTAGATGAGGTTCACCATATTTGCAAAAGATCAAATGGTCATAGTTTCGACAAGTATTTTACTTGCCCCACATATTCGTAGCTCAAGGTCCCAAAAAGTGACCTCTCCTAATGTCTCAAACTGTTCCATATTTGAACAAATGGAGAAATTTTCACCTTTATTTACCTCTACTTAAGAAAGTCCATTGTATTTATTGTCCTTAAGAAAGCCATAATTTCATGTGGATTTAACATACATCCAAGCACTATCAACCTATACTCAATCTATCCCTTTTTTATAACAAGAAAGACAAAACTCTTGAAACTTTTGTCAAACTAGTGTTACATGGACTGATTTAAGTAAGGAATAAAGGTCAAATACCTTCACATACTTTCATGGTAGAGGGTCAACTCCATTTCCTATGTTGAGGGCCAAATACATTTGCGTGAATTAAACAAACTCAATTTCACCACAAAGAAGGGTGAGTTTGTGAATTGCATGAAAAATAACCTCAACTCAAAAAATCCTTATGAATTTATTTCATCCTCTAGTCTATTTAAATCCTCTTTGAAAGTTAAGCAAGGTTCAAGATGGTAGAGCTTTACCTTTGATGATTACAAGGATTATCTCAAATAGAATTATGCCAATATTAAGTTGGTCAGGCAAAGATCTCACCAAACATAAAGACAAGATAATTATTTCAATCTTTTCCACTTGTTAGGGTTAAGTTGACAAGGAGACAACTTATCATATATCATGAATTCTCGGAGAGAAAGATGAATGACCAAATGCAAGCTCCCTAAATTGTTCACCAAAAATAAAAAATTCATGAAACTTAAAAAAGAGAAGAACTCATTCTTGTGGGAAGGGGTGATCATGTTGTATCATGAAGGGATTGAGTATCATAATTAGAATTCCCTATCTAATGACTCTTGATCTACCCTTAAACTACTACTCCTAGCATTACAATGAGCATATGTGTAAGAAGGCTTGGGAGATGGATGATATCTCACTCTTGAAGGGTGGCAACAAACACAACAGAAGACCTATACTTTAAGTACTAGAAATAAGATCTTTTTGTACTTGAAAAACAAAGGTTCTATTATAGTCAAAGAAGTTCTAAGTCTAGTCTATCAAAAAAAAAAAAAAAGCTTGGTTAGCTAAACATATAAGTACTTTAAACATTGGAGTTGGAAGAAGTAAGGAGAAATTATACTTTACCCTTTTTTATAATCACAGGAAGTCAATCACTAAATGAGATGCAACATTGTAATTGTCTTACTAACCAAAAAGTCATTTACTTCTCAAACATGCTAGGTATGCCTTTTAAGGTGCATTAAATAGAGGTATGGGGACACATTTGAATTTCAAACATGGCTATTTCAAAGCTTGTAACACAGAGAAAGCATCAACTCAAATATGATAGCATGAAAGGTTAAATTTATTTCCATCAAGGCATAACTCACTCTTCATTAGTAATAACCCTTTTCTATATGCTTAGCTCCCCCTCACTAACTAAGCTTAACCTTTGTAAACCTAACTCACTCATCGCTAGTTGAGCTTAATCTTTTTGGGCTTAGTTTGACTAGTTGAGCTTACTCTTTGTGAGCATCACTCAACTATTGAGATTGTGTGACTTCAATAAATAGCAAGGAAATATTGCATAAGTGCAAGATATCATAAGAAGAAGAGAAAACATGAAAAAAAAAGTGTGGGACCAAAAAAGGAAATGAAGACTTTTTATTTATGCAAACAAAAGATACAATTGTGAAGTAAATGAAGACAATATTACTATATACACCTAAGCTAATTGAAAATAAATCTAGTTAAGGCTAAAGGAGTTACACAAAGATCCAAAAAGGAAAAATTGACCTTTGGGAACTTATTTTCCACTGACGTTTTCACCTTGGTAAAGATAGTGACATAAGTGTCTCACTTTCGTCAGGCTAAGAAGTTTGACAATTACTCCACCTCTTTGCCAACTTTATACCATATGGCCATTAGCTCTTGAGCATAAGCCTCCACATCTTGGGATAAAAGCTAAATTTAAGAAGAGAATTAAAGTTGAAATAAAATTGATAGGGTTGGGGCTTAGAGAAAACCACAAACTTAATAAATGTTGATTTCTAAAAATAGTAATAACAATGTGAAAATTTTGTCCAATAAACTTAATTTATATTTATAATGGATTTTGATAAGAAATAATATCAACCCATAGTTAAATAAAAGCATAACTAATCTTAGCCATTCATTTATTAAAATAGTTACGTTTTAATCATATTACTTTTAATTAAAATAAAATAAGTAACAAAATAAAAAATATTAACACTTATACATCATTCTCCTTAGATGAAGAATAAGTTTGTCTCGAATTAAAAGATCTTCAAATCTTCATCATAGAGATAAGACCAATTTATTTTTGTTCATTATCCAAGTACTCTTACTAGTGGATTTTCCCAACCACTTCATCAAAAGTCTTTAATATTGACTATTTTCTTATGTCTTCACTTCTTTAAAATCTAACACCTCTTTAATGGTTTCTAACTCATCCTTTAAATTTTAATTATCTAGTATTAAATTGATAACATTCTTTATAGAATTGACTTTTATGTACACTATTTACTATTATATAATTGAAAATAAGATATTTAATTTTTATAACTATGACGATAGTTATTAATGGAAGATATTATATTTAATACTAAGTTATTCATTTGAGGTATAAAAAAATATTTTTATTATATTAATGATTTTATATAACTATATTCGTAAAAAATCTACAAGTGATTTAGCTTTTAAAAATTTTGATCAGCATCTTAATGTTGTATTTTCACAAGATAAATTTTTTGATGATAGTAGAATAATAGAGTTAAGCTTTTTTAGAGAGCAAATTGCTACTAGTTTAATGAATTAGTATATTTTTAGACCTTTTATCTTGAACTCTTTATTTGACTTTTTTTTAAATGTAAAATTAGTATATTTTTTAATATTTGATAGGTATACCATTTACATTTTAAGTTTTATTTTAAAATAATATTTATTTTAGATAAATTACTTTAATTATTGTTAGACAAAATAAATTTTTTTATTATTAATTAAAACAAATATAATAGAATACAATAAATGTCACAAGTTATCAATAATATATTTAATATTAAATTTACAACTTAAAATATAAAAATAATAGTTAGTTTTTTTTTTAAATAAGATAAAATTTTGATAATGTCATTTATGGTCATTTTACATACTAACAACTACTTTGATAGCATGTTTACCAAACATTTTAAATTCTTTTAACTTTTTTTATCATCTTTTTATTATTATTGTCAAATAACATGTAAATAATAATACTTTTAATCACAATACTTTTATTCATGGTATTTTTATTCTCACCATTTGGTCACACAATATTTCCAAATAAAACTTATATATTGCTAACAATAGAAACTTTAATAACCTTTAATCCTACTATCTAAGAACTATAATAAATTCAAAGAAAATATGAAACAAAAATAGCAAGTCCGCACAACATGAATAACTATCTCCTCTTTCGTTAACTAATGCTCTTATTTATTGGGCCTACTAACAAACGCGGGCCTAGCTATACCAGACGAGCCCTACACACAGCATTCAAAAATTTTGGATGACACCCTAGCCAACAAAATTTTAAACCCCACGGCATATCTGAGAGCCCCTTAAGAAAATGCAAGGCCGAGACCAACCCCTGGTAGGAAACAAACCAAAAATCTCCATTTTTCAACAACCATCGACATGGTTCTAGCAAAAACTTGAGGAAATCACAAGAAAAACAAAAATCGAAGAAGAGAGAAGCGGCCATTGAAAGTCGACACAAGCCTGTAAGCCCCTCTCCTCCATGACTAAAAGTCCACGTCTGTCCTCTTTTTGTTAAGCGAGTCTTCTGGGGCTGCATCGAAACGCTTACAAGAAGCCTGGCAGTGAAATTGAGACCCAGTATAACGAGAACATAATAATTTTTTTATAATGTCAATTTGTCCTCCTCTATTCCAGTACTAATCCTAATTAGAAGTAATCAGTAACCATTAACTATTAACCACTAATCAACAATGCAAAATGAGGAAAAAAAATTAAAGATGAAAGATCATTAAGAAACTAATTGAAGGTGAGACTTTAATTGAAATCCGGTGAACATTGTTTTTGTTTGTAGTTGATTTTGTGGGAAAAGCATTGTTGGGAAAAATTCTTGTCTTTTCACTTGGTCTATTCCGCCGCTTTTAGTGGGTGTACTGTGAAAAATAAAAATAATAATAATACGAAAGGAAGTAAAACTCTATCACGTGCATTCACACGTTCTATCCAACAAAATACACAAGCAAGCACGGACACGCACGAACACAATGCCTTCCATTTTGGGCGATCGATGAAACAATTTGTCAAAGTCTCAAAACCCTAATCTATACGCTGAGGCTATAAATGTGCCAATGGAAAGCTTAAGGAGTAAGTTTTAAGTTGCGTAGCTTCTCTGACAAGCTCTAGACACAACCCATATATATCCACGTTATATGTCGGCTAATGACCCAAGAAAGGTACGCGGGCAATAATCCCGTAGGAAACTGTTCTTTTTTAACATTCTGTAACTGCCAGCGTGTTGCCGATCATATCCATTCTTTGTTCCTCTAATGCACATTTGCGTTGAAAATGAATGCAATGGGGGTAAATCAATCATATTAATTACCAAAAAAGGGACCAAGGAAAATGTTAGCTAAGTCGGCCTCTATGGATTATCGAATTTAAAAGGATTAAAATTGACCATTGTTGTCAACAGTAAGAAAGGAAATTGGATATAATTAATTAATTAATAACATACAGTAGCTTGCTTAATACTATATTAATATGAATGATTAACAATATGCAAGAGAATTTAAAGTTGGATTCCCATGGTAACATAGCATGAATTGGCCTGGCTGCAAGACTTGGATCTGAACTACTAATAAAACCTGTAACGTATACCTGAAATGTAGCAGTCTATATCAAAGCAGCAGTGTAAGCGTAAAGCAAGCAAGAAAGAAAGGAATTTCGGTATCTTACCTTGCTTGACATAAGTCTACGTGAAGGAATGGATTACTACTTAACAATTACTAGTTGGTGTAACATACACATACACCTAATGTTTAATTATTTTCATTTTTTGTTGGCTTGCATTTACTGAGATATATGTATACGTACAATTTATTTTTGCTTATATATACATACGTAGCTTTAAGCACACTCTAGGGTGACACAAGAGCTAAAACACCTCTCCTCTCCTCTCTCTTTCCCTTTCTCTCTCTCTTTCTTATATCGGAAAAAGGTGAAGCGTCCCAGAAGAGAATCAGGTTGTCCCAGCCCTACTCCACACGAAACTTTTTCAATTTTTATTTTTTTTTTGTGTGTGTTTAATTACCCCATAAATTAACATTTGGATTAAACTCGTAATTTATAATTAACTTTCCTAGTTCAGCTACTATATCAGTACTAATTAAGTTAATTAAATTAATAGAGTCTATCTTTTAAGGAGGCACCTTAATATTTAAAAATTCAAATTTTTATCTTTAAAATTTAGAGTTGTCCCTTAATAGACTAAAACAAATTAAATAATAACATTTAGTAACTAAAAAAGTTGATTAATTATATTTTAGTTAACCATGTAACTAAAGCAAGTCGAATATATTAAAATTACTCTACTAACTCGATGTTATTCTCTGTGTATGTTGTGCTAAAAAATTAATGTAGTCTTGGCATCAGGAAATTAGAGGAGACTAGAATATAGAATTAAGAAGACTGCATTTATTCTCGGATGTAAGCGTACATACAGCATCATAACCAAACTTAACTTCCAAGAAACCCGTTTATATTTATGAAAAACACATATTCTTTCTCTCTTTCCAGCTTTCTTATCTTAGTGCTTTCCTCTCGCTCTTCCTCTCCCATCTATAGGAGGAGCGGTATACAAATCAGTCGTAGAAGGAAGAAAAGGAATAGTAGAAGAATTAAATTCCTTTTCCTGACTTAAAGATACACATGAAGTAGTTCCTGGTAATTTAACTGGTTTTTTCACATGAAGATTTATAAAACGTGCTTTAGAAGATAGCATAGATACATATATTCTCCTCTTTTCTTCTTTGTTCGTAGCTGTAGTTGTAGTCGCAGTCGCAGTTGTTTTCCAAACCCCTTTAATTATTTTCTGGGTTTATCTTGTCAATTAGCTTTCTGTGCCTCGAAGATTTTCTTTTGGGAAGCTGGGGAAAGTGAAACCAAACAGATTAAGTGAATTGGAGCTTTGGCGAGGAAAATTGGGAATAGGAGAGAACAAAAGGTGGAGACATGACATGGTTCAATGATAATTCAGCAGTAGATGACGACGACGATGATCAGACAACCGTTCAATTGGGAGCAGTCAATCCTCAAGACATCCATTTTGTTCTCGAAACGAAAACAGACGACAAAACTAGGACCCTAATAACTTGCCCCTCCTGTGGCCACAATATTCAATTCCAAGATCAGCGTCAGGTATATTATTAATGTGCACATCTCAAAAGCTCACCTTTAGTTTGGTTGTTATTTTCATTTTATTTATGGATATCTCGATTCTCGAAACTTATCTTTATCGTCTGCTATTGTATTAAATTTTCAGCTTCCAATTTTGTGAGCTTTTGGTTTTTTTTTTTTGGGCCCCGGGGGGGGGGGGGGACTGTTCGCTTGTTTTGAAATTATGGTTATGGACAGGCTGCCGTTCAAGATTTGCCAGGGCTGCCAGCAGGAGTGAAATTTGATCCCAGCGACCAGGAAATACTTGAACATTTGGAGGCAAAGGTAGCCCCGGACAAGGGAAAACTTCATCCCCTCATCAATGAATTTATCACAACCATAGAGGGGGACAATGGAATTTGCTACACTCATCCACAGAAGCTACCAGGTATATCTATTTTAATTTTCTCCATTGGCTCTGTTGCTACTTTGTTTTTGTTTTGTTTTGTTTTATTTTTGCTTTTGGTTGGATTTTTGGTCTGCAGATGAGGCTACTGTTACTATATATACAGAAATAGGCTAATTCACTATATAACCCAACTAAATCTTCAGCTGGTCTTTTTAGCTGATAATTGCAATTGATGGGGCAGCAAAAGCAACTCAGAAATCGGACAATGATATCTATATGACCATATCCCCACGATCCCTAGTTCGCCGTTCTTCTAATTTGCTTTTAGACCTATATATATAATTAGTAGTGGGGCTTCAAATGTTGGTGTCGTCTCATAATTAAGCACAGCCACAGCCTAGTTGCTGTAAAAGCAAGAAACGTAAAACCTACCGGACGTTCTTGCTCCTTTCATCCAACTAACTTTTTTATATGATCCAAGCAAACTCATCGTCGCATAGTGAGAGTTTTAAGAGATCATAAACTCATCGAATCATCTTACGTAATCATTTGATAGATTGCATCATAAATATTTCTGCCTAGAAACTCACATACCCTTCATGAGAATAATAGGAGCAGACCTCATATCCACTTAAAAATTAAAATCGGTAGTTGATAAACTCCACTGATATTATGAGGTATATTCAATTCTTTTACTTTATTAGTGTGAAATTTTTTTCTCTTAATACAACCTTGACATGTGCCAAGCTAGAATAACGCATGATATAGCGAGACTAGGAATGAACGATAGTGCTGATCTAAGGTACTATGCCACTAAAATTAGACTGAACTGATTCAAACTAAACATACAAAAAGGTGTCTAATCACTATGTGCATATAAGAAAGCTAACTAAGCTTTGATACCAGCTCCTAAAACCAAATATTCTTCTAAAAGTTAAACCAGTATGGTGAAACCTTTTAGAAATTATGAGTTATATCATATCTGTGTACTCTGATTGAGATTACGTAATAAATCGTCCAACTATGTACTACAAAAGATGACGTCTCTTTTAACATGGTTGGAGATCTAGTGAATGCAGAATAAACATAACATCTGAGCCTGTTGACGATTTAAGCATAATCCCTCCAAAGTTTCATTTGACCTAAAATCAATCAGTTGACAGATTGAATAGAGTCAATGGATTGGTGCCTAAATTACTTGACAATTAATAAACAAAGTAAAATGATCTGAAATGTTTGTTCCCTTTTAATTAACATTATCATTGTCCAGGAATAAGCAATGATGGTCATATTCGCCACTTCTTTCATCGACCATCAAAGGCATACACAACTGGAACTAGGAAACGGAGAAAGGTGCATGCTGATGAGGATGGGAGTGAGACAAGATGGCATAAAACCGGCAAGACCAGGGCAGTTGTGGGTGGAACAGTGAAAGGATTCAAAAAGATTTTGGTGCTTTACACTAACTATGGTAGGCAAAAGAAGCCTGAAAAGACGAACTGGGTGATGCACCAATATCACCTTGGCGGCAGTGAAGAAGAGAAAGATGGAGAGTTGGTAGTTTCAAAGGTGTTCTATCAAACACAACCCAGACACAGTGGCTCCAGCACCAAGGATTCATTTGAACCAAAATTGAAAAACAGAAGAGAGCATGGCCATGCCATATCTAAGAGGCAGGGCACAGCTCTGGTTGACCATTTCTACGGTCCATCCATCATCTCTTATGACCATCACCATGGAAGCCACAGTAGCACAGAAGGCCCATCCAATCAGTTGAATCAAAATTTGGCCATTCATGCTCACCAACATGATGCATCTTCCTTCATCCATTTATCCACGGATACAAGCAAAGAAAAGCCTCAGAGAAACTAAACAGCCAAATTAAGGGGCATTGATTTTGGTAGGGCAGCAATGACAAGCGACAAGGACGGTTTTGGTGGTGGTTGCTGCAGTTGTGGTGTAACACTCATATAATCTATTGCCTAAGACATTTTTCCAATTTGGAAAAATAAAAGAAAAATATGATGGGGGAATAAGAAGGCAGGAATTGGTTCCTTTTGTTAGGGACAAGGACAAAGAACCACGGGTTCTTTTCTTTGGAAGCTTTGATTGGCGTGATTGAAGCACATTGGTAGTGGACTTGATGATGTTAAAAAAGAAAAGCCATGTCTGCTGTAACTGAGGTAGGTAAGTAGCTTTATTACGTTAACGATACCCATCAGCTAGCTATAGATATCTACTATTTTGTCCTTTCGGAGAATTTTTGTCCATAAATTACGTAATGCATGGAACATTCTTTTTGGTCTTACGTACATCTACCAGAGACGAGATGCATGAAGCACATGGATGGTGCATTTTCATGCTTCCTTGCGTTCATTCTGTTCTGTCAATACAACCCCCCCCCTTTTTAGTTGTATTCTTTTGTACGGTTTGCTGCATCTTACATAATTGGTTAAAGCTTGTATAGAATCTTTTAAGGACTTTGTGAATCCTATCACACGTAGCTTGTAGAATCTCGCTCACATGTAGTGAAATTGAAATTAATGTGAATATAAATAAAATAAGAGCGAGTATTTATACTATTAAAAATTGAAAAGAGAAGTAATTGTTGAGAGTAACAGCAAAATGACCCTTGCCCTCAATTTTCTTCTATTTTTTTAATTTCTTGGAACTGTAGGTTCCAGTAAGTGGTTTTGATTCTAGCTCCAGTTTGATTCTATCACGTTGGCTTACAGTTGCAATTTTCAGATGGATGGAGCCACAGCTGGACCGTCCACTCCAACAATTCTTGTTCTAGATCCTGAATCTTGGTGGTGTCTGTGTCCCTGCTTCTCTCTAGTTACCTTAAAAAACATTGCAATCCTCGACACCACAGCCTTTTGCTACATCCAAAACTTCAAGTCCTCATCTCACTAACAACCTATATGCTAATTGTAGTGCAACAAAAACTTTAATGCAAAGTAAAGAATAAAGATTCTTATTATTTAGCATTTTATTGATATCTTATATTTATAATAATATTTTACTTTATTAGAAGATTTTATTAGGTTAAATATTGTTCTATCTAAATATTTAATTATTTTTTAACTGTTTTTAAGAGTTCTATTCCCATTTGATTTTAGCCCTTGAGGAGAAACTATTTATGATTTTATATGATTGACATTGAATATTGATTTTCTAACGAGTGTCAATTATTATTATCTTTTTTTATCATGTGTCGATTCTTACGTGTTGTTTTTAAGCGCTGATTTTCGCATGATTTTGTTATTTTCTATCTTCCATGTAGAAAAGGTTTCAATAAACATTACCACGCCCAACATTCATTTGCTCAGGCTCATGTATCGTTACGATGCTTCAACAAACCTTGACCTAGCTCTAATATTTAAAAAAAAAAAAAAAATTTCTACCGCCTCCATCACCTACCATCACTTCTAAACACAAAACTAAGCACAATACACTACGCACAAATCAGAGAATAACAGTAATACACTTCCTTCTAAAGTGAACATTCCACCACAACAACCCCTATATTGAGCCCTTCTCTTACCCTTCTTTCCCAATCCTCTAGAATAAATAAACTTGAGCTTTATGAAATATTTAGATTTAAACTCCAAAAAAAAAAAAAAAAAATGAGAACCGAAAATAGAGTAATTGGCCGTGGTCCTAATCCATCTTGCTAATTATATCATCCTTCTTCTCGATTGGATTAAACCCTATATAAACTTTCCCACTTCCCAAATTTTTTACTTTTTGAGTACTTTTTTTTTTCCCTCCTGTTCCATTTGACTTTCTTGTTCACATTTTTCGGCTACATTTTGATGAAAAAGTCGATACACTTTGTGCCAAATTGTCGTTTTTCTAGTCCTTCTAAATTCTTTAATGTTCGACTTGCTTGGTTTCCAGTACGATTTCAGTAAATTACCTATTTGGTCTTCAAAAACTATTTTTGTATAATCTAAGTAAATAATTGAGTTCTGATTGGATTAAAGAAAAGAAAATAACAATTCCACAAACAAGTCGAAAGGTCAGTGACTTGAAAAAAACTTGTTCATTTGAAAAAGCAAATGACATCCAAGTCTCATTTCTAAACTCATTTAACAAAACAGTTAAACTTGAGTAAGGATAAACCTCACACTTTGTTTAAAATCTATCTTAAAAGTTATATATTTATTAATTATTATTTTTTAAGTTTCATTAAAATAAAATTTCATAGGATCTTTTTTAGATTTTATGCTTAATTATACAATAGAATCAAATACATTTTCTAAATGGTTGGTTTTATTAGAGTATATTTTTACATTTGAGTTCTATTTTTGAAAATAATTTTTTTTATTCTTAACTATTTATGTTATCATTATAAAGTTAAATGAATTATCAATGAAAAACTCGTGGACTCAGCTTATTTGCTATTCTATCAATTAGCATTTGTATTTCTTTTAATTTGATTTCAATTACCTCCTTTCTATTTTTCGCTTGAGTGATGGAAAGCAGTAAACGGTGACATGTTGTTAGATTATGTATTAATTAATTTTGATATATCAGTAGAATTAAATAGTTATATAATTAACTAGTTTTGTCTCCATAAAATTACTCTAAACAGTATTTATCTATTTTTTGAAACTTATGTGATAAAATAAATTTTTGAAAAATCAAATTTATGCTGTCAAAATATAATTAAGTTTTTGCTACAAAAACTTATTTTTAATAACATTTTTCCCTTAAAAAAGTTTACTTTTTTGTAGCCTACAGCTCCATACACCTGCTTCTAAAGATCAAGGAAAAAAAAATCTCTTATTGACAAGAATCCCCTCTCTCATTATTGGACAATGTCTTTTTTTTTATATATAAAAAAATTTTCTAAGTTGAAATATGTTGACTTGAATTGATTTGGAAAATTAATTTGGTGCCTTATATGGACAAATTTTCATCAATTTAATACAGTTGCTCAATGGATAGATTATTTCTTGATTTGAAAGATCTTCTTCAAGTTGCACGTGCACAAATAAACAAATCATTTTTTTGGCATGGAAATATGATCAAAGAGACATTTAGTCACACGGGAATGAGATCAATAGAAAAAATAATTCTTGGCATGGAAATAGGACCAACAAAGTATTGCTTATTGACCTACCGACAAATTTTGGGTATGGAAATATTTTAACAATAGTTGCCTTGATGGACGATGACAAAACTTTGAAAATGAAAATATTCCAACAACAATTGCCTTCTTGATGAATCAAAAGGCAAATTTCTTGACATGGAAATATTTTTAAGGCATTGCCTTTTTCATAGACCAATGGAATGATTTTGAAATTATAACAACCTTCTCTTGGTCTATATGATCCCATTTGCAATAAAAGAAAATTAGAAACATGTCATAGAGCTTATATTGAATTGTTTTACAAGATTGTGCAAGGAAGAAAAATTGTTAAGAGTAAGTAAAAAATTAAAGAAAATTTTGTAAACATTTTAAGAGTATAAAATTGAGAAGTTAAAAGATTGAGAAACATATTTATGTAAATGTGTTGTAATAAGAATTCAAATAAATTTAGGTACCTAAAATTAGATAAATCTTATACATGTATTTATATGAATTTGGCATTGTATTTAGACATATGACTAATAATGCCAAAAATTTTCTTTCATTCAAAGTAATCGACAAAGAAAATGTAACATTTAGAAATAATGTTAAAAGTAAGATTATCGATATTAGAGAGATTGGTAAATAAAGTTCTCCTACTATTGATAATATCTTCTTAATTGATAGTCTTAAATTTAATTTACTTAATATTAGTGAGCTTTGTGATAGCGGTTACAAACTTTCTTTTGAATAATGTATATATTGTGTCTAATTTAAAAAAAAACTTTTTCATTGTAAAATGATAGATAATATTATGTAATTAATATGTTTTTCCTTACTAACTAAAATGTTAAATTCTTAGCTTTTATAAATGAAGAGTCTTCGATATGTCATAAATGCTTAGGGCATGCAAATATGAAATTATTATCCAAGGTAAATAACTACAATCTTGTGGAAGAACTACAAAAAAAATTTGAGAAATATAAACTTTTGCGATACTTGTCAAATGAAAAATAGTTAAAAAAATAATTTTAAGAGCAAAAAGGTATTTTTTAATTCCAAAACCTCTTTAATTATTACATATGAATCTTTTGTCTAACTAAAGTCTTTGCTTGAGGCAATAAGCATTATGCATTTGTCAAAGAAGATAATTATACTAGGTTTGAAAAATTTTGCAATGCCTATGGAATTTCCCATGATTTTTCAGCCCCAATAATACCTTAACAAAATGAGATTGTTGAACATAAAAATAGAACCTTACAAGAAATGGTAAATAATGCTAAATCAATTTAGCTTGCCTAAATACTTTTGGGCCAAATTTTTCTATATGACATGTTATGTGTCAAACCAAGCTGTAATTTATCCCTTACTTTACAAGACTCCTTATGAGTTATAAAATGAGTGACAGTCGTAAATCAAATATTTCAAAGTTTTTGGATGTAAGTGTTTCATCTTAAACATTAAAGACAATTTTAGAAATTTTGATTTAAAGATTGAAGAAGGTATCTTCTTGGATACTCTTTCTTTAGTGAAACATATAAAGTTTTCAATAAGAGATCATTAATAGTAAAAAAGTCTATGTATATTAATTCTAATGAAATGAAACTTTTTAATATGAGAAGGAAAGATGTTTAGAAAATGCAGGGTCAATCTTAACTAATTTACTGGGCAAGGAAGCATAAAGTAATGACGATATCATTGAAAAAGAGCGAATAAAGCCAAGCAACTTAAACATTGAAAATTTAGGTAGTTTCCAAAACATGATTCACAAGGTGCCAAGAGAATAAAAACATACTAGCAAATTATTTCAAAGCTAAATCATATGAAATGTTTAAGATCTTCTTAAGATTAGATCATCATCTAAGTACTTGAATACTTACTTGGCACTCATTTTTCAAATAAAGCTCAAATGTGTAGAAGAAGCACTATGTGATGAGCATTCAGTACATGCTATAAAAGGATGAATTAAAATAATTTGAGAGGAACCAAGTATGGACTTTAATCTCTAGACTTAGAGACCATCTTAACATTAACACTAAGTGGGTGTTTCATAAAAAACTAGATGAGAATGGGAAAATAGTTTGAAATAAGGTTAGATTAGTGGTCAAGGGATACAATCAAGAAACATTTATAGACTATAATGAGACTTTGCACCTATGGCTTAATTAAAAGCCATTCATATCCTACTGGAATAGACATCTTTCATGAATTTTATTTTATATGAAATGGATATAAAGAGTGCATTTCTTAATGGTTTTATAGTTAAGGAAATATATGTTAAACAATCTTCAAGATTTAGCAGTACTAATCCTAATCATATGTTTAAGCTTTCTAAAACTTTATATGAATTGAAGTAAACCCTTTATGTTTGGTATAAGCAACTCAACTTTTTTTTTTAATTCAAAAAGGTTTCAAAAAAAGGAAGTTGGACACCATGTTGTTTATAATGGTAAAAGATAAAGATTTTTTGATTGTGCAAATTTACATTGATGATATTATTTTTGGTACTGCTAACAATTCTTTATGCAAAGAATTCACATCTTAAATGGAGAAGGAAATCAAAATGGGCATGATGAAAGAAGTTAGTTTCTTTTTAAACCTACAAATCAAGTAAAGCACAGATAGAATTACTATTAACTAAACTAAGTATGTAAGAGAAATATTGAAAAAATTTGGAATTTAGAGTTCAAATTCTTGCGGTACATTAATGTCAACATCCATAAAAGCTTGTTAAGGATGAAATTGGTAAGAAAATAGATGAGAAACTATATTGAGCTACGATCAAAAGTTTCCTTTACCTTATTTTTAGTAGGTCTGATATTATATTCATTCTGTGCTTATTTTCAATCATGTTCTATAAAGTCATATTTAGTTGCATTAAAAAGGGAATTTTGTTACATTAAAGAGTTTACCCACTTAAACCTTTGGTATCTTAGATGAAAGACATTTAACTTTGTGGGTTACTTAAACCCTAATTAGGTTGATGATTAGATTGATAGGAAAAGTACCACTAATACTTACTAACTCTTAAAGGGTGCATTAATGTCAAGGTTTAATCAAAAGTATAATTTTGTATCACTTTCAATGGTTGATACTAAATACTTTGCCATAGGTAGTTGTTATTCACAACTCTTTTAGATCAAACAAACTCTTGAAAATATCAAGTTACATTTTTCTAAAGATCCTATTTTATGTGACAATATTAGTATCATAAACCTTATAAAAAACCTATTCATTATTCTAAAACCAAGCATATAGATCTTATATATCATTTTATTCAAGATCATGTCCTAAAAGGGGATATTGTTCTTGAGTTTATGGGTACACACAATTAATTTGGAACCATTTTTATGAAACTATTGAGTGAGGATAGATTTTTAAACATTAGAGAGCATTTAGAGATGGTAGACACAATTTCTTTTTTTTTTTATTATTATTTCTTTACCTTTTTTATAGCTTAAGATGTGTTCATTTATTATTATTCTTAAAATTTGATATCGTTTATCACATAATTGCAGCCATAGCAATTTGAATTAGATACCTTATTTTTTGAGTAATTCCTTTGATTACCAAGCATTATTCTTCTTTAGTCACTTTGACCACCCATGCTTATGTCTTAACGGTTGTCTTTTATTTATTTATTTATTTTTTTCTTGTTGACTCATCTTTGGCAAAAGACAAAAGCCCATTCTTTGTAATTTGAAAAATGATTAATTGTTTCATCATCTTATAAATTTTTGTTAACCATTATGTTATTCTCTTCTAATTGCTATGCCTATAAATACAAGCTCTTGCTTTCCATAATGTCAAAGGGGAGAAGTATTGTTGGTTTCCCTTATTGTGACATATAGTTTAGTTTATATTTATTTTAGACAATTTGTTGTCTTTGCCTTTTAATACTTTTGGACAAGTTATTCATAGCTATTGTTTATATATTATCTTTATTGATCAATACTATAAACTTTTAATTCACTATATGTATTTTTATTGTTTTATATTTTGTGCCTAGATTAAGGAGGAGCTCGCACGAAACTTTCATAAAATCAATTATATTATTATTATAAAAAAGGAGGAGAATGTTATATCACAAACATGGTCTGTCAATAGCTTGTACTATAGGAAAGTGACCATTGGTGCAATCGTATTAGCATTCACCCAAGCCTTAAGCTTGATTAATTCTTAAGCACACCACTTCTTTGATGTGTAAGCCTAGGCCTTTAGCTCTTTAATCTATTTCTTTGGGAAGGATCCATTAAAGAGGGCATAATTCCAAAAAGCTTTGAACTTCTCTTTTCCTTTACTATCTTGTGAAAGACTTTAACTCTTATTCTAACTAGCTACAATGCTCTTCAAAAGCCTATAGCTAACCCTTGACATACTCCCCCTCCACCTCTACCCTAGCCATCATTTGAGGACTTCCCTACATCATTGCATGCAAAATGAATCTATTTTAGGCCTTAAGACAAAGACCTAATTTGCACCTCACACCTCCTCAAGTTCAATAATGTCCTTGCAAGATGAGCTTTGGTCCTCCCACAGTCCTATAAACTATGATAAACCTCAATCAATACGACCACTACATTGAGAACCCAACACTAAGAATACTTGGCTTTGTCATACAACTAGGGCAACTAAGATCAATGCTCAATATTGATCTCATGATATGAAAGGACCACTGCAAGGCAAGCCATGACTAACCCATTGTTAAGCTACAATAAGGTATCTCTCTAAATCATGAAAGGCAGAGTAAATGAGTCCAAGGCCCACCTTAAGAACTCTTAATAGTGGTTCCCAAGAGTTGGCATGCTACCAAGATCCTTTCAATGAGATGCAACAGCAACCTATGCACTTACTTAATAAGGCTCCAAGTAGCAAAAACAAAGGAAGATAAGGGTATAGTTGTTGGTAAGCCACTAACAGCTAAAAAAGTATGCACCTTTATATGACCAAATGAAGCACTTGAGTGACAGTGACATTATGGACATGCCAAAGAATTTGGGGACGATTCTCAAATCTTGATAAAACCTTAAGAAGCAAAAGTGGGCAACGCCACCAACATAAAAGCACCATCATCATCCTTATTGGCATAACTCATGAACACCAACTCCAATGGCATAAATGTCTTTCCTTTCCTCCTATTGACTAGAACAAACTCTAGTGTTGACATCTCCACTAAGATTTCTAGTGTTGCCTTAACCTCTACCTCCATAGTCCTAGCCACAATCTTACCCTAGATTGTGCTCAAAGCACCCTCTTCAAAAAGACCATCGACCACTCAAGATCAAATTTCTTAATGTTCCCAATTGTCTCTCCATTCCTAAGATACTTACCCAACTACTTACACAAATCAGTAAAAGAGAGCTCTTTGTCCCTAAGAATGATGAGCAAGGAAAAAGGAATAAGTTAAGCTCTATTTTAGAAAATGCACGTCATTAAGCATCTAAATGAACACAAAGCCCATTAGCCATAGTCATAAATTCTTCAAAAGGAATGGAGTATTAGCATAAATACCAAATGTACATAATCTAAACTCCGAGCATAGCTCTGATGTCCTTGATCTTAATTGAAGTAAAAAGAGAAGGCCTTTTAAAGTAGCTTGGGAAACTTAAGGCTCCCTCGAAAGGCGTGAAATAAGCAAGTATTACGAGCATCACAAAGACCATTCAAAGAAAAAATAGAGAGTTTGATTTTCCTAGGCTAACTCAATAATTCAAGATAAGGATCAAAAGAATTCTTGGAGAGTGACCCCAATCAAAAATGAAAAATAGAATTTCAATAAGACAGTATTAGTGGAGCATATGGCTTGACCAACCATCAGTAAAGGCTAGGGGCTTAATAAAGGTATTATTCAACTAATTATGAGAGGACTTTTGCTCAAGTAAAGCTACCCTTCATGAAAATCATATGCCCAAAAGATAGTTAGCGTGTAGGGTAAACAACCCTGAGATGATGACTACACATTATCATTACCTTCACCAACAAAATCCTCGAAGGGCTAAAATATATCTATAATGACCCTTTTAAAATATCAATGATAATAGATGAGTTTGATGTTAAAAGACTATTGGTAGATACATACAACTTAGTAGACATCTTATATGCCAAAAAGTTTGTGAAATGGGACTATCAAAGGAAAAGTTGAATTTGACATGTTATCCACTTATGGCTTCATAGGTAAGGTACAAGAAAGCATTGTCTGGTTCTTATGTGTAATCCCAAAGTCTTTGCATAGTTTCCTACCAAAATGCTAGTCATTAATTCTATAATGGAATCTCATTAACTCAGTACTAATAGCATGCATCCCCTAGTAAAATAAAAGAGTTGTAATACTGGTATAGAAAAGATAGCTTATGATTGAGGAAAAGGTGACCAAGTTACTTCATGTGAGGTTTATCTTTATAGTGCTTCTTTACCTAGATTGACTCACCAATGTTGTAATGGTAAAAAGGACTAACAATAAATAATAAATATGCATCAATTTGATAAACCTAAAAAAAAAGGTCTAACCAAAATATACTTACCTTTAATACGAATTGATCAGCTAGTTGATGAGATGTTAGGGCACAATCTCTTCACTTTTAAGTATACATTTTGTACGGATAACCAAATTCCCATGCATGAGTTAGAGTAGGAAAAGACATTGTTCATCACCAAGCAAAGCACTTACTATCACGAGGTAATATCGTTTGACCTCTAAGATGTGAGGGCCATTTACTAAATATTTTTTAAGAAGATATTCTAGCATCAAATTAAGAGATATGTGAAGGTATATTTAGATGATATGTTGGTAAAAAGAAAAATGAACCATGATTATGTATTAGATCTCTAGGAAACCTTAATAGGAAAATCAATTCTATCTAATGTGCCTTTGTTGTCCATCCAACAAGTTCTTTGGTTTCTTAATGTTGAACTAACGAATTAAAGCCAATCTAGAGAAAATTGAAGCAATACAAAAGTTACCTTCTTTAGAGGCCATCAATAAGATTTAAGTGCTGACAAGGTTTTTACTGTACCTATATAGATTTATCTTTAGATTTGGTAACAAACAATCACTCTTTTTCTACATAATAAAAAAGCCACTTAATTCAAGTTGATTAAAGAGTGTGAACAAGGCTTTCAACAATTAAAGAAGTACTTTTATCCTCGATTAAGCAAAAGTGTGAAAGAGAAGATATTGTTAGATAGTACAACACCCAGTATATTACAAAGGCAGGGTGTTGCAAGGAATGTAATTAAGGTTCCCAAAGTTTGACAAGTTAGCATTCTCCTTAATTATCACACTAAGAAAACTCTAGTTGTTCTTTAGATGTATATTATTATGATTGTCATAGACCAACCTCTGAGCATGGTGTTAGATTGAATTGAAGTAGTAGGTCGATTACTACAATAGTACATCAAACTTAAAGAATTTGACACATAATTTTAACTCAAAAACCTTTAGAAGGTCAGGCATTGGTGGACTTTATAAACAAATGTAGTGGCCTTAAGGCTTTAAAGTGCTCATAATCACAACTTAACCCTAAGTTAATACATGTTTGTAGATTTCAAGCAATATGTGAATGGTGCAAGTCTATTCTTAAAAGGGTTAAAAGATGTTATGCTTGAGTATGCTTTTACATTGGACTTTCTATTGCCTAATAACAAGATCTACTTTGATCATGGGATTATGCATGTCTAAAGCATTCTGAATTCAAGAACACAAGATCTACTTTGACTTGTAACTAGTTGTGAGACAAGTGAATGAGTAATTCAAAACCTAATTTGAAGACATGTGTTTGAGGAAGCAAGGACTTATTTCACCTTAGAAAAAGTGTCCCTAGAAAAAATATTTCCTAGCAAATGCATTGGCCAAAGGTCAACCCCTCATTTTTCTCACTAGATAAAATCTAACTAGGATAGAGCCCTCCTCTATACACTTATTGGGGGATAACTTTCTTAAATAAGGTGAAGTGTTTTCAGTACTTGATCATTGACAAAAATTCTATAAAAATTCTCACATTAAAAGAAAAATCCTATAAAAGAAGGCCCTTAAGTAGGGTTATCATTGGCCCATAATAGACGTAAAGACACTTAACTTTATAAGAAATTACAACAACTACCAATGCTCAATGGAGCCTAGACATAGTTGCCCCCTTTTACAAGGTGACAAAGAGATGAAAGTTCATTATAGTTTCAATGGAATACTTTATAAATTGATTAACGGCTAAAGCTTTTATATCCATTAAAGTGAAATATGTATAGGCCATAATGTGCAAGTTGGTAATTTTTCAATTTGGGATACCTTATGCAATCATTCTAAAAAATGACAAGCTATTTCATAACAGCAAGTTCAAAAAATTCTACAAAGACCTCAACATCTCTCTAAAATTTACCACAGTAAAACACCTACAAATTAGTGGATAGATAGAGATAACAAGTTGAGAAAAAATCCAAGTACTACAGAAATCATTAAGGAAGGCCAAAGGCTTAGGGGCTGATGAACTCCTAAGCATTCTATGAGCATATAGTGAAAAAAAGGAAAAAATCTCTCTCTTTTTCTTTTTAATTTTAAAGCAAAGGTCATGGTCCTAGTGGAAATAAAAGAGTTAAGTTAGAGTATATCCCAATAGTAACATACCAAAAAAAAGAAAAAGACATATGTTGTATCCCTATTTTGTTTGGCATAATATTTACAATTTTTCTCTTGATCTTTGCTAGGATCATATAGATTTTGGACCAAAAAAAGTGAAGCAAAGAATAAAGAAACAATTTTTATTATAAAAAATAAGTCTAAAGTCCATACTTTAGAACTCATTAAAAATTGCAAAAGTAAAACAAGAATCATAACTATAGCAAAATAACAAACACATAATTCAATAGAGGCCCATAGCTACACCAAAGGAGGAGATCCATATTTGTATAACCATAAAGTTAAGGAAGAGAAACTACATGGACAAATCTTAAGCAAGTCCAAGCCAATCCTTGCCAAGTCAACTTGTCAATGTAAGGCCCTAAGTCAAGCTTCATGTTAATTTCACATAGTTTAAGTCAAAGCCCACCTCTAAGTATCTTTATGAAGTTAATGAAACTCAAAGACCTTAACCAAAGAACTAGAAGACAATTTAGAAAAAAGCTAAACATTGTCAAACATTCATAAAGCCCAATGATTATTATCTCTAACAATAATTAAAAAAACAACAATCAACACTAAAGAAGGCATGTTACACCACATAATAGTTAAAAAAGTCAACAATAATACTTTAAGACTGTTGAGAGCTCACTAGTAGCTATTGTTGAGCCTATCTTCAATGGCTAATGTTGGATTTAATGTCAAAACCCTCTTAAATGGTTATATATATTGATTTAAGGTTAAGAATATCATTAAGATGCAGAGAGGTCATTGGGAAAAACTGGTGATGATAGGTCAACCTTGATAATGAGGAGTCAATGTTGACTATAACCCTAAATTTTAAGAAGTCAATGTTGACCATTGACCCTAAATTTTAGGACTCAAATCAAGCAGTTGATTGTAAGGCAACCTTTGGGAATCAATGATAACAGTGGATGGTCGTGTAGCCCTAATCTCAAGGCTCTATAAATACTCTATGGCAAGGCAGTTGGTAAAGGAGAGAAAGAAAGAGGGTAAGGTAGTCGATCAAGGAAAGAAAGAAAGAGGGCAAGGTAGCCAGTCAAGGAGAGAAAGAAAAAGGGTAAGGTAACTGGTTAAGGAGAGAAAGAAAGAGGGAAAGGTAGTCGGTCAAGGAGAGAAAGAAAAAGGGCAGGGTAGTTGGTCAAGGAGAGAAAGAAAGAGAGCAAGGTAGCCTATCAATGGGAGAAAGAAAGAGGGCAAGCCAGCCGCCCAAGAAGAATGCAACAACCACTGAGGAGAGACAGCAAGACAGCCAGCCAAGAATAGTGCAGTAGTTACCAAGGAGAAGTAGCAAGATGCAAAGGTGACAACAACAGTCGACCAAGGAGGAAAGAAAGAGAGAGAGCAAGGTAGTTGTCCACCTACACTAGCAACAATCGCACTAGCAAACATGACCAAGGCAGTAGCCGCACCAGCGTACCAACAAAGCAACCAAAGAAAACAAACCAGAAAGAGGTGGAGTAGTAACATAAGGGTCTCGCACCAGCAACCAATGTGCACTAATAGACAACGATAGTGCGTAAGGATAACAATAATGGCGCTAGCAAATAGCAACAGTGCGAGTGAATAACAGTAGCAATGTGAGTAGACAACAGTAACACAGTTGAATAGCAAGAATAACACCTGTGAATAGCAATCGTAGCGTGTGCAAATAGAAGGCACAACTTGTGCAGACGGTAGGTACAAACAACATTACTAGCACACGTAAATATCAGCAGACAGACGCAACAATGTATATGGACAACATCAATAACATGTAAAGATAACATTAATAACACGGGCATATAATAGTAGATAGTATTAGTAGTGCGCACGGACAACAGTAGTAGTGCATACAGAAAACATTAGCATCACGTGTAGGTAGCACCAGTGACAGGTGAAACAACACCGACATTGAAGGAAGGAGAAGATCCATATTTTGCTCTAATAGTCTGTACGCATTAAGTGATTATTCTCTAGGAAAAGTTTTACCATAAATTTTTGATAAATTTATTAAATACCCTTGGAGTAATAAGAAGATCAACTCCTTGATTGAGTGATCATTTTAAATGGATAAGGAGTAGTCCTTCCATAAGTGATGAAGGAGTGATCTTTCTACAACTAGACTATATCCCTTGATAAAAAGAGTAGATTGTGTGATTTATGAGTGATCCTATCAAATCGTAGACGTAGCTCAAATATTGTGGGTGAACTACATAAAAATTATCGTTTGTCTTTGGTGTTTACGTGTGATTGATATTCGTACTACCACTCACCTAAAGAAGAAATAAAAAAAATTGGATCATTGACTCTAACAAGTTACAAATGTTAAATCTGGATCAATTTGTAAAAATAATATATCCCATATTAATTCACCCCCTATCAGTGTAAGACTAGCTATTGTTATGGCACAAAAAATTTAATATTGTACTCTTAATTACTCAATAGTAAATAGTGTTAAGAATGGTCTATCTCACAAGAAGTGCAATCAATTTAATAATAATTAACTAAAAAAAAATTAATGTAATTTGGAAAAAAAAAATTGAATTTTGATATTGTAACAAATAAAACAAACAAATTGATTAATCCAAATAAATTTCAGAAAGATCACATACCAAATTGATATTTAATGATTTTGATTAGTCATAATGTTAACTAAATTTTTCCTTAAATATTTACTAAGAAAATAAGCTTTTTACTTAGATTATAACAATTATACCTTTAGAATAAGCTCTTTAGAATAATAAATTAATAGCCTTAAGAATTAGAAAAATAAATTAATACCAGTAACAATTACATAAAACCTATGTTAAGTTATTGATAACAACAAGATGAAAACTTTTCTATAATCCCTTATTATTATTCATTCCTTAATAATTAGGAATAAGATAAAAATAGATTTTTGATTCTAATAATTCACATTTTTTTAGTCAATTCAGTAGGTCTAACCAATTAATTGAAAAAACACTCATTTAACCATTAAACTAGAATAACCAAAACAATTCCATAAAAAAAAAATATACTATAATAGTCTATACCATTGGAATATCAAAAGTTTAGAAATCCCTTAAACTATTAAAGACCCTAACCACACATGTAAAAACAAATTTGTTCTTAAGTGATCTTTGATTCTCTAACCAATCCCTCTTTTATGCTATAAAAAGATGGTTATTTATATAATAAAGAATTGACATAGTAGCCATAAGCAAACCTTAAAGGTTCTAAAAAACACTCTTAAAATCTTAAAGACATTTCTTAATTTTCTTGAATTCCTATATTGACTTTCATGCTAATTTGGACTAGATAAAATCAGAATTATGATCTATTTTCTTTATGAAAGTTATATTAATCATTTCTATCTTTCCAATGCTTCAAGTCTTACCCAAAACAAAGGTCTAGAGCCCAAGTTATAAATTAAAAACCAAGACTAACTAAGTTGAACCTACGAAAAATTTTACAATGACTTCTCCACTATTTTTTGAACCATTGCACAACTGATCTAGGCCTAGATCTCTTCAAAATAATTGTATTGTTAAATGTGTACTTCAATTTAGGTTTTTTAATCACCTAATTTGGATGTTTGAAACTCAAGTTATACTCATTTGAGTACTCAGTACTTGGCCAGAAATCCTACTCCAATTAAGATTAGACTTCAATTTTTTTCCATATCTTTGAAGCAACATCTCAAGTCCCAAAAGAAACTTGGATTAGGACTATCAACCTCAATTTGGATAATTTGAGATGTCTACTAAAACTTAACTAAAAACTATATTTCCAACTAGACCTTTGAGTCAATGCAAAACTTGAAACAAGCAACAAAGGTCAAAATAATAAAATGCTTAAATTTTTCCTACTAAATGCATATATTCTCAAAACTTCATTAAAATATACCTAAGTAACAAAACATATTTTAATCAACTTAAATAGGTATATAACTCATTTAAAACAATGAAATGTGAAAGGAAATAAACATAACAAATTCTCACTCATCACTTTATTCTAAACTGGTAAGCAATCGTCATCATAAACTAAACATATAAAGCAAGAAAGTAGCACTTGAAACTATAGTTGGGAAGGAAATTGCAACTATACCAGCATGCTATTGTCCAAATTTAGGATCACTAGTGCAAAGGAGACCATTGTAGCTTCACAAGTCAACAAAGTAAAATAAACAAAGCATTTAGTATTGTATATCCAAAGCATTTAATTGAATTTTGCAATATTAAATTAGATATTGTGTGTATTTGTATGTAAATGAAAGACTTTTCTTAAAATAGGTTTAATACCTATTTGTATGTGAATGTGTAAAGATCAAAAGACGACATAATGAAAAAGATATATTAAAAAAAACAAAAAGAGAATGAAGAATCAATGAAAAAGAAACAAAAGACATATAATAAATAGGCATTAAAACTGAATTTATTGGAAAATAATAGAAATAGTAAAAGATTTTTAAAAACTAATAATAGAAAAACTAAGTTGACCCGATCAAATTAAGTTCAACCCATTTTAGTCAAATCTAAGTCAAAGCATGTCAAACCAAGTCAAACTCAATCAAATTTGGTCAATTTGGATCAACTTCAACTAGCTTGATCTAAACCTAGTAGGATCAAGTCTAATCGACTTGATAAATCTTTTTCCTCTAATTTTACCTTACTTGAACCCATAAATATGACTTCACCACAAAGGTACAACGTTTCAACATCAAATGCTTTTTCTTCAACACAATAAACACTAAATGAATTTTAAAAAAAAATCCAAAAAAAGGGAAAAATAAAAATGGAAACATAAAAATTAAAGGGATTATTTTAGAGAAAGACATTAGAAAAAAAAAATATAGCTTAAATAGTTGTAGTTATGTTATGGGTGGCATAAAAACAAGGAAATAATGCCTTTATAGAGGCTTTGACAATTAAAAAGGGGGGATGAAGACCTTAAAAATTGAGATAGGAAAAAGATGAGGGGCAATTAGTGGAAAAGTGAAGAAATGATAGGGTTCGAACCCTGAAAGTGAATATAGACGTGGATTCAAGATGACTTCATTTTTATGCTTCATATTTGTCTTCCTTTATTCAAAATGATGTCATTTTGAATAGTCCCTTTAGTTTCAAAATTAGCCCTTCTTACCCTAAACAATGTCATTTTGAGTAGTTCAAAATGATGCAATTTTTGTGTTCTAAACCCCTCTCCTCCAAAATGAAGTTGTTTTGAATGGTTCTCTCATCTTTAAAATAACACTGCTTCGCATTTAAAGCCTAATGGCCTTAGTTTCAAAATAGTGTCATTTTGGCATTTGAGATTAAGTTCCTCAACTCTAAAATGATGATGTTTTATTCTTCCAAATCGGCTTGCCAATTCAAAACAACATTGTTTTATTCTATGTGATATATTAAAATAATAAAAAAATTTAGAAAAAAAAAAAGGGAAATATCCTTTGAATGTTTTTAAAGCTTTACAAAAAAAATATCTAATTCCTCATAATTTCACATATTTCAATATTCCATATTTTCATCATTCTAAATTCTTTCATTTTAAAAATTCTAACATCTTTCATACAATATCCAAAAATTATGTATTTTTCTAAATCAAAATTTGTAATCAAAGAACTTTTCATCTAAAATTTCAAAACAAAATTTAGATGCAACTTTAACTTTAAATTTTTTTAATGTTCAAAATTCTCTTATTCTCAAATAATAATAACAATAATAGATAAATAAAATTTTTTAAGATTCTAAATTATTCTTTGTAAACCTTTTTTGGTGTGATAGATCACCATAAAATGCATATCAATCGTTTTGTAAATTTTCCTTAAAGTAAAGGATTTTCATTAAAAGCATCTTAACATACTTAGATTTTCTTTTATATGTAAGAGATCTTCCGTAAAAACATCATCATAACCATAACATAGTTACCACTAGAGCATATGAGACCTTCGCAAAAAAATATTGCACAAATTTCCTTAAACCTTAATCTCACTCCTTATCACATTAACCTTTTCAAAATCCTATTACATGCCAATGACAATTTTCTTAAGTTATGTGTCATCAAGAAAGATAAATAAATAAGATACCAAAGTAGGAAGTAGCATGACAATAAAGTTAATGTTCAAGTTGTAGTACCTTTGTTCACGATGAGTGTTTAGATTATTTGCAACCTCTGCTAGAAGTACCACTCCTAAACTCCAAATATCCTGGTAACACAAACTGAATCCCACTAGTTTAGAGAAAAATATAGTTTTTTGAATTAGTGGTTAAGGTGTTCCAACCACACCTTAAAAGGTTGGTGGCAACTCTAGTATATCCTAAGATGGATTTGAGGTGGAAAATTTTCAAATTGATCTAGGCATCACATGAATTGAATAAGTAGTTAGGGCAAATCAAGTAAAGCACACTGTAAGTATGGTTTGTCTTTGTCATCAGTAATTTGTTGTAGTGATATTACAATAATTACCAGTCGCTTACCACCTACATTCATTAAAATGGCCTTGCATCAAGCATTTTTTTTTATGTCAAGTCATAACAACTTGGTGACTCCACTAGAAGTATCTTAACAATCAAGCTACTCTAACCTCTTTTTTTTATGCTTATTACTTCTTGTTAAATGTTTTATTTGTTTATTTGTATAATTCTAGCATGTCATGTAATCGTATTTTTTCATGTGCATTTATCCTTTCCATAGACTTATAAAAGTTTTGGTATTTAATTTATACCTTTTAAGTCATGCGAGAAATGGTAAGGAATCCCTCATGTAGCTTTGTACTTTTGCATGGGATTCTTGAGATCTCTCACTCAAATTAGAAGCACTTACAACTTGTGAAGGTGAGGCAAAAAGGATTTTGAGACCTTTTATCATTAAACCACTCTTTTATTGTTAAACTAGCAAAGTTGTTTTCCCTTTTAGATTTATCTTTTAAGATAGGAAACCATAAGGATAATTCCTACCCAAATTGTGCATTGCAAAAGTGTATAATGCATTTTCTCTTTCATTTTTGCATTTATTGCTCTTATTCTATTATTAGTTTTATTTTCCTCATACTAATATTGTTGAGCCCTTCTTTGATGTTAACCATTGACCCTATATTTAAAGAAGTCAATGTTGACCTTTGATTGTATGACAACCTTTAGGAATCAACGATTACTGTTGATGATCGTGTAGCCCTAATCTTAAGACTTTATAAATACTTTATGCATCTTGCAAAAAGAAGGTAAGCTGTAGAAAATTCAGTAAACGGCCAAGGAGAGGTAGCAAAGCAGCTGGCCAAAAAGAGGCAGCAAGGCAACCAGCCAAGGAGAGGCAACAAGGCAATTGACCAAGGAGAGGTAGAAAGGCAACCAACCAAGAAGAGTGCAATAGTCACCAAGGAGAAAAGAAAGAAAAAGAGTAAGGTAGCTGTCCACCCACATCAACAAACCCTCACCAAGACAGCCACCGCACTAGTAAGCCCTCACAAGGGTGACAATAGCAATTGACCACCACACCAGTATGCCCAAAAGGCTTTCTAATAGGCTAATAGCACGTCTTAACTATCTCTGCAAGTCCAGGAGAGTATACTAGCACCAATAGCACATCTACGATGATATACCCATACTAGCAAATAGCACGAAGGCAGTAATCACACTAGCAAACATCACCAATGCAGTAGCCATACTAGCGAACCAATAAAACAACTAAGGAAGACAAACTAGAAACAGTTAGAGCAGTAGCACAAAGGTTTACACCAACAACCAAAGCACAGTAGTAGGTGGTGCACCAGTAAACGATGACAGTGCATAGGAATAACAATAGCGACGTGAGCAAACAACAGTAGTGCAGAAGAATAGTAGATAACATATTGTGATCCTTCCACAACCAAATTGTATCCCTTAATAACAAGAGTGGATTGTGTGATTTAAGAATGATTTTATCACATCATGGACATAACTCACACATTGTGGGTGAACCATGTAAATATTATCGTGTATTCTTCGATGATTATGTGTGATTGATATCCATATGATTGATCTCACATAAAGAGGAGATAAAAAAATTGGATCATCAAGTCTAACAAGTCATAAAGATTAAATCCATATCAATTTGAAAAAGGGCATATCTCATATTGATTCATCCCCCCTCAGTGTGAGACCTAAAATGATCCTCATTAAGTGGTATCAGAGCCTAGTTCTTCTGTTGATCCAATTTTTCTTCTTTTAAGTAAAGTTGTGTATTATTATGTGAGTTTTTATTTCTATTGTTGGTTGAGATTATGGATAGTGTGAACAATGTCAATAGTAAGGGCATCCCTACATTTGATAGACAAAATTATCAATTATGAAAGAGTATAATGCTTTTATATTTGATGTCCCTTGGTATTGATGTGTTTGAGTATGCTTTTAGTGGCTTTATCCTTGTTGCTGAAGGTGATCCTATGATGGCGATTGATAAGAAGAACTTAGAGTGTGATGGAAAGATGAGAAATGCCTTATATGCCTCTCTTTCTGATAAAGAATTCACCAAAGTGATGGGATGCAACACAGCTAAGGAAATCTGAGATAAATTGAAGAATATCTATAAAGGAGACAAGGTTATGAAGGAAGCTAAGCAACAAATTTGGAGGAGTAGATTTAAAGATATAAAGATGCAGAACGATAAGACTGTGGATGCATTCTTCATGAGAGTTAACAACATTATATGCTTCATTAGAGGCTATGGAGAGGAGATCCATGATGCTACTATGGTAAGGAAAATATTTAGAACATTGACAGAAACTTACAACGCCAAAGTTTTTTCCATAAAAGATAAAGATCTAGATAGGTTGCACTTAGATGACCTGCACAACATATTGGTGGCTTATGAAATGAGAATAGCCTAATGAAGAAAGAAAAGAAGTTTAAGGTGGACAAGGAGCCAACTTTTAAGACAACGATGGAATTAAAGATTAAAGACCAAAAACAGGAGTCTAACAATAGCTTTGAAGAAAAAGATGGTGATACTAAGTTAGATAAAGTCATGACATATATTGAGAGGAACTTGAGGAAAGGAAAAAGGAAGTTTAAGGGAAAATTACCCTTGATGTGCTTTAAGTGTGGAGCAATTAGGCACTTTATTATGGATTGCCCAAAGAGAAGAGAAGCAAATAGTGAGGATGATGATGAGTTGGTTCCAAATAGGAGAATAAAGCAATCCAGCTACTATAAAGCTGAAAATTTAAGTACCAAAGGGAAAAAGAAATTCTTCAAATCCAAAAGAAGGAATTTCCTGAGTAAGCTGGATGAAGAAGATTCTGAAGAGGAAAGTGATGATGATTCTAATGATAAGGTTACAAAAGATGTGTTGGTTGCTCAAGTAGATGATAATCAAGAATCTTTAAGTGATAAGGAATCAACAGAAGAGGAAAAGGATGAGTGGATGCAGTAACTTGAGATTGAAAACAAATCATCTCAATAACCTATATGAAAATTCTACTATTGATGAATTTGATCTCTAAGTGAAGATGAAGGAGTTTGAAGAAAAATAGAAGGAGTACTTGAAGAGAATTGAGGAGCTGAGCATACTTGAGGCAGAGTAAGGCAAGATACACCAAGAACTTGGTGCTAAGGTGATTACACAAGAGCAAGATATGTTGACTTTGCAAGGCAAGCTTCACAAGTCAAAGTCTGAGCTAAAGAAGCATGAAGAAAGCTTTATACAGGTCATGAAAGTGAAAGGAGAGTCATCATCAACAAATGCCATTAAGGATGATTCTACCAAATAGTTGGATGAGTGTCTAAGCAATCAAAGACCTCATTATATGGGGAAGAAAGGACTTGGCTACATTAAAAAGTCAAGTGAGAAGGTAGAAGAAAAGAAAAAAAATTGTGTTTGTGTCCAAAAGCAAGCAGAATGATGTGATGGAGAAAAGAGACCAACCCAAGTTAAAATGGGTTAGAAAAGATGTGGTAGAAACTCCCATCCAAAAGAGATAGGCTATCAAAGATCGAGAGAAGGTTGTCACACCAATTGCTCGAGAAAGGAGGCATGGATTTAGTAAGAGAAGTAAATATAGATTCAAAGGATTTTGCTGGAGCTGTGGCAAGTATGGGCACAAGGCCAATGTGTGCTGGAGTAATAAGCCCATAATGAACAGAAATGTGAGGCAAGAGTCTAAATGGAGACACTACCAAGAAAGGAGTCAGTCTCAGGTGGACAGAAGTCATATTTTATTGGGAAACAGGTTTGATTTGTTGGGAGAGATTTGTGAAAGACGTGAAAGGGTTGGACAAGCTGCTAAGGACTGCTAGATATTGCTGTTTGGTCAAGGAATGCAAAAGAGAACATCAACACAAGCTCCTCTATTCAGCCAAAGAAGAAATAGAGGAAGAAAAATGTGTATGGTTGTGGAAGTAGCCTTAAAAGCTTTTAAGAAAGAAAATCCATATATCCTAGATAGTGGCTACTCTTCACACATGACAAGAGACTCAAAGATGTTAAAGGGAATAGCCAAATATGATGGAGGGTTAGTCAAATTTGGAAATAATGGTGCCTTAAAGATTTAAGGTATTAGTGCTACTGAAATTGGTGTAGAAAAGATGAAATTGAAGAAAGTGCTTTATGTTGAAGGGCTAAAACACAATCTTATTAGTGTTAGCCAACTTTGCGATGATGGACATGAAGTTACTTTCAATAATAGTGGTTGTACAGTAAAAAGACTAAAAGATGGTGTCATTCTCCCTAAAAGTGAAAAAACACATGAAAACTTATACCAAGGTTCTAAAAGCATAAACACATGCTACATGAGCACCAAAGATGAGAACTTATTATGGTGTAAGATTAAGATACCTTGGACAAAAAGGGCTCAACAAGCTATCCAAAAATGAAGTTTTGAGAGATGTACTTAAGCTGAGAAGAGAGAGAGACATAATTTACAGCACGTGTCAAAACGGGAAGATGGCGAATGCTCCCGACAAAAATATGGAGATCCAAATGAGGAAGCCATTGGAGCTCATCCACTCGAACATCTGTGGGTTGATGAGACAAAGATCAATCAAGGGTGATAAGTACCTCATTTCCTTCATTAATGATTTTACAAGAATGACTTGCATTATATTCTTCAAACATAAATCAGAGGCTCTTAATAATTTCAAGAGCTACGAGAGGCTGGCTGAAAACTAGTTGGGGGGAAAAAATTAAAGGTCCAGGACAGATAATAGGACAAAATATACATGTTGTGTATTTGAATATTATTTAGAGAAGCATGGAGTGAAGTATGAATATGTTAGCCCTTACACACCCTAACAAAATGGAGTGGCCGAAAAAAAGAATAAAAGCTTAGTGGATATGACAAGAATTATGTTGGCTAAGCATAGTACATCACATGACTTTTGGAGAGAGGCTATCATCACTACAACTCAGGTTCAAAACAGATGTTTGATGAGACTACATATTAAGAAGACACCTTATGAGGTGTGGTATGGAAAAAAGCCAATTGTAAAACACTTTCAAGTGTTTGGGAGCCCGTGTCTCATTAAAGTCAAAGGTAAACATCTCATAAAATTTGATGAGAAGGCTGATGAAGGCATATTCTTGGGTTATGTACCAAATGAAAGAGGTTTCAAATGTTACAACAAAAGGTTGTTGAAAATGGTAGACAACTTTAATGTTAAAGTGATTGAAGATGGTGCTGCAATGCAATCACAACATGTGAAAGATGAAGATGTCATGTATGACAACCGAAGAAAGTCCAATAGTGATGAATCTAAGGCCATTCAACATGAGAAAGATGTTGATTCTTGAGTTACAAACGTTGAAGAAGAAGAATCAAGACATTTTCAAACTTATAAAAAAGTAAAAGCTAAAGTTAAGGCCAAAAACATTATTGGTAGAAAAGATGACTCTGTATAGACTAGAAGAAGACTAAGGGATAATGAACAAACCTCAATGATTTCCAAGGTTGAACCCAAGTTCGTGGAAGAAGCATTAAAGCACAAGGAATGGGTGTGTGCTATGAATGAGAAGCTTGACCAAATTGAAAAGAACAACACTTGGTGTTTAGTACCTAGACCTAAAGGGAAAAACATCATTGGAAGCAAGTAGGTGTTCAAAAATAAGCTCAATGAAAAGGGTGAGGTGGTAAGAAACAAGGCAAGACTTGTCTACAAAGGCTACTCATAAGTAGATGGTGTTGACTTTGAATAAACCTTTTCTCCGATGGCCATACTTAAAGCAATCAGAATATTTATGACCATTATTGCTTAAACAAACTATAAAGTCTATCAGATGGATGTGAAGTTTGCATTTCTGAATGGAGAGCTTGAAGAAGAGGTATTTATCAAATAGCCTAATGATATTATACTTGATCATGATGGTTCAAATGTGTACAGATTGAATGAGGCTTTTATGTGACTTAAAGCAAGTTCTAGGAGCATGGTATTCCAAGTTGGATTCATGCCTTAAGAACGTGAAGTTCAAAAAAGGGAATGTGGATAACAACATGTTTATAAAAGAAGATAACTAAGGTTAGTTAATTGTTGTGGTCTACGTTGATGACATAATTTTTGCTGCAGAAAAGGAAACCTGTGCACTACCTTTTCCAAGTAGATGAAGAAGAAGTTTGAGATGTTCATGCTTGGTGATATTAAATTCTTCTTAAGATTACAGGTATTCCAAAGTATGCTTGTGAACTATTAAAAATGTTTAGGATGGAGAATTCTAAAAAAGTAAGCACTCTCATCATAATTTGAACAAAGTTAAGTAAGGATAAAGAAAGCAACATAGTTGATCAGAAGGAAAACATGAAGTTGATTGAAAGCTTATTGTATTTGAAAACATCAATGCCTAATATTGTTTTTGTTATAACACTTTATGCTAGATTTCAAAGTGACCCTTAAGATATGTGAAGGGCATAAAAAATTAGGGGGTTGCTTTATAATAGGAGTGGACAACTTAACCTATATGGGTATACAGATGCAGATTGAGCCAAACATTGTGATGATAGAAGGTCAATGTTTGGTAGTGCATTTTATTTGGGCAGTAGATGTGTTTCGCAACATAACAAGAAGCAAAATTTAGTAACTCTAAGTACTGCAGAGACTGAATATATAGCTGCCACTCAGACTTGTACTCAACTGTTATGGATGAAACAATAGCTTAAACATATGAAGGTGGATGTATAGCTACCATTATTGATTGGTTGTGACAACTAAAGTGCCATCAATTTATCAAAGAATTTTGTCCAACATTCTTGAACTAAATATATTGAAATCAAGTACCACTTCATTAAAGAGAATGTGGAGAAAAACGAAGTAAAGTTAGAGTATATGTCGACCACGGAGTAAATGGCAGATATATTCATTAAACCTCTGTTAGGAAAGAGAGATATTCCAAAAGTTTAGGCTGACCCTATGTGTTCAGCCTACTCTTAAAGGTTAAGGTATTTTTTAGCTCCTCTCCCTTTTCTTCTTCAGCCCACCCCTAGCAGCAAACAACATTAATAGCATGCATAGATAGTAGTAGCAATGCATGTAGACAACATTAATAATGGATAGCATTAGCAACGTGAGCGGATAGGCAGTGAAGGAAGGAGAAAATCCATATTTTGCTTTAATAGTCTATGCATATTGAGTGATCGTTCCCCATGAATGGTTTTACCATAAACTCTTGATAAATTTATTAAAAAACAGGGTAGGATACTATTTAAGTGATCAAGAGATCATTGTAAGTGGTTAAAGAGTAATCCTTTCACAAGTGGTTAAGGAGTGATCCTTCCATAACCAAACTATATCCCTTGACAACAAGAGTGGATTGTGTGATTTAGTAATGATCTTATCACACCATGGATATAACTCATACATTGTGGGTGAACCATGTAAAAATTATTGTGTATTTTTCGGTGCTTAGGTGTGATTGATATCCTTACAGCTGCTTCACATAAAGAAGAGATAAAAAAAATTGGATGATTAACTCTAACAAGTTACAGAGGTTAAATTCAGATCAATTTGTTAAAAAGGCCTATCTCATACCGATTCACCCCCCTCTCAATGTGAGACCTAAAACGGTCCTCATTAAATATATTTTCTTTTTTTCTCTACATTTGACACGACATTCTATTGCATACATTTAGGCATCATTTACTTTGTGTCTATATTGGCTTTTATTTTTAAGTGCATAGTTAAAAAGGATATATTATCCATGGTCATGAAGTGATTAAAGAATATTTAAAGGTAAACTAGAGATTATCCAACTTTAGGCTTACATTTGCAACCATTATGTTTTAGTCTTAAACTACTCAATCTTTTTCCCCTTAAGTAGTTATGGCATAATTAGTTGATTCATATGAAACAAAATTTCAAAGTATTTATGGAGATATTGGGTTATCTCTTGGATGTAAAGGTTTAGCTAGTCATCTTGCAAGCAACTATAAAGTTTAAGGATCCTTCACTTTGATGTTTTCCATTCCCTTTAATCGAATTGGTCCCTCTATTAAAATAACTGAATGTTTTGTTGAATTTGCCCATACTTTTATATATAGATATTTACACCTCCAAGGTAGAAATAGGGTATGTAAAGAAGTTATTGACCTTGGACAAGATTAAAAGGGGTGAGATCTCCGATTAAGTTAGACACAAGGGCCAATTTGAAGAAAAGTTGCCAAAGTATATTCATTAAAAGATTTATAATCAAGTAATTTGGTTTATGTCCTAATGAAGGGTAGTAGTTATCAAGTTACCAATGATTGAGTTATGCTTGACAAAGTAATTACTTAAGGCATTTTGAAATGAATTATAGTGGAAAATTAGTTGATTTCCTGTTACCCATGAAAGAGATGTTCTTGGCCAAAATCATAGACAGTTATTCTCCTTTTCAAGATGATGGAATGAAAGATCGTTGCAAATGGAATATGACTAAAACACATCCCATCTATCCATGCAAAAGATTTCAATAACTCCTCAAGGGAAAATTGATAACAAGAAAGGCTATCCCACCCCTTGAACAATTTTGAGCCCTGAATCTTAATTTGCAACCAAAAGAATTAGAAAGGCCTTAAGTCCTCTAAGGCGAAGCTCTAATGAGTTCAACTCATCCTACTAGGGTTTTACATGTCTTAAAGTTTGAAGAATTTTATTTAAAATACGAGGATGTTGAGGAAGAATTTTTGCAATCTTTGGAACCCATGGTTTTTGACCCTCTAACTGTTAAGACCTTATTTCCTAGTATCAATCACTTACTACCAGTGGACATTAGCAATTGCCCACTGAAGTATATGGATTGATATTTTCCTTATCCATTCATGAATTGCTTCCACATTCCTATCATGCACTCCTAATGTTTCATAATATAAGCCTTATGCCAACTCAATTATTTTGCTAGGAAATACACAATAAGCATGATGATCCATCAATCTTAAGTAAATCTTACATAAGGTATTAAGAGCAAAATCCGTTCGGTCTTTCCCATTTATAGAAAGTGGTTTAACCTCTTCAACCTTTAGGAAAAGTGGAGGTTATCCTAATTTATATATAAGATCTTCCCTTTGTCTTTCATGTCTTCCATCTTTATTTAGATGTATGGATTCGAGATAGAGAAACCAAGGTGCACACATATCCTTAAAACCAGTGGATCTACAATTTTCCTTTGAATCCTTTGGTTGACCCATATAGCACTTGAGCAAGTTGGCATGACATCAAAACTATTCCTTTGGGATAGGCATGTCCGATCAAAGAATGAGATCCTCCCTTAATCTTACACCTGTTTCCTTTGCCATCAACTTGTTCACTACCATTGCGATGATGATGTTGATCCTAAAGGCCTTAATTTCATTGAAGATGAATACAATCCAAGCGAGGAGGAGTAGCTAACAACCTAGGAACTATCATTGCAATATATAAGTTACTAAGCTTGTGTAGGTTATGTAATAGAATGCCTTGTTCATACCTTTTTATAGTCTAGTAACTCACAGGATCTTTATTTTTGGAAAAGATCCTAGCTAGTTTTTTGTATGGTGACATGGAGTTAGGCACTTTTTGCCTCTTTTGAACCTAGTTATAAGAACCCTTCTATTGGATGTAATATTATTAATTCATATTAATTATAATTTTTTTTATATGTGTTTTGACAACTCATGCATCAAACATTGCATCTGTATAATTCATATATCATGCATGTACATTAATCATATAACATCCATTTATTATCACATCTCAAGCATACAAATTTTAATTACATTGAACAATTTAAAGCTTACAACTAGCAAGGTATAATTATAACTTCATCTCACACATAAAGGATAGAAAATAAAGTCAAAGAATTGGCAACTCGCACTAATGGAATTCAAGCTTCAATTGAAGGGCTAAAGGACTAGCAAATAGCTCAAGTGCTTGCCAAAGGAAAGGTAATCATTAGAGACATAGCTACTCAAGAAACTTAATCTACCTTGGTGGGTGGACTATTTCAGTCAAACCCAATAACAGGGGCATCTTAAGTACCTTTCACTTATCCTTAATTAGAGTCACATCCTTCTCTTAGACAAACAATGACTGGAAAATCATCCTACACCAAAATTTATGAACCATATGTTACTTTTGCACATCACCCTATAAATTCCATGTCTAGTGAATTCAAAATTAGTCCTAAAATAAAGGACAAAAGTGTAACAATTGATAATCCTTTATGAAACACAAAGTTGACCTCCTAAGGACCATCAAAGCAGAAGATATTCATGCTCCCTTAAGTGCATCAAATCTTTATTTGGTTTAGGATGTAGTCCTTTAACCATAATTTGAGACCCCAAATTTTAAGAATTACAATGGAATAGGATCGCCAGTAAACCACTTTATTATATACATTTGAAAGATGGCAGTGTATGTTGATAATGAAAAACTTTTGTTGCATTGCTTTTCGAGGTAGCATGATGGGTAAAGCTTCTTATTAGTACATTAAACATGACTAAAAGAACATTAGAACCTAGAAAGAATAACAAAACCTGAAAAAAATTACCAACTACCTCCAAGACCAAGTTTAAATACATCAATGAGTTACAACCCACCCGGTTGAACCTTCAAGCCATGGAGAAAAGCCAAAGGAGACTTTCAAGCAATGTATGCACCAATGGCACAAGATGACTATCTAAGTTTAACCTTTATTCTTGCAAAAGGAGTTAGTCTCTATTTTCTTTAATACCTTGAAAACCCTTTATTATGATAGGATGGTAGGAAGTGCATAAGGGAGCTTTATAGATTTGGTAATTATAGATGAAAGAATTAATAAGGATATCCAAAAGGGAAAAATTGTCGATGCTTTTGTTAACTTGATAGTGTCCAAGAAAATTGACATAAGGAAAATGAAAAAAAGGTGAAGTCTAAGTAACTAAATATGAAGACTAGTTAGGACCATCTCCTTTTTATCCATCCTTCAATAACCTTTAGAGTAGTTTAACCCTCAACAGTTGCATTGGCCTCATGGTAGCCCCATTTTAAAACAAAAACCCTCAACCATAACCATGTACATTGGAAAGATGGCAGCATACACTCATAATAAAAAAAATTCCTAATGCATTGCTTTTAAGATAGCTTAACAATTGTGGCTTTTAGTTGGTACATCAAGTAAGACCAATAAAATGTTAAATCCTTGAAAGAGTTAATGGCTACCTTTAAGACTAGGTTTACATATATCTCTAAGTTGGAACCTACCTAAATGGATCTTTAAGCCATGGAAAAGAAGCCTAAAAAGATATTTAAGTAGTATGTATGACAATGGCACAATATGTTATTTAAGTCCAACCTTCACTACTAGTAAAGGAAATGGGTTTCCACTTTCCTCAATAAAATGAAAGCCCCTTAGGTAGCTTTGTATCAATATAGCAGGGTGTACATTAGGTAGCTTTGTAGATCTAGCAATTATAGGAGAAAGAACCAATGAGGGCATCTAAAATGATAAAATTGTTGATACTATTATTGACTTTGCAATATCCAAGACAACTAGTAAGACTAAGAAGGAAGAAGGTGAGGTCCAAATGACTAAATATGATAGTCAATTAGGACTACAACCTGTTTACCAATCATTTGACAACTTACAAGGTGTAATTTAAGAAAAAAGGTTAATACAAGCAAAAATCAGCTTGGATTGTTTAAACTACATTGAGTTATTCATAACAATAAGATGAAAACTTGTTCATAATCCTTTATTGTTATTCACTATTTAGTGATTAGGAAGAAGATAAAAATGAACCATTATTCCTAATTCTAGCAATTGATATTCGTTTGATTAATTTAGCAAGTTTAACTAAATTAGTTAAATGAACACTCATTCATTCATTAAATTAAAATAACCCAAAGAATTCTATAAGAGAACATGCCAAAACAATTTATACTATTAAAATATCAAAAGTTTTGAAATCTCTTAAAACTATTAAAGAGTCTAACTACACACGTTAAAAACAAATTTCTTTTAAAATGATTGTTTGATTCTCTAGCCATCCCCCTTTTATGCTCTCAAAAGATATTATTTATATACAAAAAAATGTACATAATAGGCACCAATAAACCCTAAAACTCTTAAAAGAAAAATCTCAAAGACATCTTGATCTTATTCCTTTCATCTTCCAAATTCCTATATTTTCTTTCAAGTTAATTCCAAACTAGATATAATTAAAAGTAGGGTCCAACTTATTTGTAAAGGTTGTATTCCTCCTTTCCATATTTCCATCTCATCAATTCTTTCCTAAAAAAGGTTCCAAAAACCAAGTTATAAGCCAAAAATTGAGATTAAGTCTAACTTGTGATAGATTTTACAGTGAATTTTTTGCTATTTTTGAACCATTAAACAATTGATTTAGACCTAAGTCTCTTCATAACAATTGTAGGACTGAATGTGTCAATCAATTTAGGCTTTTCAATCCCTTAATTTGGATGTTTGAAATTAAAGTCATATCTATTTAATTACTCAGTGATTGAACAAAAATTATATTTTAATTAGGACTATACTTTAATTTTATGCCCTATTTTTGAAGCAACACTCAAAGCATTAATGAACTCAGATTAAGATGCTTGACCCCAATCTGGAGAGTTTGAGATGTCTACTATAACTTCAGTAAAGACCACTTTCCCAATCTAGACCTTTAAGTTAGTGATAAAATGATGAAAGTTTTCCTATTAAAAGCATATATTCTCAAAACTTCACCAAAACATAATTAAGTGACAAAATATATTCTAATTAGTTGAAATAAGTAGAAAAATCATTAAAGAAATACATGTAAAAAGGAATCAAAATAATAAATTCTCACTCATCATCTATTGACAACTACTAAATGCTTACATGTAAAGTCCAAGAATTAAGAGATAAAGGCTAAATTGAATTGTCAAAAGCCAAGAAAAAGTCTAATGTTAGTGTTAATCTGATCCCTAACCACAAGATAATGAATTAGATTAAGAAGCATCTAAATGATGATTGCCAAGGATAAAATTGTAACTCCCTTGAAATTGGCATGGTAGAGGGTAAAGCACTGACCTACAAGTGCTCACCTTCTCAACATCAAAGAAACCTAACACCACAAAAAATATTTCACTTAATAGCTCAGGCCCTAGCTCCTCCTTTTAAGACTTTATTACTCTTATTAAAATGGTAAGGAAATCCAATGAGACTAGTTGTCAAGTAAATTTGCATGATCAAGAATTGGCAATAAAGTTAACACCTATAATAACATTTGACATCATAAGATTTAGGAACATGACCCAAAGTGGGAGATGTTATACTCTATAAAAAATGGACCTAAGTGATACATTAAACATAAGCTTAAGTTTAAGGAAATTTTTTTTGATAAAGACAACGAGTTGTTACATTAATACATCAAGTAGAGTAAGTACAACATAGTTAAGTAGCTTAGATGAACCCTAACCAAATTCTTAATACTCTCCCTGCTAATGAATTCTAAGTCTCACTGAAAGTCCTTGCTACATATTCTTAATCGGGAATATGTTTTGCATAACATTTCTTTGGTTAACTTCAACCAAATCAATGATAATATCATGACAAGAAACTGCATCTCATTCTCAAACGAAGAGATTCCATTAAGGTACATAACCAAACCAAGACATTATGCATTTCAGTCATGTGTTATGGCTGTCACATATCTTATGTCTTTATTGATAATTAGTCATCTTTGAATGTCATGCCTATTGATATACTAGAGCAATTTCCAACTGACATTGCCCATATGGCATCAAGTGATGTGATTGTCTAAACATTTTATGGTGGAAAATGAAAGGTTATAGGGATCATTGAACTCTTAGTATATGTGGGACCATGTATTTTCATTGTGCCATTTTAGGTCATGTATATCAAGATTACTTACAATTATTTGTTAGGTCACTCGTAGATCCATGCAACAGGTGTATTTCATTTGACCTTGCATCAAAAGGCGAAGTTCTTCATGGGTGATCAATCAATTAAAGTTAGAGAAAAATATGATTTGCTTGTCTCAAGACCTCCAAGAATGCCTTATGTTGAGGTAGCCAAAGAAGTGTTAGAATGTATATTTCAATCATTCAAAATTACAAATGCAACTACCTAGTTAGAGGAGTTATTCCTTAAGATGTCATCTAAACCATTTGAAGCACTGCTGAAAGTGGCCAAAGTGATGATTTAAAATGTCAATTATTCAAGCAAAGCAATTGGCAAACATCTTTAGGGCATCACCACCCCAATACAACCTAATAGGTAGCAAGACCATTTTGGGATCAAATACTAACTAAACCAAGGCAAAATCGCCTAAAGGTACCTAGAAAATGAAGTAAGTGAGCTTGTGTTTTCCTTATCTCACTACTTTAAAAGTGTAAGATTCATCAATCAATCTAATGGTGACTACCAATCTAATAATGAATGCAACAAGTTAGCTAAAGTCACTATTGAACTTATTACAACAACAATCCACATGATCTTTAAATAAGAGAAAAAAGAGCTACCTTAAGTTCCATTGATCTAATGATGCAATCTTAATGCCCTTATGGGCAACTAACAAGCTTAGGAGATTTCCCAATCATTTGAGTCTCTTACAAAGTAATGTAGCCTAAAATCTCCTATTTGTAGACAACTATGACATTTAGGTGTAGCTATATAATAAAATGGGCAATCTCGTCATATGTCAGCCAATGATATATACTTATGTCCTAAATCCTATCATTTAAACTGCATCTTAGCATTTACTTGTATGTGCATAATCCATTTTAACAACACTTATTCATTTTCTTAAGGCTTTCATCTATTGCTTAGGATACTTGAAGATAAGACCAATAATTTAACTAGTGCTTGCCTTGAGGCAAAATCTAAAAATACTCTCAATGTGTTAACCCTAAATGATCATAAAGGCAAAGAGATCTCATTAGACCTTTAGCACCTAATCAAACAGGAAGAGAGACATTCCATAGTTGAAAAAGAGTCTCAAATTAAGATGACACCTAAAGACATGCATAAAATAACATTTGTTACAATACGAGGCACCTTCTATTATAAGTTTATGCCCTTTAGCCTTAAGAATGTAGGTGCCACCTATTAACAGGCAATGGTTACCCTATTCTATGATATGATACATATGGAGATTAAGGTCTATATTGATGACATAATCACTAAATCTCAACAAGCAAGAATCACTTTATGGTCCTCAAAAAAGTTGTTTAACTAGCTAAGAAAGTTTCAACTTAAGCTCAATCCAGCCAAATACACATTTAAAGTAACTTTGGGCAAGTTTCTAGGCTTCATAGTGAGTTAAAGGGGTGTCAAAGTTGATCATAATAGAAATAAAATCATACAAGAAATACCCATACCTTCTACATAGAAAGTGGTGCGAGGATTCCTAGGAATGATTAATTATATTGCCAAATTTATATTTTAACTAATTACAACATGTGAATTTATATTTAGGATGCTTCGAAAAAGAAATCCAAGGAGATAAGATGGTAAATGCTAAAATTCTTCAACAAGATCGAGAATTACCTTTCTAACCCTTTAATTTTAATGTCATTGGTTTTGTATAAACCACTGATATTGTTTCACCTTATGGTAATAGTGTATGGGTTGTGTCTTAGGACAATACAATGGAACATGCATAAGGGGCAATCTATTGCCTCAACAAGAGATTCACTAATTATTAGACTTAGTATTCACATTTAAAGAGAATTTGTTGCTCTTTGTCATGGGCAACGTACTTACTTCAAATATATGTTGTATTATACAACCTAGTTTATTGCTAAAGATGATCCCCTCAATCACATCTTTGAAAACCCAGCATTGTTGGGATGGGTTGCCCATTAGCAAGTTATTCAAATTGGTGGAGCTTGTCTTGATAAAACAATCAGATTCCTAATTCTTTTGCAACTTTGGTAGCAATGTACAAGATGGATTCCCAAGCTAATACTCAAGTGATCCATATCAATGTCCATCACACTCTAGCTCATTATATGCATATCGGAGAAAAGGTGGATGGTAAGGCTTAATATGATGATATAAAGGACTACCTTAAAGGTTAGGAATATCCTGAAGATGGAAATGAAAATGATAAAAGAACTCTAGGATGGATGACAATAAATTTCTTCCTTAGTGGATACATTCCTTACAAGTAGAATTACGACTTAATCTTATTATAGTGAGTAGATGCATTTGAGGCAAAAATAATCATGAAATAAGTGTATGAAGGCTTATGCAAGTCACATGCTAATGGCCTTACCATAGTTAAAAAGATTTAAGAGCAAGATACTATTGGTCTATTATGGAAGCAAATTGTTTCTAGTACATCCAAAAATACCATTAATGTCAAATGCATGTAACACTTGCTCCATTGCATGTTATGATATCCTTATCGCCATTCTTATTGTGGGGAATGGATGCAAGTGGTCCCATTACCCCAAACATATCTAATGGACATGAATTCATCCTAGTGGCAATTGATTAATTCTTAAAATGGTTAAAGGTGCATCTTATACAATTACGACCCATAAAATGGTCACTAAATTCATCAAGAAATGCATCATATGTTAGTATGGTGTGCCACAACAGTTTATCATAGAAAATACCACCAATTTTAACAATAAAATGATGGTTGACCTTTATGACCAATTGAAAATTAAGCATCACAACTTCATCTTATATTAGCCTAACATTAATGGGGTAGTTGAAGTAGTAAATAAAAATCTCAAGTAAATTATTAAAAAAAATGATAATTACATACAAAGATTGGCACAAGATGATTTCATTGGCATTGCATGCATATTGCACCATAATACATTCATTTATAAGGACAACATTATATGTATTAGTCTATAAGACTGTGGTAATTTTATCGGTTAAAGTTGAAATTTCCTTATTGAGGCTTTTGATGGAAGCAAAATTAAAAGAGGTTAAATGTGTTAAAATCAAATGTGAGCAATTGAATCTTATTGAGGAAAAGAGATTGAGTGCAATTTTCCACAAATAATTATACTAAAGTCAAATGAGAACCAAACTTGCACACAAAAACACAAGAAAAGTAATTTCACACAATTACACACAAGTAAAGCGATAGAAAGATCATCTCGCTTTAGAGAGATGCAATTATTCAATAACCAAAATTCTTGTTGAATCTCAAGGGTTCTTTCTTGTTGGAATATAATTAATTAAACAACTTGTTTATTCCTCAATCATAGGCCCATAAGGAATCTCAAATTGGAATTCATTTGAGTTGAGGGTCAAAAAAGATAATGGTTTAAGCTAGAAAAGATAGTTTAGTTGAAGCTCTTTTTATTGGAATTTATCTTCATCAAAGTTTTGGCTTCTCATATTAAGGGTTTTTTGGCCAATATTTAAAGATGGTGGTTCTAATTTAACAAGATAAGTTTATGGTATGGATGAAGTTATCATTATTTTGTTGATTTTAAATTGGTTTTGAGATTTGATATCATTTAAAAGGAGATTTTTTTATTTTCCGATTTCCAAAGATTGTGGATGATGCATAAATTATTTTTTTGAAATCAGTATTCGAAATATGTTTTCTTATCCTATTTAGTTGAGTTCTTATAGGCTAGAGATAAGTATTGGTAAAATTATTTTGTTTGATGATCATTTTGGAATGTTTTTTTGGGATCATCATTTTCATAAAGAATTTTGTAAGATGTTAGATCTATTATGTTTATTGGTGGGTTAGTTTAAGTTACCTAAGGAGCGGATATTCAACCTTTATAATATTCTCATCATAATTAACTCATTCCTTAATGTTGTTTCTTGTAGTAGTAGAATTTGTAAAATTTTGAAAAAAGTATGGAATAACATTTTGGGAAGCATACATTTCAAACAATTAAAAAAATATATGTGCTTTATGCTTAAAAATGAAACTATAAAAGCTATTTTTTACATGATAGCAGTCTTGTAAGAAAATTTTAAAAATTCATGTTCTTTTTTCAAAATTATGGTGAGCATAAAAATCATTATATAAATATTTTTTGTTGACCTATGAATCTTTTTCCAAAACATGTAGTTCATTGGGAATATTTTTTGTAATAGCTTATGATGTAAGTGATGTTGGTAGAGATTGTGTTGTAGGATTTTTATATATTGGATAGGGAATGTTTGTATTGTAGCTTTGTAATGAATTATAATTATAAATTATAGCTTTGTAATGAATTTTGAAAATTAAAGAGACTAGAATAGATCTTTATAATATATTATAATTATAAGTTTAAACTTATACAACCATGCTTTATAAAATATTCTTGTCACTTAAAAAAATAGTAAGGTTTGGGTAGCAATTGAAAAAAATTGGTCCACTATAGAGGCTAGATTATGTTGAACTAAGTAAAGATTCTTGGAAATTGGTACATCTAGCATCTCTTAGGACAACAAGAATTGAGGTATTTAAGTTTATTTTTGTCAATTTAGACTAATTTTATATGGATGTATTTGTAATGCTTGTATTTATGGTATTGCAAAGGTTTTTGTAAAAGAAGGTGAACAGTTTCAAAAAGTCTTGTAAGTTGAATGTCTTGGTTCCTCAATTTTGATAGTAAAATCTATTTTTTTAAAATTGTACTTAAATGGTACAATAGTATGAAATAAAATGGAGGATTTAGGATGGTATTTTAGAGATCCAGTTATAGGTTTGGTTTAGAGAATAGGTCAACCATGTGTTGATTTTGTGAGGAATAAGACATTCTAGTTTGGATAGGCTGGGTTTTGGAGACTACTGGATTTGTAAATTCTTTTGAGATAAGGGTTTTTAAAGAAGAATTTATCCTTTTCATCTAGGCCATAAAAACTCATCTTGCTAAATTATAATCATCATCTTCACATATTAACCAAAAGACTCTTAATATGATAGGTCAAAACTCTAACAAGGATAAATTTTAATATGAAAACTCTCAACTAAATTGCCTTTTTTAGCCTAAACCAATATCTAGGCTTATAACTCTAGATTTAGATATTGAAAATGATCCAAACACTTTGACCCAATACAAATTTAATGTCTATTCCCTTTACAAATGGAATATAGATGACATGTCTGAATATAATATTCTGAGTCTTTTACAACAAATGACCATAACTGTAAATGCCTACAAAACATAACACTAAACCTCAGATAAAACAATTGTCAAACTCTTGATTGTGAATTTTTTAGGATAGTTAAAAGGATGGTAGAACTACTATCTTATAGATGAACAACAATCACAATTTTATAATCCATTAAAACCACAAAGGATGAAGTCTTTACCCTTGATAGTCTAGGAAATCCAATCAATGATGTGATAACATATCTCATCCTAACAATCTCATTACATTTTGTAGGAGACCCATCACACCTTAAGGATAAAAATGTTGAATTACTAAACAACCTTAAGTGCAGAAAACTTAGTGACTTTCAAAACTACAAAACAACTTTCTTTACCAAAATAATGATTATGGAACATTCAAATTAACTTTTTTGGAAAGAAAAATTTCTTATATGCCTTCCAAACCCTTTTATAAGAAAGATTTAGGAATACCTTGAAAACTACATATGGAAACCTAATTTCCTTTGATCAATTAACCTATAGAGAATTAATCAGTTATAGCTAAAAAGAAGGATTCAAAATTTTACAAGATCAACTTCAAAAATCTCAAATGGGAGATTAGACAATTCCATTTTGAGGCAGGAACTTGTTAATATTTTGACCTTGGTTTCTCAAAAATAAAGAACCTAATGAGAAAACCTCATATGATAAAATCCACCAACTGTTAAAAAAGAAAACTTAAAAATTGAACAATCCTATTACAACAAGCAAAAGAAAACTCAGTCAAAAGCATCCAAATAGAAAAACCTTTTAACCAAAAAATAGCCAAAAGAATGTGTTATAGATGTGAAAAGAAAGAACATATCTTAAAATACTATAAAATCAGTTATAGACTACAAGAATTACAACTAGAAGAATAAACCATTACAATAATAAAAAGTCCTTTTTCTTCACACCTGTATCTCTGATTCTAATACTCCAAAACATTTAGATGAAGAATCCCTTTAATTAGATAAACTCCAAACTAGCTCATTAAAAACAAATCTTGAAACAAAACAAATTAACATGTTTAATAATCACCAAGAATTTCTTCTTAATATCATTAAGCATGTTACTAACCTTACCTTACAAAAAGAATAATTAAATGGACTTATCAAAACTCTTAAAGCAAGGAACAAAGATAACCCTCCAAATCTCCTATCCACCAACATAACCCCTAATGATCTCACCACAATTTTGGCTTAAAAAATATCAACCTTACTATTTAGATCTTACAAGTAGAAATCAAAACCATAAAAAAAAAAAAAACTTAAAGAACTTAAACAAAAACAACAAATAGATGCAAAAATTCTATAACTTCTCCTTATAAAAGATCTAGAGACAAAAAAAACTAATGATGAAAACCCAGAATCACAAGAACCAAAATTACAAAAGCTTAAAAACTTAGAAAAGACCCTAACAAACTTTCTCTTTGCCCTTGAACAAGTCACTTCCCAAAAGTACTTGATTAAGGCGACCCTTATTTTTGTAGATGACTTCAAAATTGATACTATAGCTTTATTTAATATAGGAGCATATTTAAATTGCATCAAATAAAAAATAGTACCATCAAAATTTCAATAAACTAGAAATGAAAAATTTTCAACAGTCAATAATTCCAAATTAACAATTACTTTAAAAAAAAACACTACTTTTGTCCAAAGCCATAATTTTAAAATCAAAAACTACTTTGTCTTATTTAAAAATATACATTATAAAATCATTTTAGGGGCACCATTTATTAGTTTAATCACTCATTATACTGTTGACTATGATGACATTTCCTTTAAAACTAGATCACAAAAACTTATTTTTCCTTTTTTAGAAAAACCAAAAATACAAAATCTTAATCACATAAATACATATTCAATTTATGAGAATAAAATTCACACGCTTATTTTAGTTTAGCAATAGCACCTTCTCCATTTTGAAAAGGATGTTTCTTTACACAAAAAAAGAAGAAAAAATCCACCAATTACTCCAAAACCCATTAATCAAAGAAATGATTTCTCTCTTCCAACAACGCCTTTAAAATGAACTTTGCTTAAACCTCCCAAATGCCTTTTAGAATAAAAAATAACACATGATTGATCTACCTTATGAATCAAACTATGATAATAAAAAAAATTCTTACAAAAACATACCTTATCTAAATGAATGCAAATTTAGAGAAACATTATAAAATGAAAATTCAAGACCTAGAATCCAAAAAAAACAATTTAAAATCAAGTGAAGGACACCTATATTAGTTATCAATTATAAACCTTCAAACAAAGCCCTAATATGGATTAGATACCATATTCTTAACAAAAAAGGCCTATTACAAAAAGTACATTCTACTTTTGTTTTCTCCAAATTTGATAAAAAGTTTAGATTTTGGCAAGTTTAGATCCACCCCAAAGGCCAATATAAAACTACTTTCACTATTTCATTTAGTCAACATGAGTGAAACATAATGCCTTTTGGTTTGAAAAATGTCCCTTTAGAATTTCAAAAAATTATGAATAACATTTTTGAACCCTATTCAAAATTTTGTCTCATTTATATTAATGATGTGCTCATTTTCTCCAATTCCATTCAATAAAACTTCAAACATTTACAAACATTTTTCTCTATTACAAAACAAAATATTTCCCAAACACAATTGCTCTTATAAAAAGAGCCTTGACGTTTGCCAAAATATTTCCCAATAAAATCACTGATAAATTTTAGCTCCAACGTTTTCTTAGAAGTCTAAATTATGTTTTACATTTCCTCTAAAATATTAACCAAATTGCCAAACCATTACATGACTAATTAAAGAAAAATCCTATCCCCTGGACACACCATTATGCTAATTTTATCTGGCAAATAAAAACACAAGTGAGAGAAATCCCTTGCCTTTATCTCACAGATCTCTTAGCCCCAAAAATAATTGAAACAGATGTCTTTGATTTAGGCTATAGAGGTATTTTAAAACAACATAAAAATGGTAAGGAAGAAATAATCCAATTTACTTCTTCATATTGGAATAATTGTCAGGAAAATTATTCCACCATTAAAAAAGAAATTCTTTCCATTGTTATATGCATTACAAAATTTCAAAGTAATTTGTCAAATCAAAATTTTCTTCTTTGCATTGATTGCAAGTTTGCAAAAGAAATTCTACAATAAGATATTCAAAATATTGCATCAAAGCATATTTTAGCTCGATCGCAAGCTATTCCTTTTATTTTTTATTTTGACATTGAGTATATATAAGGAGAAAAAAATTTCATACATAATTTCCTAATGAAAGAATTTCTCTAAAACAAAACCTAACATGCCACAAAAATCCAAAGCCAAAGAAAAGCTTCTCTCCAAAACCCATAAGAAGAAGAAGGACAAAAGCCCACTCTTACCCCGACCCTACAATGCCTGTCAATTTGGCCTAACCCATTCAGTGATGGATTGACCTTATTACAAAAAAAAAAAAAAAAAAAAAAAAAAGGTCCAATCATCTTAAAAATAGCTACAAGTTCAACAATAAATAAAATCTTATCCAATTCTCCATAATTCTTCCTAGTGCTCAATTTCCTCTCTCAAGTATAAAAAGGTAAATCTCTAATCTCTATCCTCGAAACAAAAGAGATAAGATCTTCATCAAAAACTCCTATCTCAAAAGAATTTACAAATCTAGCAATCCTTTAACACTTCAAAAATTGTTTTATCACAACCACATGCACCAAAAATAGCTTTAACATATTTGGTTAAAACTCATTTTCAAAATATTCTTACAATGAAAGCCAAATTTTACAATGAAAGTCCTTCCATTGCTATTTCAAAAATTTTTCTTTATGATGGTATTTTAAGCCATCAAATCTTACAAATCATAACATTATCATATGGCAATTTTAGAAGAAACTATATCTATTAAAAAACTCACTCAAAGCTCACCTATTATGCATGTCATATATAACAAATTATCCTTCCTTAGTGATGGGAAGAAAACCTTTCAAAATCTAAAACTTTTTCTGTCAAGCTCAAAACCAAAAAGAACCATTCCTTGATCTTTTCATATAGTGATTATGGTTTAATACTTTCTTTCTTCAAAACTACAAGGGTAGTCATTCCTAGTTACTATACTTTGACACAAAAATTAATCTCTCAAAAATCTCAAACTAATTTAACCAGTGATGAAATAATTTAGATCTTCACCAAATATACTTATTCATGAAATCTAAGTTGGTTACAACTTGTTTAGCCAAGAATATGAACCACAAAATGAAGAAAAAAGATTTATTCCCCTCTTCCTTTTTTTTTTTTGACAAAATTCTTCTTATCTCGAGTTCTAGCCTAGTTTTGTTAGTATCAAAATCAAGATAATATTTTTATTATCACTGAAAGATTCAAGGTAAAGTGATGGGATTCCTTCAAAATCTTAACAAACTTTCAAAACTTGCTATCAAAGAATGACTCAATGAGACGCAACAGTCTTTACAAGCCAGGTCTCAAAATACTACTTTCCTGACAAAAAAATCTTATGCTTTATCCCTTTTGGTAGAGACCCAAATTAAACAGAAATATTATACAATAATGCAAATCATTGCAAATCAAACTTACGTCATCTCAAGCCACCTTTGAATTAAATGAACCAATAATTGACCTCCAAAATAAAAATGAAGACGATTGATTCGACATTTTCTCTCCAATTACCCATAAATTAATAAAAAAAAAAAAAGACTTGCCAGCTCCACAAAACGAAAACTATTTTTCATAATCGACACTTGCTAGCTTCACAAAATAAGGAGTTAACTTTCGGTGATTCCATACTTGTGACCTGCTATAGCAGATGATTCTCTACCCATGACCAACTACAGAAGATGGTTCTCTACCCCTGACCAGCCACAAGAGACCCTTAACCAATCATAGAAGACCTGTGACCAGCCACATGAGATTTCCTTTAACCATAAATACAGGCGAAAAGGTCAAAAGAGGACATTAGCTGAAGAAGTCTCATTGTCTCATTCTCCTACAATCTCCAAATTTTTGTAGCATTCGCCTTCAAACTTAAAATTCTCCCTATATTCCCTTCCCCTGGAATACCTCTATGTAATCTCTCCTACAAGTCTTTGTGTAAGTATTTTGAATTAATACATCTATACAAGTCTTTGTAAGTTTTGGATTAACAACATTTTGTGTTTTCATTCATATTTGTTTGTTTTGTTTTCACATCTGGGTTACTTGTATTGATTGAATACTAAACTTGGACGTGATGGAGATTCATTCGTTAGAAATTGCATGCAGGATATGCTTAAATTTAAACCAGAGAACAAGAATGTTACCGGCAAATACAAGTATGAAGGATAATTTAAAAGTGAGAGCATACATGCGGCCTTTCTTGAATTCCCGTATGAAAAAGCAAGAAGTAGATTGCAACCACACCCACCTATAGTATAGATTTGGAGGATTAAGTTTTGTAAATGTATCATAACACCCTTAAGGCTGATGATCTTCAACCTCACCACAGTGATCAGACTATTAACGATTAACATGCTCCATTTCTAAATTTACACTTCCCCATTTAAGGAGACAGTCGGAAAACTACTGCTCCAATAGTAACTGATTTCTCCAGTTTCATAGTAAGGCTATCAGAAAACGGAGAACTCAAAGTCAGGAAGAAAAGTAGTTTGCTTCTTCACCGGAGTGTTCAAGCACAGCAGCTGGCTCAAAAAATTGAATGCTTGAGCCTCCCCACCTTCTGGAAGACGAGTCAATGCAAGCAATAAGGGCGTTTGGAACAACACAGGCAGGACAGCAAGCTATCTTGATGGTGGTCAGATTGCAATTACAGGCAGAACTCGAACGCGTACCCATCATCTGGTATTTGGCAGATGACTGTCCAGTTTGTTTCCTAGCCCTGATACGCCAGAACTTTAGGCTGCCTCCACCCATTGATATTCAAGTAGTACAAATTCAAGGTCGTAATGTTGGTCACGTCTAAGAATGGGAGGGACGGTTCATTAAGGGCCGTGCTTTAGAAGCAAGACACTGGATCCCGAGGTCTTCAACAAAGTGATGCGAGGCAATGTGCTCTCTTATTGATAGATCGTTTAACCATGTCGATGATTGGCAAGCCACAATCCTGTAATCCTCCATCCAAGTATGCATTCCCACAATTGCCTCTTACGAAATTTATTGATCTTACTACATTTTGTCAGCTCCTACCAGGGATTGCAACTTGACTACACCAAGCGCAGGGCACTCCCCTCATTTCTTCCCAAGTTGACGCTTAAGTATAGAAGATTACGAATCATCCGGCGAATTTCCCACGACGAAAAAATAAAAAAGGCTAAACAAGCATTCAGAATTATGGTCTAATTCTACCAACAAAACCGAGCAATAATAAGATTTTCAATCCATTCAATCCACCAGCTTCTAGAATATAACACAAAATAGTTTACCTTTAATTTAAGAAAAAGAATTAAAAGCATAAACTTCACCCTACTGCGACCTAAATTCAAATTCCCCTTGTCCAAAACAGGAAGTATGCGCGCTAACGAACATGCACAAGATTCATCAGTCCTGCAGCACACCATTGCTGGCTAAAAAGATATGAATTGGGAAAAAACGCACAGGCCCCAGCAGATCTTAAAGGACACTCTCCAGAAAGAATACATACTAAGTGGTAGTCAACAAATAAATTAGAAATATTCTCAACTCCCTCTGCCTAACAAACTTTGTTCCGACAGTAAAATTATATCGAACAGAATGACTCGTGTCTAACATTTTCCAAATTCTTGTAATTTTCTTTTAAAGGAACCATCACCTCTACTGATAGCCTCTTCCTCTTCCACGTCCACCCCAACCTCTGCCCCTGCCTCTCCCTCTTGCACCAAACCCTCCATGGGATAAACCTTCCAATGCCCTGTTGACCAATTGATTTTGCAAGCCACCAGCCCCACGACCCTTTTTGGCCATGTTTCCTGATCCATTAGCTGCAGTACCAGGTCGTTTTCCCCTGTACAAAATGTGCACACAAAATGAGAATTGAACTGACCTTTATGAGACTATCAAGAATTAACAGAAAATTCTGCATGGAGATGATCCTCAAAGACAAAACAAAGGACATATATTGGATATCCCTATATTGCTACAATGGCTAGCACAATTATGGATGTTGTGCTATTACTTTGTCAAAAATATCCAACAATGCTCATTTTATCAAGCAGTCATACTATCAAAACAATGGCATCACCAGAAGTACACATCATCCATCAAAAAGCTGCCCGCAGGTTCCTGGGAGAGAGACATTAACTTCAACAATTTTGTAGGCAGGCATTAACCTCTAGTCTCAAACTTGCATTCTCATGGTTACAGAGCCATTTGTAATAGCACCAAATGGGCAGGCCCCAATAAAAAAAGACATTATTTTGTTGTGAGGTAGAGTTGGGATCACTATTTGTGGAACATACAATAACATATATAACAAGGATGGAAATGATAGAGTAAAATAGAGCGCAAGAGTTGGAGAAGGAATCTTCCGTACCCAGTTTCTGTTGGGTTAGAAGGTGAAGAAGGTTTGGCAACTTCTTTCCAAGAGAGATTGACACTCTTATCTCCAATAAATGAAGGAGTCTTTGAGTGCAATTGCTGCAAATTATTGAAATACACAAATATCAATTTTGATGGCCTCTAAATCCATAACACCCTGAAATTTGCAATTGTGTATTAATTAAATTTTTTCACCTTTGTCATTGCCAAAATGTTATTGCAAGTTCTCAACCCAGATGTAGTTTTCTGTTTTTGAGTCTTCTGCAAATTAGAAATGTCGCTGTAAGCTAGATGTTAAAGAAAACACCCTACAAGACATTAGAATTTCTATGTCCCAGAATTAGCTTACTACAAGGTTCTTTGCCTCATCAGTCTTTGCAGCTGCCATTGCTTTGTTGTGCTCAGCCATTCCCTGAGTCAATTTTTTCATTGTAGCTCTAGTTAGTTCTTCTACGTTGCTCAACCTGCACTCAGACCAACCACAATATCATACAAAGAACTATATTCAGAGAACCAACAAATATTGTGTAATAAAAAGAACACAGCAACTGAGAGAATAATATAAAGCAATTTGCATTTAATAAAGTGGTCATGCAGAAGTCAAAACCACATTGAAATGCCAAAGTACAGGTCAAGTTTTGCAAATATAATAGTTGCATGGAAAATAAGTGGAAACATGTAAATGAAATGGAAACTCATGCACATAGATAATGCACATGATATATTAGAAGAAGCTGCATCAAGTTCCAGCTACAATGTTGCTGTGACAAGTTGAACAGTAGAGGACAAAAAACTGCAACTGGAAATGCCTCAGAGCCGGAATCAAGCTCCAGGAAGTTTGATTGCATGACATACAGTGAAGACTCTAGTTCACGTTTTGAAACAAAAGAGCTCTAAAGGAGCCACCGATGATCCCATGCAGAGTGCCCTATTCAAAAAAACAAAAAACTCTCCAAAAAGGAACAATGCCTCAAGGGTGGGGAGAAATGGAAAATAAATTTAAGACTCACATAATTGCACAAGAATTGCAAGAAAAAAGAAACATAATAATCCAAGTATACATAATTCTTTCAATACAAAGTGCAGAAGCACAAAATTCACCTGTTACATAAGAAAATGCTCTTAAAAGTCTATAGAACAAGATATAATATCACCTCTCTGTGAAGTCCTTGTAAAGTTCAGAGAAGTCCTCCCCAAGCCTATCTGATGGCTGACCAGTCACTATCTTATAACCGCACAGACTGTTTGTGGCATTTGGAGCCTCAATAAGAACAAAAATTTACCATAAGAAACTAGAGACATTTACAAGGGAAAAAAAAAATAAAACCATTAAATAACAAATAAAAAAGGAGCTTCCAACCTTATGAGCCAAATGGTTAAATGCATACAACAAGCATTCAACATATGTAAAGTTCATCTCTTCTCCAGTCTTCCTCCGAGGCATGTACTTCTAACATAGAAAAAAGATATTAAAAAAGGAAATTGCCATGATGCAGAGTCTACAATGCCTAAGTTGCAAAGGAAACATTTATGTCAACTGTAAGGGAAGTCAACAATTAAATATGTTAAGGAACACTTGTCTGGACAATAAAATGAATTGCCCAAAAATAAAAAATCACAGTATAATGAAAATGGAGTTAATTAGTTTTTGCACCCTATTTTTAGGGGATTTTACATTTAGAAACCTGCATTATTAAAAATAAAAAAAAACATACCATAACTAACAAGTGTTAATCAACATGGAATTTGTGAAAAAATATTATTTCCCCCATATATAAACCAAATACTAATTCCAAACAGAACTCTCGATCCTCCGTCTCTCATCGTACACTCTCTCATGTCTTCAGCACTTCTCTGATTATCTTTCTTGGTTTCAATTTTTAGCTCATTTTCACAAGAAATTGTAAGTATTTTTGCATTCTCTTTCTCACAATACCTAAATTAATAGTGTTTTCTTTGTTTGGAAACCACTAATATTGATTGAGTTTTGTTAAAAAACTTTTTCTATTATGGCATTAACAAGGTTTGCAATGAATTCTTTAGATTCAATTCAATTAATCAGTCAAGATTTTATAATATTATGGGATTTTAAATATAAGTTGGGATTTTTTATGGATTTTGTTAGAGTTTGTTCAATTGAAAATTTTGGGGTTTGCATTTTTTTAATTAATTAATCAATGGCTTTTTCAATATTAGTTGTGTTTGAGCAAATTCTTACTGATATTATCAATGGATGATACAAAGAAGGGACAACCAATGAAGGAGGTGTTAAAGAGAGGAAAACTGAGCAAATTCTTGGTGATCTTGTTAAAGATGATGGTTAAGAGAAATAAAACTACTATGGTGAGTGAGGCCCTGATGGAATTTGAGAGGAAATAATGAATGAAGTGGGACTAATGTGGTTTGGTTCTTGTCCTTGAGAAAGGTGAAAGAAGACAAGCTTTCAGGGATTGCTCAAAAGGTGAATAAACTCAATGGGGCTTTCGACATGAAGGTAAAGAATTTTGTCAGTGAGAGGCCATCATCATTTTCATTCGCTTTCTAGGTTTCTTTGTGTGCTAAACATTGCAGCTTTTTTGGCTCAATTTGAAACAAGTGCTTAGGCACCCCATGATGATTGAACATTTTACTTGTTTGCTAGAAGTGGCTTCATTTACTCAAATTCAAGCTTTGCGTCACTTGTTTCCTACCCAATAATTAAAACATGAACTTTTTCCAGTTTGCGATCTCAATCTTTGAAAGTTCAATGCCCATTCTAAAAGAATCACAAGCTAAAAGCTTTTTTCTAGGCCTTTTTGATGGAGAATTTATGTTCAAAACTAAGTTCAGAATTGTGCCCAATGTTTTACTTATCTTGATCAAGGCATTATGTAAGAAAAATGACAAGGAAAGTGCTGTAAGGTATTTGAGGAAATGGCAGCATTGGGTTTGATCTCAAATGGGGTCACTTATTACACAACCATTTTTAATTGAAGCTATGAGTAATGGGAAGAAGGTTTGTGGTGCTCCAGGTTGGAGTCGATTATCATGGCAATTTTTTAATTAAATGTAACTTTTACCAATGGCAGATTAACATAAAAGTGTTTTCTGATACCACACTTAAAAGTTAATATGGCTTTTGTTAGTTTTAAAAATGCAGGATGCGAAATGCAAATACACCCTAAGCATAGATTGTGAAATGTAACTAACCAAATGAAAATGCCTTTCTTGGAAGGGGAAAAGGAGGCTAATAAAGGTAGTTTGGAAAATTGGGTCATCAATATGTCATCATCTTGGATAAAGTAGTACCTTTAATAGTTGAACAACAGAGGGAAGAATCTGGCGTGATTCCTGTGGCGTTGTATAAGGTGATATTTCTGCTAGTGCTTTTAGCAAATCCAGCTTTCTTTCCTCAGGAAGCTGATGAGAATAAACATTAGGAGGATAGACAGATTTTATCCTCTACTAAAGCAGCTACTTAAAAAAAAAAACACTAAAGCAAGAAGAAAAACAGATTTAGAAGTCAAAATGTGAATGTTAAGGCAATGAAAATAAACAAGAGCAATTAATATATAGGCAATGAAAAAGTAGAAGTCACCTTATCAAACACAGGTATAATATGTTTGTTCAAATAACTGAGGAACTTGCTACTGGATGCACCCCTCTGCATTTAAAATTAATATGATTAGCTCAAAAATAAAAAGGCATACCACATCCAAAGCTTCTATGACACCAAAAGAAGTCCATACCAGGAAAAAAGGAAGAGCCATAAAGAGGCACGATATCAATCTGTCAATATGATCAGCATCTGAAACCTGAATTTTAAGAACCATTTAAGTTGACAGCCAATAATGACAGGAGGCAAATGCCACATTGACAATCTAGACCAGTCCATAGCATGAAGAGGAGGCACAAATTATGGCAGACAATAATCGATCCACAACACAAGTGTTTCAGAACATAATTTTTATAAATTCCTCAGAGAGAAACCATAGTGTATCACATGTCCTAATATGAAAGTGAACATTATGCACCTTCCACTAGCTAAGTATCTCATTCTTTCAACAAATGGAATCCCTATTTTAACTTAACAAAAATATTCATCCTAGCATCTAACATGCTCCCCAAAAAACAAAATATATCGCCTGCACCCTAAGCAACTCATTTAACATAACTCTTTGTTTTGGCATTTATTAACTATAAATATAAATATCCCAGCTCGGTAAAGATATTTTTTAGACCATATACCTTGAATTCCACAAAATTTCCTACTAAATCAATGTTATGCAAGATAAAAACAAAGGAAGAACAGTGGTAAATAACATACAAAAATCACATGTTGCTTCAACTTGAATTTAAAACATAACCCTCCAACTTGCCCCAAGCTATAAGTCAAGTGGTGCATAAACAGAACAAGTTATCCTTATACCCACCCATGGTAAAAGAACAAGAAAAATGGAACAGCCTCTAAGTTTTGATCACTCAATAACATTCCCAGCTTACTCTTTGCAAATGATGCAAAAATAAAATACATCAAAGCCTGACCATAAACAAAGTATATCATTTAGGTAACTAGAATGATGCCATGTTAGAAATAAAGTTCATAACTTTTCTTTTGAAGTTCTTGTTTCCTTCAATATGCTCAAGGTAAGAAGGATAATTCCATAAAACCTTAAATACCAACAAATGTGGAACTTTTAAGTCTTAACTTTACCCGGGAACTTTAAATTCTCAAGATGTTACAGATTATGTGCAAAGCACAATTCATTGTCCTGTTATTGATAAGCCAAAAAATGGAATTTTGAACCTTAAATAGTCATATCCCATATTTAAAGGTTGTGCTGCTCACAAATGCTTAGGATATACAACTACATGCAAAAGAACATACCCTAAGATAAGGTTTTCCACTTTACCAAGATACTAAAACAATATGAGGGAACTTACGTTGAACTGAGCATCTAAATCAGCCTGCCCCTCAATGATTCCAATAAGTTCTTTCATACGTTCTTCAGGAGCTTTATCTCCAAATATGCTCAAACTTTTCAAAAAATCCATAAACATTCTGAATTCTGTTCCTGTTACATCTTCTAAGCTCTACAATGACCAAAACATATTACCATCCATTTCTGAAATGACAAATCACATATGAAATACCATTCAAAAAAAAGAGCATGACATAGAGTGCTAAAGTAACAAGCATACCTTCTTTATCAAATCAGTTATATGCCGTTCCATTACCTCTTGAGGCCTCAAAAGTTCAGCTTTAAGTGGGAACACCTGAAAATGAATTTATTGGTCTCTGATTACAACCAAGCCCAGCTGCAACAACAATAATAAAGTGCACCCACACAGTCTATCTTCTAACCTTATCTTTTATAAAGGTAAGAACCTTCTCACGAATAAATTCATCAGTGCTTGGCTCATCAGCACTCCCAATGTGCTTGAATAATGAAGTTAATGAAGCTACACAATGAGGAGAATATAAGATTGACTAAAACCAATAAAGATCATGCAGACAAACATCAAAACAAATGGTGTGAGGCGGCTAGCAAGGCCACTTCAATTACAAGCTTTTAGGAATTCTTAAGAGTACTTAATTACTTAATTCACATCATATATCTAATAAATATCCATTTTCTTGTGTTTTAAAATTGATGGTGTACAAGCGAGGACATATGGCCAGATGGTAGAAAAGAGAACTTGTAAGCTCCCATGCCTAAAGTGGAGCAACAATTTCAAGAAAACCTTAAACAAGGTAATTATATATGGGAAATGGTGAGTTGAGTCCAATCTTCCCTCTGAGATGATGCCAAATAAGCACATGAATGTGCAGTTCTGTAATTAGTCCCATATAGTGTAGCATGCATGCAAATATTTTAACCCAACTTAAGAAGAAGATCAAGTTACCTTTCACATCTTGTCTCAACAATGACATGAGGGCCTTATGCACAGCATCCCGCTCTACAATCTCCTCTAAAATCATCAACAAAAACCAGCATAAGAAGCCTAAATCCGAACATCAAGAAGACAAAACAAAAACAAAAAGATCCAATTTACCAGCCGCAAGAAGTTGTACAAGAATGTCCACAATTTTTGAAAGATATTCTGGTGTATCCTTGCAGAATAGTGGCAGGCCCCTAATTGCTTGCACCCTCACCTATAAAGACAATTACACCTTCAAAAATGTCAAAATCCCACAGAGAGACACGCTACAACCCAAACAAATAACTATCAAAATTATTGTCTGTAAACCAAAAATTAGACACTCAATCTCCGCCTGCCCTCTCTCTAAAACCATAAACCCTAAATAATTCAAGTTGACAATATAGCAACATTTCCTCAGCCACCACTGCCACATATATTAATAATACAGCTTAAGATCCTCAATTGCAAGTAACAAAATTAAAAAAAAAAAAAAGGAAAAGGAAAAGAAAAGAAAAACAGAGAGAAAGGCACGGGCTAAAAAATGTGAACGCTGAAGAGTGGAGGTGGGGAAGAGAGAAAGAGAGAGAGGGACCCCGAGCTCTTCTTCCTCGATCAAATCGAGATGGGCATCAACAGCCTGGCCAGAGAGGTCAGGGAAGAACTTGAAGAAGCGTGGAATGAGCTGCGCAGCCAGTTGCTTGGCCTTTATGCTCGTCTTCGTCGCGTCAATTATACCCTCGTAATCCTTCACATTCTGCGCTGCCCCAACCCACGCAAAAAAATAATTAATTAATTAAATGAATCGATGAAAGAAAAATCAAAATCAGCAGCCACACAAATTTTTGGCCACCAAAAAAAACAAACAGAGAGAGATTAAGGGAAAAAGAGCAAAAGAAAAGAAACAACGAAAGAAGGGACCTGAGACTTGTCCTTGGATTCGCTGAGCCGCTCGCCGAACTCATAGAGCTTCGAGATGTGGTTGGCGTCCTCCTTCGCCTCACTCATTTTATTTTAGATTCGATTAACTTCCTTCGTCTTCTTTTTTTTTTCTCTTTTTATTGTTTGAATTTTCGCGACCTGCCAAGCAGCTAAGGAGAGGAAGAGAAGTTGAGAGAGATGAGAAGCTTAGCAGTGCGTGATTTTGTACACAAGTATCGTGCGTGTCTGTACACTTTTGTGTACACTGAGGGAGAAATAGAGATAGAGATATAGAGAGAGTGCGGGGGAAGACACAGAAACAAGGGTTTGATTGGCCAAAGACTCCCACTGGGAGCTGCAAGGGCAGGGCCAGACGGCATGTCACGATAACTGATACAGCGTCGTTTTAATTCATAGTGTCTTCTAGCCTCGTCGTTTCTTTGTCTCAATTATTTTATAGACCCAATTAGAGTTAGCAAAAATTAGGCCTGTACATGAACCCGTTGGATTCGTTCAATTAGACTAATTTCACCAAAATACATCAAAATTGTTAAAAATAAATTAGTTATAATTTATACTTTTAAATAAATGGCATTCAATAATTTAGTGGGGATTTTCGAAATTCAAAACCCACGATACCCTAACTAATCACTTAATAATACTAAAATTAAAAATTATATTTTATAAAGACATAAATTACTTTAAAAAATTTAATCATTTTAATTAAATCTATTTATATTTTGTATTTAAATATAATTTTTATTTTCAATAATTTACTTAAAACATAATTTTATTTATATTGTATATGTACCTTTTTTGTTGTCTAAATCTTTAAAATTTTATTATTACCTATGTACATATTTTAAAAAATTAAATTGATTAAATTAACTTAAAATTGCTAATAATAATTAGATTCCTATTATTTTAATATTGGTTCGGTTGTTGGTTAAACAACTACTAACAATTTAGTTAGAATATTTGTTTGATCCATATATACCTTTAACAAAAATCATATTTATGCTAATTAACCTAACTCTATTTATAATGATAAAAGAATTTAATTATTTATAATTCAAATACTCAAAATTTAAAAATGACTATGATCTAAATAATTTAAATTTTTCATAACTTCAAACTTGAGTAAGTAGAAATATGAGTGATTAAAATTAGGAAGCGTTAAAATTTAGATAATCCAAATATACAAATATAAATGACCATAACAAGTTGAATTAATATAAAAATTGATCTAAAATTTTAATTTAAACTAATAAAAAATTAACGTTATTCAATATATTTATTCTTATTAATTAATTTAATTTATAAATAATAATTATATTATTAATTAATTTTAAAATATTTTAAATATCATATGATCATATGATTTATTTGTGTAAATATATTAAATATTAATGATTTAATTTTTACATTTTTAAGCCTTGAAATTCTTAATTTCTTCTTTTTAATTTGATTAACTTTCTTCTTCTATTTTTTTTTCTTTTTTTCCTTTATTTTTTCTTTGGGTTTTAAAGACCTACCAAGTCTTTAAAAAGAAAAATAGAAGTTTATTATTATACTATGCTAGTAATTTCATATGTATCTAAGTAAATGTTTATTTTTTTCAATCATTTACCACTTCCATCAACAACCTCCTTTTCTTTTAATATAAAATTTATGGTATTAAGAAAGAATTTATTTTAGTATATCTACAAACTATACTAAACAATATGTATATCATATATTGATAACTTAAGAATATAATTTTAAGCAATTAAATTTAGGTTAAACCTTATTTATTTTAAACTAAGTAACCTATATTTTAAATTATAAAAAATATAATTACAATATTTTTCATAATAATTAATAACCCTTGTTAAATATCAATTAATAAAATTTGAAATAATTATAAGAATGTTGTTATAAATATTTAAAAATAATAATTGCCCATAATTATTTGAAAGCAAAGAAAAAGTTTTGGGGCTTATAAAAGTATATTATGCTAATGTTCAAGTGGCAATTTGGTGTGTGGTAGATTTTTATTGTTGTAACTTATTTCTGCAAATTTTTTTAATGTTGCAGTTTATATTTGATGTAGTATTAGAAAAAATAAGGTTAATTAAATCCAAAAAAATAAAATTTATCAAAGAGAAAGATATTGATAAACTAATATATTGATTGAAACTATTTATTCACTAAGATAATTTAGTCATTAAATTTACATATGCATTTATAACTAAAATCATTTGACTAACTAAGAAAGTATCATATCCTAAATGGAAAAATATTTAATAATTAATTAAAAAAAATATGCAACTAAATAACAAATACATAAAAACAAAAAATAAAAATTATTGAATAGTCAATATATTTTTTGAATAATGAAAATATACTTAATAACCAAGTTTTTTAAAACCCACGAAATTTTGGATTACCTATTCTATATTAGACCCCTCTACTTAGAAAAAACTTAATTGCAAGTTCAAGTAAGGTTTTGAATAAAAAAGACTTAACAATTAAGTAAAATAGATAAATATCTACAACATTAAAAGTCCTTGAAGTCCCTTATTCCTTAAGAATATCAATCACATAAGTAGATTAATTACATAAGTATTGTTATTGATTTTTTGTAGCACTTGTTAAGGACCATAATTCTTATTGTAGTAACCAACGTGAAACTAGTCCTTGTAAAGAAATACTATTACCATGTCATCTTATTGAAATAACTTATTTTTTTGTTGTTTATTTGTAGGTCTCTTGTATATCTCGTTGATAATCTTTAACTTTTGTTCCAACTTAGTTTAGATAGATTACACTTGTTCTACAATATGCTAAACTACAATATTAAGGCTTGGAATACGATGAAGTTTAATCAAATCCAAAGTATGTTACAAAAATTTAGTTTAAATAATAGAGAAAGATGACTTTTATATAATACTTAAAATGCATTATTATAGGAAAACTTTACTTGATCTAAGACAAAATTTCATTACTTGGCTTCTCTCCACAAATACTTAAAATGGGATTACTCAAGGTTCTATTGAACGACTCATTCTGACCTTTTGTGAGGGGTTAAGTTATACTACTAAATCTTTAACTTTTGTCTCACCTTAACTTGGATAAACATAAAACTTAAAGAATTTTAACCAAATGCAAAGTATATTGCAGACATTCGATTTAAACAATATAGCATTTTATTAAGTGACTTAATTTAATCATCTATCTTTAGGTGAGTTGTACTATTGAACTTTAGGGATAAATTAAACACTTCCACAAAATAATATATAAGTGACTAAGAAACATGGTGTCGCAGTAAGAGTTGATGGATTTGGGCACTCTATATAAGCATACCACCTCTTTAAAGAATAACCTAGCTACATTTGAGGCATCATAAGTTTTTTTGTAAAGAATGAAGTGACCAATTTTGGAAAACTTGTCAACAACAATAACAATAGAAACCATACTCGTTGGATATAAGGTAAGCTTAAAATAAGATCCATGAATAATTCTTTTTATATTTTTGGGAATAGGTAAAGACATATCAAGTCCGGTATTTTGTGATTAACCCTTACCTATTTGATAAATATAGCACCGTTAAGCAAATTTGTTAACATCAATCTTCAATTGTGGCCAATAATATCACTTTTAGATAGCAATAATTTTTTATCACACTTAAGATGACCTATAAGACCACTTTTATGTAAATCACAAATAATTTTTCCCTCAATGATGATTGAGGAATAAAGAATCAATTTCCATGCATTAAATAGTCATCATAGATATGGAAATCATTTGTCAACTGCCTCTAAATACATTTCTCACAAATTATTTAAAGTCCTCATCGTGTTTATGTAATTCATGGATGGATTTAAAACTTATTATCTCACTACTCAATCTGATTAATAATGACGATCTCTTACTTATGGTATTAATAACCTTATTTTGTTAACTTGTGTAAGATCGTTAAAAAGAAAACTTTTGTAAGAAAATGGATGATCTTGTATGCATATCACTATTGATTTTCTTTTGATTATAAAGATATTTTAAGGCCTATTAATTTGAGTATAAGATGAACTCATGTCATATCAGGTAATATTTCTAATGCTTCAAAGCTCTTACAATCACATAAAAAGTTTTATCATATGTGGATTAATTTTGTCAAATCTCACTCAGTTTCTCATTAAAATATATGATTGACCTTTTTTTTTTTAAGAAAGAACAACACTAATTCCAACTTTGCTAGCATCACCTTTGACTTCAAACAATATAAGTAGGGCTAGAAATGAGTAGTACATAATTTCCCCTTAATGAGGGAAAAACGTTGTTCTCAAATTTCTCTAATTGTTTTGATCTACTTGATGGTGTATGGACTCGATTATTTTTCTATCGATAGCTATAGTTTCTTAACAAAAGTTATTCTAATAATATTTTATTGGTTAATACTATAAATGATCAAATAAAAAAAAGTATTCTTAATTATGCTTTTAGTACAAAATAACTTTTTTTGTTAAGTATCATCCTCCCACCTAAAAGCTAACATCAACCTTTTTACCACTTACAAAAAATTTGTCATCCTTATACTTACATTCTCTTATCATATGGGTAGCAATAAACATCATCATCTTCAACTTCAATTACTTCTTTTACTTTATTACATTCATTATCTTTTAATGTGGCCAATAACTATAACGATGACCTATCCCATTGTACTTGTAGCAGTTGCCAAGTATAGACTTATTATAAGGATTAACATTCTATATTACAACTTTTTTAGGAAGTGATTATTTGGCTGCAGTTTTGTTAACTACTGCCTTTTTCAGTTGGCTTAATGCCTTTTATTATTTTTTTTTCTATAATAAATTTGTTAGGATCAACATAAAACTTACGAGAAGATTCAATCCTTTTTTTCTTGTAACATCATTTCATCTTTTAATGTCATATTTTTGGCCTTAAATATGATCAATAACATTTAAACACTAATTTTATCCTAGATAGCTAATTTCAATCCATCAAAGTAGTTTCAGACTTACTGACTTTCTGATTTTAACATGTTGTTCCACTCGAATAATCTAAAAAATTATATTAAGTACTCATGAACTAATCGATAGCCTAGGTTATAACGTTTATATTTTGGGAAAAGAATCTACTCATAATTTGGAATAAAACAATGTTCCTCTTAAAAGTTGTTTTATTTTATAGTCTTTAACTAGAGTTTTCCCTTCTTCTCTCTTTCAATTTTTTGCTCATTCTCACCACATAGACACTATAGTCAACAAGTTACCAATTTGACTTTTCATTCCTCATGTATCACTATGTAATCCAAGAACCTTTCAACCTTAACTAACCAATCCATAAAACTTTGAATATCTAAATTCACTATTAGATAAAAATATCTACCTTTAGCCAAAATTCATCTGACCTTTTGAGATGTTAAAGTCATTGCTATTTGTATTTAGCATAATTTAAGTATTTATCAAAAACACTATCATTATCATTAGAATTTCCTATATAATCCTAAGGCATATACAAAAAACATTTCTTCCTTAAGATCAACCACACAAGTTTGACGCTCAAGCAAATTTACAGGAACTAGTCAAATAAAAGGTTAACTGTAAGCAAAGTCTTCGATCTAATTCTTTTTGGCTTTCTAGTTCCTATTGGCACCTCACACTTAAAGAGCATGCACCTCTCTCTAACCTCCCACTTAAAGAGCTTTGAGTCAAAAACTAATGACTTCTACTCTATGTTTCAATCAATCAAAGCTCTAACCAAGGTTTTGTAATGCTGTCTCTTGGTTATGGATGGTTGACCAGATGACTTGCATCCCTTAATCTTTGTTAGTAGGATGTTTGCTACTCCTTCCATTTCATGGTGACATCAAATTAAGGGAGACCCATTCTAATAACACTTGACATGTCATTAGCAAAAACAAGCGTAATCCTTAATTGAGCCTAAGAAACAAAATTTTTCAAAGAGAAAGATAATGATAAAACTGATGTCTCAATTAAAAGTGTTTATTCACTAGGATGATTTAACCGTTAAACTTACATATGCATTTATAACTAAAATCATCTTACTAATGGGAAAAATATCGTAACTCAAATGGGAAAACACTTTAATAACTAATTAAAAAATATCTAACTAAATAAAAAATACTTAGAAAATAAAAATTGCCAAATAGTCAGCATAATTCCTAAATAATGGAATCATACTTAGAAACTAAGTCTTATAGAATTTTTTTTTGGGCTTTTAATAGCCCCTCCAATTCATGAAATTTTAGGCTACCTATTTTACATTATTAATGTAAAAGATTTATGCAATAACTTTTTTATCACTGTGTGTTTTATTATTGTCACATTGGGGTTCTCTAACATTCAAGCTAAAGTTCACTTACACTCATTTATAATATCATATAAATGAATTTGTTTCAAGACTTAATGGTGTGTAAAAAAGGTTTAGGTTTAATAAATTTCCTTTTCATATTGTGTTGTTTTGCTCTTACATTATATATTGACTATTATTATCATCCAATAAATTATTATTGTATTGGAGTTTGTGATAAATAATGTATTTGAGTATGTGGGCAATAAATATGATAAAATAGGTCTAATATAGGAAGTTGATATGTATGAACCATAAATGTGTGACATTATTATTACTTTAAATGACATGCCTAACCATTAATGTTGGTATTTGATACTTTATATTAAAAGGTAGTTTTATGTAGAGAAAGAGAAAAAAAAGGTGTATAAAGAGGAAAGGTAGAATGTTTAGGTGTAGTAAGCCTTTGTTATTCCTTTTATGTAATGTCTCTTAGTAAAAGAGTCATTCCAAATAATTTGTCATAGGTATAATTAATTGGATTGTGAGATGAATATAGGTGAAATTTGTGATAGAGTATTAAATATAACATTTTCAATTGTATGATGTAATTTCTCGCACAATAAAATTTTTTTCTTTTTCTAAATGTAGGCAAAAATTTATTAAATCACATAAGTTTCTCTATGTATGCATTTCATCTTTATCATTTTTTCTATTAAATTTGATGTATGTATATTTATAATTATATTTCAATTTTTTAGGCATTTGTAGAATCTAAATTGCCAATAACTATATTTGAGGAAGAGGCATTTGACTAATTATGTGCAATTGTTTAATGAATGTGTTTATAAAATCTCAATATTTATCCATATGAGTAAATGAGTTTTTTCCTAGATTATTTTTTGTTTAAGAAGAGTATTTGTCAAGTGACGTTATCTTCAAGAATGTTGATGACTTTTTATGTCATAGAAATTACTTATATGTTTTGTTGTTCTCAATTTAAGAAGTATTTATAATAAATTTCTAAAAGGGTATGTGCCTTTTTTTAAAAAAAAATTTCAATTATGACTAGGAAATATCTATTAGTCAAAGTCAATTTTTTTGTTTCATTTTAAACAACAAATGCTACCAAATTTAAATTAAATTATCCTAAATGTAAATTTCTCTTTCAAGTATTGCAATTTATCAAACTTCAAAAAATTATTTTCAAAATTAGATAATATAATAAGAAAGGGAACTTAACTAATATAATTAATTAATGATAAAGTTCATTACACAATATATAGAAAGTATGTGGTGACCATGTTCATAATATTTTTGTAATTTAAGATTGAGTTTAGATGACATGAGATACATTTCTTGAGCTATTAAAGGTATCATAGCTAACCCATAAGGATCTAAGAACATTTGGGCATCTAAATTTATATGATTTGTATACAAGTATGTTTTATGGGCAACATAAATGATGAATTTTATCTATATAGTGGTTGCTCTAGACACATGACATCCAAAAAGTAAATGGTAAAAAGACAATATTTAAGAATAATGTCAAAGATAAAATTATTGACGTGGGTAAGATAAATAAGAGAATGTCCCTAATGATTAACAATATTTCACTTATCAAAAGATTGAAATTTACTTTATTAATTATTTTTCAATTGTGTGATAGAGGCTATAAGATATCAATTAGGCAAATGCTTGTCATGTCACTAATTCCAAAATAAATGATCCTTTATTTATTATTAAGTGGTTAAACTATAAGTATATTATTGATTTACACACTTTAGCTAACCAAGATGTTGAAAGCTTTACCTCTGTTAATAAAGAATCATTGATATGGCATAAAAGCTTAAGTTATGTAAGTATAAAGCAATTATCAAAACTCAACCAACATAATTAGGTAGAAGGAATATCTTTCAAAACTAAAAATTGAGAAAGACAAGGTGTATAACGTATGTCAAATGGGTAAGTAAAGTAAGAGATTTTTTAAGAATAAAGGGGCAATATCTACTACTAGAACCTTATAGTTAGATGGTAAGTCATATACATATGTCAAAGTAGATGATTATAATAGATTTGTATGAGTTACATTCCTAGCTCACAAGAACAAGTGTTTAAAGACCTTTGAGAACTTTTATAACTAGGTCTAAAATGATAAGGCAAATTATGTCGCTTTAATTAAAAGTGATCATGGTGGTGAGTTTGAAAGTGCATGCTTTATGAATTTCTACAATTTTCAAAGTATTTTTTAGCTCTAAGAACTCGATAACAAAATGGTGTAGCTAAAAGGAAAAATAAAACATAGCAAGATATAACTATAATCATGTTAAATAAATTTAACCTTCCTCAATATTTTTGGGTAGAAGCAATCCAAACTTGCAAAGACCTTTATGATTTATGAAATAGGAAGAAGTCTAAAATAAATTTCTTACGAATCTTTAGTTGTAAGTGTTTTATTTTAAACACAAAAAATAATCTAGGCAAATGTGATTCTGAGGTGGATAATGACATCTTTTTGTGATATTTTTCTAGTAGCAAGGCATATAGAATATTCAACAAGAAGTCTTTTGTTATAGAGGAGTCCATACATATTACATTTAATGAAGTTAACCATTTTTTTCCTTGAAAGAAATAATGAAATGACCTTATAGATACAAACAAATGCTTGAAGAAGGAAAATGAATCATTAAGGTAGCAATATCATTTTAATGATGTTAAAATTAGCAAAATGAACAACCTAAAGTGAATGAGTCCAACCTTTCACAAGATGGCAACCTTTTTAGAAATCTACTATTCTTTTTATTCTTATGCCCTAAATTCTTCAAATTTCCATAAATGCTTTGAAATCAATGTTTCTAAGTCATCAATATCTTAAACTTATAACTTATGGAGTTAAAAAGGTGATCTAAATTGAAGAGAAGTAAGTTTAAACCAAGGAAATTGAGTTTGATTTCATTTAGAACTTGAAGTGTCACCTCTGCTCCTTTTCCCTTATTGATGTTGTTAGCAACATCAACACCAAAGCCAAAAGTCACCCTTGACTTCTCTCTTTCCATCAAGATCTTCATCACTAACAATATCATATGTTTTACCCACTCTAGTGACGAATCCTTTAACCAACAATCCAAGTTAACCTTTAGCAAATAGAGTAAAGCATATGGCAAAGAGGAAAAAAATTGTTTAACTGGCTTCTCCATCTTCATCTAAGACCTCCATCTTTAGTAATACCACCTACAACTTCACCATATCCTCCCTTACCTCAAATGGCAACCATAATAGGTCTCTCATCATCCTTACAAAACTTTGATTCCTTAAGGTACTATAGTTAGAGGTCAACAAGATGCTTAAAAAATGGATCAAATTCATCACTTATAAATGTGAATTATACACTAAGATGCTTAAAGTAGTTTTTGCTAATACAGAGGTCAATAAGTGATCACTTCTTAACTAAATGTAAAGGAATTTAAAATCACACCTAAAGTAGTTGTAGATTATTTGAATTCGTCTTTGGAGGGTGGTAATTTTGATTGGAGAAATTCTTAGAATTTAAGGAAGTTTAATCCTCAAGAGAAATTAGAGATAATGTTTAAAGTTTTAATTGATTGTTAATAGGAAAATGTCAATATCGAGAAGTCTTTTAAAGCTTTTCCCTTACCTATTAAGTCTAGGATAATGCAAGGAATTATTTTTTGCAACATCAATTTAAGAGGTTAACATTATGACTACTTGAAAATTCCAAATATGTGCATGCTAAAATATATTTTAAAGAATGAGAAATTCAATTTGCCAAAGTGAATGATAAAAGTGCTTAAGAAGGCTAAAAAAGAGATAGTAAGGAAATCCTCATATGGTATGCACTAAGCCATCTTTTGTTGAAATTAGGAGTTCTTATTACTGGTAAGGTCACTTCACATCTTTATGAGGATAAGTACTTCAAGATTACCATCCTTAAGCAGATGAGATTGGTTAAAAGTCAAGGAAGATGATATGCTCTTTCAAAAGAACCCAAACCAAGAACAACAACATCCAAAGCAAGTCCATTAGCTCTTTCTCAAACTCCCAATGCTACAAATTTGCCTTCATTGACTAAGAAATTTAAAGAACTCAAGCAAAACTTGCATGGCCTTCAAGATAATATTAATGAGATTCGAGTTAAGCTTTAAGGTTATATGAAGGAAATAAGGGAGACTATGGGATAATTCTTAGATTTCTATGAAAAAGAAGTCCTTCAAATGTGAGCCCCAAGAAAAGGAAGCAATGAACGTTTGATTTTCAGTTTTTAATGAAGCGAAGCGATTTAGATGATTGATGACCATGTTAATTCTTTGGACATGAATATTTGACGATTTTAATTTACTTTCTTTTTTCTTTGAATGACTACACTTATATTCTTGATATCATGTCTTATGCTTTGATAGTTATGGTATTTAGTTCTACTCGATTAATCATAAGTTATTGTTAAGTTCATTATGTTAATGTTTTAATGTATGTTATAATACTTGCTTCGATGTGCTTATTAATTAATCAATGTCATCATGCTTTGATATTTTCTTGAGTTTATGGGTTAATCAATAGGTTTGTTCACTTGCTCTAATTGCATTAACATAAAGGAGAGCATACATTTATAAGGTGACATTGCATTTAGTTCTTGTTTTTTTTTTTTCTTTTCACCATTAAACAATCAAAATGGTCATCATTAAAAAGAAAGAGATTGTTAAGACTCTTGTATTTATTAGAATTATATATGATATTCTTTACATTTTGATGTATCACTTATACTTGATTGATAACAATTTATTTAAATTATATTTTTATATTTTAATTAATTGATTGACAACTTGTTGAGTTATATATGAAATTCATGCTATTTTAAATTTAAAGTGAGTCAACCATTTACAATGATCGTGCAGTTTCTGTTAAATCACTATATTTTTAAAAAAGAATTGAATGGGATCTTGATAAATTTTACTGGAAGATGGAAAGAATCATAGTGATTCAAGGTTGACAGAAATTTAAGACTGATCAACTGATCATGTTGAGCATACAACATAAAAACAATAAAAGAGAAATAGAAAGAAAACAGAAAATTTGGGTTGGCCGACTAAATCAATGTTTTCGATCGACTAACTAGCAAGGAAGAGTCAAGCTGTTAGTGCAAAAAGAAACAAAAATTCAAAGCAATCAGCCGACCAGGCTGGTGGTAAATTGAGATAGGTGAAAGATATGAAGTGCAAAGTGTTGAATTAAACTTCTTGAACTTCGATCAAAGCCGATTCACAAAGAAAAGAAGACATGAGTTCGAAGAGCATAGATGATCTTTGATGGAGAAGCCTTCCAACCCATTATTTAGATAATTTTCTAACATCATTAAGGTTTATATGCCAGACCATGCTTATCTACTAAAAAGTGCTATCAAGGTATCTAAGCATTTTTTTCGGCGGTCTCTACAATTACCATAGCACCCAGCAACCTAACCCTGCCATTGATCCAAGGCTCTTTTAAAGGCTTTGAAAAGGTCATGCCCCCAATTTGGTGGCAATATGGAACCCTAACTCTTTTTTTATAATCTCAAAGGCTCTTAAAGGCTTTCAAAAAGTCACCCTGACCCTAACTTTGTCATTCATCCAACTTTAACATTTTTTATAATCTCACCACTTCGTTAGTTTTATTAACGAAATCCTAACTTATATTTTAACCAATGATGATGTAGTGTCTAGGTAAACTTTACCTTATAAATTCGTTTATGGGGCAATTGTTTTCTTTTTTTTTTTTTATTAAAAAAAATCTAAAACCCAAAAACTGACCCCACCACACTAACTTGACTATTAAACACACAACTAACCAGAAACAAACATCATCGCAGATCTTAAGAAAACGGAAATGGTAGTTTAAACCAAATGCACGATGTCGTTTACAGAATTTTCAGCTGCAGCTAATAACAAGTTTGTAGCAACCTGGTGAAATGCTAGTAGTTTAAATCAAGGGTTTTATTAGTAAGATTATAGAAGTGGTGAAATTTTAAGAGAAATTGAAGTTTGATGATTTATTTGTATAAAATTAAAAATAAATGATTACAATAAAAATAAGTGATAAGTTATGTTAATTATCTCGATTTAGATATTGTTGCACCTTTTACGGCACAACTCCATTCCTGTTTGATCATGCTTATTACGGGATTTTGGAGTCTAAATTGGCCTTGTTGGCCTCAGACCAGTCCTTGTTTTTGGACACACTGTCCAAGCAGCTAGTTTATCAACTAGGAAAAAATAAACAAGTATTTTTCCAAGCATTTTCTTTAGCCATGAAGAAGATGAGTGCAATAGGCGTGAAAAGAAGACCCAAACATGGAGAGAAAAGGAAAGATTGCACCATGCATTCTGCTTTATTTTTTTTTTTCACTATTTGTGTTTATGATTTTTTTGTTTAATCTAGTATTGGGATTTCCCCTTTCATTCTGGTGTTTGGTTTTAATTGTACATGAGGCTTCCGCGAATGGTGAGTTTGAATGGTTTTTAGCAGAGATCGACACTATCCTCTGCAATATTTGCCTGCACTACATAGAATGGTTGAGAAAATTTTTACACATGATTTTGATGTTGGAAAGTAGTATGGCAATACCATGTTAGCTTTTCCTTAATTGTGACAGTGATCCCTGTCAAATTGACTTCTCCTTGCAAGGAGATCTCGAAAACTACACAACCATACAAGATCTGAGTCTGTTGGCCCATTTCTTGATAAGTTCATTAATAGCCTATTGGTTCATGCCACTAACCAAAAACGTAGATTTAAGGGAAAATGCATTGCATTGCACGCGAGAGAATTTTAGGAACAAATTCCACAAACCTGTGCCCACATTCATGGAGCAGCTTATTATATTAGATTTTGAAGCGAGCTGAGCCTGATAAAACGACGTCACATTTCCAGAAATCAATGTGAAATTAAGGAGGCATTTTGGAACTTGATAACGCATTTCCTTCAGCTTAACTGCAGTGTTTCTCTGAAACTAAAAAATTAGTTACGTATCTTGGTCCAAATTATTAAATTACTATTGCTATCTTTGTCCCTAGTCAGCCACAGACACGGGCAATCTGCTTGTGACCATTGAAGCATTATAACTTGGGTGTTCCTGACATCAATGGACACCGTCCTGAGTAGTACAATTTCCCTAATTTATAAGTAGTTCCATATGTGTGATGCCCAATGCTAGTGCCAAAATAGAGTATCATGACTTCTTTTTTATTTTATTTTTTTTCCTTTTGATCCATTAAAAGCCCCTACGGACTTTGGGCTACATGTTTCACTAAAATGGTCACCTTCTCCAGAACACACCTGAGGCAGATGGTAATATCCAGAAACTTACCCATGAACTGATCTTGGATATAGTGGCTAACTCTCCTTGCATTTATCCACAAAGACATAAGGAGGGACTGAAAACAGATGATCGACTCTCAATTTAGCAGACTCACCGCTGACGAGTTGCATAGCTTGCACAGCCATTTTCTTTTCCAGGAGCCTAAATCATCAATCAGTAAAACTTCAGCCAGGCTATCTGCATCCTTCAGAAATGAGCTCCTATGACTCCGTTGAAAGGATTGTTACTGCTGCAAATACAGCTTCTTTTGCAAAAGGCAAAATCTTCCTGTAGCATTAAATGAGAAGTAAAAATTGAGAACAAAAATCTTGAACAAACTCTCCACCACAATTCTGACATACACTGATATCTCAGAAACCAAAAGACCTACAAGCAAGTAGTCTTAGACTTACACATCTGCTTTTCTCAAACTAATGAATGCCGAGATTAGATTCTTGCACATCTCCACAAGAGGGCTGCCTCTCATTTCATCCTTGGAACTGTGTATTCTTCCAGCACTTTGAGAGGATGACAATGACAAGTGAGCCTGGCAAAAATAATGGGTAAGCAAAATAGAAGCAAGAATATTGCACAAAAAAGGAGCAAGTATATTACTGCTATAAACAGTACCCCAGAACTTTCAACTTCTCATAATAACACTCACTGTGAGTGCATTTACCTCTAATCCTTTATCACAAAACCCACTTTCTAGATTACGTCTGATGTTTGTAAACCAGAATGCTCCTGCTGTTGAAGACTACAGATACGGTGTAATCTACAGCACAAATAGCCAAGGATCCTGAGCTCCACTAACACATTTCAGATAAAGTTTGCCAATTTTATTCACCAATCACATTAAATAATGTGTTTTTTTACACTTCAAAGTGAATTCATGAACGTATCATGCCTTCAAAGAGAATGTGACACCAACATGTTTGTGGAATGGTTGCTTAGGAAGGCCAATAAGAAAACAGAGATCTACTAGTACTACCCTCTAAGTGTCCCTACTCTCTTAATCTTTTAGATAACAGTTGAAGAGATACAAACCAAACTAGTAAGCAAACAAACTATAAGAGATTTTAACAGGGAAATCAGCATGGATCACATAAATAACTTGAAATTTAATACCATGAATGTATATAAGAACCAAAAAAGGATTAGGTATTGTAAACATAGCAAATGCAAGCATAAATTCAAGACTAGGTGAATGTATTATTTTAAAGTGTGGAGAAAACCAAACACCATCACCTGAAAAGCATGTGCTAGGAGAAGCTGAACCACATTGCCACTAATCTTTTTGACCATGTTTCTTGTGCTGGTAATATTTGAAAAGGACCTTAAAACCCCACTCAATGTTGTATCCTTTAAAAAACCATTGGACTTCCGAGTACGAACAGAGGGCTGAAGACACATATTTCACTTAGGTCAGAGAAGCTTTTGTGCAAAGGCCTCACTATGGAGTTTGTGCCCAAAATAAGGTCAACAGTTCACCTACCTTGGCAGTATACTTTGAAAAATATAATAAAATAATTTCCAGCTTCCACTTGGGATGATTTAAAATCTGCAAATCATCCTTAATTAGCAGGGAAACATTATAGCTAACTTTGATCAATGACTTCACCATAACAATCATTTCACAGCCAACAGTAAAGTACTTGAATCACCAAGAACCGAGTGGAAAATGAAATAGAAACTGAAAATGGGCAGTAATCACATTATGAATTGACAAAAAACATGAAAACAACAGAGAAAACTCCTTACATTTGAACAAAAATTTGAACTTTCACCTTGGAAATCACCTTACAGGTAATACAAACAATACCTTAAAGAATGGAGACAACATATCCGTGTCATAGGTTATCTCATCAAGAATTATCTCCACCAAGGGGGTTCTGAACCAAATAGCAGCCTTGAGTTTAGTTGAAACAATCAAATTATGATAAGAACTATCATATCAACAAGACAAATCAGCACCTTACAGCATCAGCTCTTGTGGTACAACCTTGCATGTCACCTTTCTTCCTTGACATATCAAGTTCCATAATCTGACAAAGACAACAGAGTCAGAGTTTAATCAAGTAAATGATTATGAAGCTTCATTAACCAAAGGATCCATATAAGGACTTACCATTATCAGAATGTTTTGCATAGCAGCACAAGTATTGCTTCGTACTTCAAGTGAAGCAATTGTGACATAAGTATCTTCATTTTGAGCTGGTTTTGCAGTGGCATTATCTGAAAGATTATGACCATCACAAATTTGGCCAGAAACTGGACATAGTCCACAGAAGATTGACAAGCAATCCTTTATCAAGCTCTTGTAGTTTACTCTTCTAGAACTCTGCAAAATATATACAAAAATATGAAAAAAATAAATAAAAATAGCTCCATCTCTTTTGTTCTCTGAACAGTTGGTGAAAAGAAAATGCCATTGTGCTGTAGGACTAAGTTTTTAGTTTAATGACAAGGAGAAATCCTGGTTTACAGGGTACACACACTTGACCACTACACCACACAGCAGAAGTACAAAACTTGTTAGAAAACCTAAGGCATAAGTTGACAAGATACCAGAAGCATGCTGAGCAGGGACTCCCTTACAAGCATCCAGTTCATGGTTTCTGGAATAAGAAATCAGGTTATTATATCCTGCACAAATGAAATAATGAAAAGCATAAGACAAAGTTATGAGGCCTTTACCCTCAAAGGCTCTGTTACGGAGCAAGAAATCCGCTTCAAGAACACTGACAAGATATTGAAACAGCAACATGTTGCCCAGTGACTGAAACAAAATCATATAAGAACAATACCTAACAACTAAGTAAACATGAGATGTGTATCTCAGCTTCACTAAGCTAAACATCGAACTAGGTTTCTAATCTGTGCACAAAGATACAGAAGTGGAGTAACCTTGGTTTCTAATGCTTCATGGTTTGCCTCATTAACCACTTTAGCAAGGTTTTGTATTAACAGCTGGAAGTCCTGAGATGCAAATGTAAGCTAAAAATTGTCAACCTTGACACATGAAAAAGCATTTATTAAGAACCAAAGAACAAGAATAAGTGTATCCTAAAACAACAAATGGCTCTGAAACTAGTTTATGATTGCACACCTAATGCAAAAAGTAAAATCATAAGAGATAACTGTAATGGATCATAAAACAATTCGTTAACACTCTATGGTAATCCCAGTGTTCTGATTGTACACCTAATGTAAAAGATAAGATCATACAAGACAAGGGTGGTGGATTATAGAACATTTTGTTAACACTCTTGTGTTAATCGAAGAGATTAATTCCCATTCCTCTATCAAAAAGCATGAAGAACACAATGAATGAACTGTTATTCACAAGAACAACACATAATAAAGGGGAACAAAAGGCAGATTTTGACAGACAGATGAGTGAAGTGGCCCACTAGAGCTAATCTGAGTGGCTTCTCTTCCATCCAAAGCAACATCCAAAGTAAAAACCAAAGGCCACCAAACCTGCAATGCAACAAAAGGGAAAGTGAAACTCATCATTTCCGCAACACAGAGGCAATACCAAATTATGTGGATCGGATAGAAACAACACTTGAAAGAAAATATAAAAGACAAATAAGAAAAAAAAAAACTTTAATCGGTACCTCCTCGTCTGCCTTCAGCACACAAGAATCTGATTTTCCATTTTTGGCCAAAAGTGATTGGGCTGGTGGAAAACGCTACCATCAAAATAAAAGCCAAATAATTTTTTAAAGAAGTTAAAGGTTTTCAAATACAATCCTTAAGCATGGAAAATTAATCATAAAAGAACTACAAGTAAACAAAAAAGGAATGAGGAAAAATGCAAAATTAAAAGTACCGTATCTAAGTCGATTAGAAGGCGGAAACTTTGGGTCATCAAATCCAGACTCATCCCAGCATTTAGGATTCCAAACACCGCCTCCCTTATTTTACTACATCACCACCACACGCACGCACGCCAACCCAGAACCAAAAAAAATAAAAAATCCTAATATGAAGTATAAATACAACGAATATATGGAGTGCGAAACAAAGTGAAAATGTGGAGATACCTAGGAGGAGGAGGAGGAGGAGGAGGAGGAGTTGCGGTATCCGAAACAAGGTAGTCAGCACGAACAGCTTGAAGAAAAGCAATCCCTGCAAGGATTTCAGATTTTGAATCAATTCAATTTAAGAAAAAAATAACAATAATAACAATATCCGCATGCATCTGTCTATGCGCGCGCGCGCGCCTGTATGTCTGTCTTTCTTAGGGTTTTATGGGGGACAAAACAAAGAAAGTGGGGCGGGAGGAGGGGAGAAAGTTGTAATACGGACGGTGGCCGTTGGCGTCATGAGTGTGCTTGGCATCGGCGGCGTCGAGGATTGCTAACACGTTATCCTCCGCGCCTCCTCTGTTTCTGCTTGAAGACATCTTTCTCTCTCTCTCTCTCTCTCTCTCTCTCTCTCTCTCTCTAGACTACCGCTGCTAAGCCGGAAAAAGATGTCCTGCCAAACACCGAAAGAGATTTGTGTGAAAGAATACCAAGGAGAAGGAAAATAATTTTTTAATTAATTATTTGAAAAAGTTAAAAATAAATAAAAAATGATAATATAATATTTTTGACTGAATACCGCGAGAAAATGGAGGAATTTTTTATTTATTTATAAAACTTACGTTTATATCATTATGTACAGGCTAATGTATAATTTGAATTAAGATTTTAAGGTTAGGAGAGGTTACAAAAGAGAAATCAAATTGTCAAGAGGGATGCAAGGAAAAAAGAGGAGCCACGGTATGCTAGTGAGTAAGTAAGACAGTAGACTCCTCTTCCTACGCTAGCACACAAACAAAAGTACACAAAAAAAATAAATAAATAAATAAATAATTGACTAAAGTTAGCGACCCTAATTGGATAATTTCAAGATTATTCATCCACGTTGACAAACTCATATATAAGTTACTAACATATATATATATATTGTAATTTTTTTGTTTTTTCGGTTGAATACTAGAAATAACTTTCATTAATGTATCAAATCCTTACACAGCAACTGAGATAGATCAATAGGGAGATAGATAATCAACCCAATCTAGCGGACATGTCCGCAATCTACTATTCCTAGCTACCCAATCTGCCACCAGATTGGCTTTTCTGTAGATAACAATTAAGCTGGCATTAATCAGCTCTTGATGCTGCCAAGTAAGCTGCTTCTGTTCGTGCGTAAGCCTCAGCAACTAGGGCTGATGGGAACCTCAAATGTGCGGTATGACCATCGACTATAGACCTCGCTGGTCCAACTTTCCCAATGGATCTTGCTCTCCTCAACTCGCCGTCCCCACCCAAATTGTGCCAATTTGCTGTTAAGTTTCCCATAGAAGCCTCTGGGAGACTTGAAGATTGTCATGGCACATGTTGGAACTGCAGTGGCTACTGCCTTGATAAGTGTCTCCCTCCCTTCCAGCAAGAGAGAGAAATTTTGTTTTCCAAGTAGCCATCTTTGTCTCCACCTTTCCATTATAAACTGTAAGGTTTGCCCTCTGGATTGCACCAGCTTTATGGTTAGGCCCAGGTACCGCTCATTGTTCTCCAATGGCTTCATTCCCCGCAGCTGACAAATGCCTGGTCTTAATTCTTCTGGGACATTGGTGCTAAATTGCACCCCAGATTTTGATTTGTTTATGGCTTGCCCCGAGGCCCTACAATACATATCCACTCGTGCCATTAGAGCCCTCGCTTCCTGTATCGATGCCTCTCCAAGTAAGAGGGTGTCATCGGCCAAAAACAAGTAAGAAAGCACTCGATAAAGGGGCCTAATTCTCAAACCAGTAAATTTCCCTGTTCGCTACAACTTCACAAAGATTCCATGACAACACATCAAAGACTGGGAGGAAAAGAAAAGGAAATAAGGGATCCCCTTGGCTCAATTTGAAAGGAGAGGTGGACATGTCATTGATAACAATCTGGAAAGTCAACGCGGTAACACATTGTACCACCCATTGGGATCCATCTCTGTGTAAATCCAAGCTTCCCTAGGACTTGATCCAAGAAGCTCCATTCCACACAATCATGAGCCTTATGTAAGTCAGGTTTAATAGCCACGTTTCCCTTTCCAGCCCTCTTATTCTTAAATCCAAGCTTCGCGGGCTACTAATATGTTGCCTTGGATGGAGCGGCCTGGCACAAATGCATTTTGAGATGGTGAAATGATAACCTATGGCCACGGTTTCAATCTATTTACCAAAATCTTTGATATGATTTTGTATAGGAAATTGCAAAGGCTTATCCATAGATAATTATTGATGCGCTCTAGATTTGTGCATTTAGGAACTAGCACAATTGCTGTCAGATTCAATTCCTTAAAGCATATAGACATTCCTTGAAAAAACTTTTGACTATAGTTGTGACATTGGGTTGCATAGCGTTCCAGTATTTACGAAAAAACAAGCCAAGAAACCCATCTGGTCCAGGTGCCTACATACCTCTGAGCTGGAAAGTCGCTTCCCTTATCTCAATATCCTGTTATCGGAGTTTCAAGTGCTTGGTTCATCTCTTCCGTGACTATTGGAGGAGTAGCTGCCAAGACTTCCTCCGTTTGCTCCAGCCTCTGACTTGTATACAACTGTTGGAAGAATTGATTTATCCTAGTCGTGAACTGATCGGCATCCTCAATCCACCGGCTATCTCGTATTCGAAAATTTTGTTTAGGCTCTCGCCGTTGCATAACACTTAAGAAGAAAAAAATGGGTGTTGCGGTACCCATACTTAAGCCAGTTATTCCAATACCGTTGTTGCCAATACAATTCCTCAAGTTTCCAGCACTGATCAATTTCACTGAGCAAAGTTGCCTTTGGTTCTCTTGTCGCTGCTGTAGCAGGAGCTTCATGTATGTTCACAAGTCTGTGCTTGAACATCTCAATTTGGTATTTTGAATTTCTCACCGATCTCAAGGCCCACATTTCAAGTAATTCCCAGCAGTTCTTCAGTTTGCATCTCAAGGCATAGCTAGAAGAGCCCCTCACATCGGAATCCCACCCATTCTTGATCATTTCAGCACAACCATCAATATATGTCCTTTTAGCTTCGAACTTAAATCCAGGCTTTGGATGCCTTGTGAGGGTATTTGTAGTTAAAATAATCAGATTGTGATCGGACCCATCCTCAGCTCCTGGATAAGACTCACATTCTGGTATATATCTCTCCACTCAAGGTTCGCCACCACCTGGTCTAGCTGCTCTCAGCCATTTGCTCTACCAGCTTGGCGATTGGTCCAAGTGAATTGATGTCCTGTGAAGGTTACGTCAATTAGGGAGCATTCTGAGAGGAAATTGACAAAGGTCTCTCGATCTTGGTTGTTGACCAACTGTTTGCCTTACTTTTTCATTGCCTCCATTAGAGAGTTAAAATCACCAACGCATATCCAAGGCCGCATTGGCCTCTGTTATACGGATTTGATAGCATCCCACCACACCTTTCTGTTGGAAATGTCAAAATCCCCACACATGTTGAGAAGCCATGGTTCCAAAACCTCTAGACTTTGACAGGTAAGATGAATGAAGTTCTTAGATTGCTTCAAAATGTGGTTAGTTACCTCATATTGCCACTATAAAGCCCAATCATCTGGCTTTGCCTATAGGTTTAATATATTTTCTCCGTTTTACCATGCTTCTACCTTGCCTCAGATAAGAAGACGATAGATGGATGGTGCTTTTAGGTGAGCTCACGAGGAGCTCGAGCTGCTGGGGCTTACCCGAAGCTCTGATAGTTTTAGGCTAAAAGTCTCAGTGGCAGTCATGTAGGTGTAGGCCAGCCACCATCGCCATTTCCATAACCTTTGCTATTGCATTATTCTTGTCCTCTTGTGTCTCTTAGGCTTTCTCTTTTCTTGCCACTGACGTTTGTGAACAAGCGGGATGTCACGGATGCATAAGTGTATACTCACGACCGTGTAATACTTTACTTTCCCTGCCCTTTTTACAAAAACTAAGTCAACCTTTCCCCTTGTACGGTGAAAAAAGTTTGAATTACAAGAAAAAATACTAAAGAAAATGATTAGGAAAAAACAATATAATATTATATTTTAAAAAATATAACTTAATTAGATTTCTTTCACGTTTGGAGTCAACTCTCTTTATATACAATTTTACCTTTTAAATGAATAATTATAATTAATCTAATATAATGACTATATTTATAATTCTAAAAAATTTTACAAAAATCTCTATAATTCTATATAATCAAGAGATGTTACAAAATATTTTAAAATTTTAGTAGTCTCTTCATACTTTAAGATTATAATAAGTCATTTTAGTACCTTTTAGAACGTTTCACTCTCTCCCACTTAATTTTTCGACACTTTCGTCAAGTCCTCTTACTCTTAGAATTGTTGTCAAAATTGCTACAAATCTTCCTTGGTCTCTCATATCACTTCACTCTCTAATAATTTCTTTCACTTGATCAAGTATTTAGTACTTAGGGGTGTACCATATTTTCGAACGATCTGTTTGATGTAGAAAATCCCAAAAAGACTAGCTTAGGGACCTAATGCACATAAAGAATCAAAAAATAACTGGGAAAGTTAAACCAAAATTAAATAACATAAACCTTAGACCCAACATTCAAAAGAACACAGACTTAGGGTATTTAAGAAGGATATGGATGCCACACTCCGAAAAAGACAAAAATTAGGAGTGATGAGTCGATTGAAACGCTACAAGAAAAAATACCTCTTAATAAGTTTCTTAGTTCTCAAAAGAACTGAGAGAGAAAATCCTTACTTTCTATTTCACTCAAAATTGTCTAATCTCTCAGAGCTTACAAAAGGTGTTTATTTAATAGGCTAAGATAGTAATCTTAAAGCGACACAAATTTCTACTTAGTATAAATCTTTATTTGGAGAAATTCCTAATAATGGACAAATTTCAACATAGACAATAAACTTCTATTTAAGAGTGAATGTTATTACTTAGTATGAGTCATCAAGTACTTTAATTATATTAATTAGGCCTCTACATTTTGTTAAACTTGAATTTGCACCATTTGAAGTTTGCTTGGCCTAAATGTCCTCAATCAGCCCATTTATTGCTTCTTTAATTTTTTTGGCTCTAGCTTGTGTTATTGGACCTTCTGTAATGTGCAATAGATCTCTTGCATCCACAAAAGCTCTAGTTTGTGTTATTGAGCCTTCTGAAATGTGCAATGGATCTCTTGCATCCATTGGAGCCTTCCACCCATCATCTCTACAGTTCTCATCATTCCCCCTCTTCTCAAAAGGATTCGTCCTCGAATCATCACCTACATCAAAAGGGGAAAGATCAGAAACATTAAATGTTATACTCACATTCTACTTACTGAGAAGGTCTAACTTATAAATATTGTCATTAATTCGTGCTACAACTTTAAAGGAACCATCTCCTCTAGGTTGTAGCTCTGAACACCTATGAGTTAGGAATCGTTCCTTGCGCATATGCACCTAAACCCAATCACTAGGTTTAAACACCATCCTCTTTCGTCCCTTGTTGACATAGGATGCGTATTGCTTAGTTCGTTTTTCAATATGTTTCCGCACCTTTTCATACAATTTTTTTATCATGTTAGCCTTGTGTTCACCATTTAAGCTGACATACTCATTGAAAGGTATTGGTACCAAATCCAAAGGAGTCAACGGATTAAAACCATATACAATTTCAAATAAAGAGTAACTAATAGCAAAATGAACACTCCTATTATACGCAAAATCGACATGTGGTAAACAATATTTTTATGTTTTCAAATTCGTTTGAATAATAGCACACAAAAGAGTAGAAAGAGTTTGATTAACCATCGCAGTTTGCCTATCAGTTTGTGGATGACAAGTAGTTGAAAACAATAGCTTAGTACCTAACTTACCTCATAAAGTCTTCCAGAAGTAGCTTAAGAACTTTGTATCCCAATCTGAAACAATGCTTCGTGGCATGCCATACAAATGTACTATTTCTCTAAAGAATAAGTCAGCCATATTGTTTACATCATTAGTTTTATGGCATGGGATGAAGTGTGTCATCTTTGAAAATCTATTAATAACAAAAAATACAGAATCCTTACCCCTTTTTGTTCGTGTCAATCCTAGTACAAAGTCTATAGATAAATCAACCTAAGGATGGCTAGGTATGGGAAAAGGCGTATACAAGCTATAGGGCAAAACTCTAGATTTTGCCTGTTTGCATGTTATGCATTTCTCATATATACTCTTAATATCTCGTTTCATGTGTGGCCAAAAGAAATGTTCATTGAGGACATCTAGGGTTTTCGTAACATCAAAATGACCCATTAGATCACCCTCATGAGTTTCTCTTACAACCAACTCCCTCAAAGAACTCATAGGCATGCATAAATGATTTTCCTTAAATAAGACACCCTTATGCCTATAAAACTTCTCAAAGGCTAATGTCTCACATGCTCCATACACATTAGCAAAGCCAGGATCATTCACATATAAATCCTCAATATGTTCAAATCCTAATAAGTTTGTAGTAAGTGTAGAGATAAGGGCATACCTACGAGATAATACATCAGCTACCACATTTTCTTTACCTTATTTATATTTGATGATGTAGGGTAAGGTCTTAATGAATTCAATCCACTTGGCATGTCTTTTGTTCAACTTTCCTTGTCCCTTTAAGTGATTCAAAGATTCATGGTCAGTATGGATGACAAACTTCTTAGGCTAAAGGTAATGTTGCCATGTCTCCAAAGCCCGTACCAATGCATACATCTCTTTATCATAGGTAGGATAATTAAGGCTTGCTCCACTTAACTTTTCACTAAAGTAAGTAATTAGGTGCTTTTCCTGCATCAAAACAGCTTCAATTCCAATACTTGAAGCATCACACTCAATCTCGAAAACGTTTGCAAAGTTAGGTAAAACACGAAGGGTGTAGAACTTAATTTTTCCTTAATGCAATTAAAAGTCTTGTCTTGGTCAGTACCCCACCTAAAACTCATGTTCCTTTTTATAAGCTTAATGAGTCGTGTAGTAATGGTGCTAAAGTCCTTAACAAAGCGTCTATAAAAACTAGCTAGACCATAAAAGTTATGCATATCACTAACTGACTTAGGTGTAGACCAATCACGAATTGCCTTAATTTTTTCCTCGTCAACCTCAACACCTTTAGCACTAACAATATAGCCAAGAAATGTGATTTGATTAGTACCAAAGGAACATTTCTGTAAGTTAGTATACAATTTCTTAGAACATAAAACACTTAGGAACATAAATGATCAAGATGCTCTTCTAGGGTTTTACTATAGACCAAAATATCATCAAAATACATAACTACAAATTTACCAATGAATGGACATAAAACATGATTCATTAGTCGCATAAAAATACTTGGTGCATTGGTGAAACCAAATGGCATAACAAGCCATTCATATAAACCATACTTAGTTTTGAAAACTGTTTTCCACTCATCGCCCTCTTTTATCCTAATTTGATGATATCCTCTTTTGAAATCAATCTTAAAAAAGACACATGAATCATGCAATTCATCCAACATGTCATTTAATCTAGGTATGGGGTGACGATACTTTACAGTAATTTTGTTGATTGCTCGACAATCAATACACATCCTCAAAGTCTCATCTTTTTTAGGTATAAGTAGGACATGAACAACACATGAACTCATGGTTTCCCTCACATATCCATTGGAAATAAGCTCCTCAACCTGCCTTTGAAGCTCCTTTTTCTCCTTAGGATTACTCTTATATGTTGGCCGATTAGGGATGGATACACCCAGGATGAAATCAATTTAATGCTTAATTCCTCTATTAAGTGGCAATCCACTTGGAACATCGTGATAGAATACATCTTCAAATTCCTGCAATAGAGCAACAACAACACTAGGGAAAGATGGGTCAAACTTGTTAGTGTTAAAATAAGTCTCCTTGTACAAAAGTATGATCATAGACTGATTGGTATAAAATGCTCTTTTAACATCACTTTCTTTTGCATAGAAACTTTCTCTTTTCTTCTTTTTTTCTTGTGTCCCCACATTTTCTCCTCTCATTTCTCTTTATCAATCTTTCTTTTCTATTCACTCTCATTTTTAATCCTTAATTGCTTCTTATAAGCTTGTTGAGGTGATAATGGTACAAGAGTGACAGGTTTTTCATTCATTACAAAGGAATATCGATTCTTGAAGTCGTCATGCATAACTCGCCTGTCAAATTGTCATTGTCTTCCTAATAGAATATGACCTGCATGCATAGGTACAATATCATATAAAACTTCATCGTGGTACCTTCTTGATAAGGGATTGAACCCTAACTCAACCACAAAAACTAGCTCTTGAGTGGAGGGTTGACCCAACCCTTATAAACAGCCCAAAGACCCTCCCTCCAAATTGATGTGGGACACATCACTTCCAATAGAAAATGATATAAGCACTTGCTTATTTACCTTGACTTCACTACTCTCATTCGACCACTGAAGCTTATATGGCCTAGGATGCTTCATAGTAGGTAAATTCAACTTCTCAACCATAGTTGTGCTAGCAATATTAGTGCAACTCCCACCATCAATAATCATACTACATACCTTATCTTTGATAAGACACCTTGTTTGAAAGATGTTATCTCGTTGCACCTCATTTTTTTTCTTTTACTTGCATATTCAATGCTCGCCTTGTAACGAGAGCTACACCATTAACTAGATACTCCTCTCCATCACTTTCATGCTCTGATGATGACATAAAATCATCATCTAATTCACTTTCAGTTTCAACATCTCCATTATTTCTCAAGATCATTGCACATTTATTTGGACATTGAGATGCAATATGACCCCTACCCAAACACTCAAAACATTTAACATCTCTATTTCTACTTGGTTGGGGTTTAAAATTACCTGCCTCCTTATTAGAACCCACATTTTTGTGCTTGGATAGCTCGGTTTTCGACTTGTAATTGGTCATATCGTCCCTTTTACTTTGATTTGACTTCCAAGATGAGGTAGAAACTGAATTCTAAATAAACTGTGTGGAACCCTTTCATTTAAGCTGTCTTTCAACTTTCATTGTCATGTGCATCATATCGTCTAATTTCACATAATGTTATAACTCAACCATGTTTGCTATGTCCCTGTTTAGCTCTTGTAGAAATCGAGCCATGGTTGCTCTCTATCTTCTTCTACATTCGCCCTAATCATGGTAATCTCCATCTCCATATGGTAGTTCTCCACAATTTTGGTGCCTTGAGTAAGCCTTTGCAGCCTTTGGTACAACTCCCCTGTAATAATGATCAGGGACAAACCTCCTCCTCATAATAGCCTTCATCTCCTCTCATGTATTAATAGGTCGCTCATGATTCCTTCTTCTAGTCAAAACAAGTTGATCCCACCAAATAATAGCATAATCAGTAAATTCAACTGTAACAAACTTTACCTTTTTCTCCTTGAAATGGTTGTGGCAGTCAAAAACCAATTCAACCTTCTAGGTATACATCAGGATCATTCTTACCTTGTAATAGAGGAATTTTTATTTTAACATTACCTAAATTATGGTCATAGGTGCCTTGCCTCCCAAATTCTCTTCGATCCCTTCTATTGTTAGCAATTCTAACCATAGTAGTTTGATTGTCAAATTTATCATCTTTTAGATCATCTTTATGGTCATAAGCACATCTCAACTACTTTCTTGCTTTATAAGCCTTGTATTCCCTATGCCTCTTTTGTAACTCTGTTATTGTATTAACTTGCTCCTCCATCCTCTCTTTTATATCATCAAATTTGGTATTCATGCACTCAAATTGTTGTTGTATAGCTTTGATCATGAAGGACACATCACCAGCTCCCTCCTGAGTTACACCTTTGTCTTTGGATGTCATAGTATTACTTTTACACAAAATAATTAAGATACCTCACTAAACACTCCCTCATGTGTTTCACTCAAAAGATGGTGTCACACTCCCTTATGTTTATACTCTTGATGGCTTTTTCTTTATATGAACTTTGACTCTTGCCTTTTACCACTCAGATTTCCCCTTTTAGTTATATAAAGAACTAAACAACATAAATCAAGAGTATTGATTTTGAACAGAATAAGATAAATGACGTAGAATTTAACAATTTAGAGAACAAAGAATTAAAAATGAAAAAAGGATATCAAGGAAAACGAATTTAATGAACTAAACTCACAAAAATCAGGGTAAACATAATTAAACTTAAAGGACAAACTTGGCTAATAGAATAGGAAAATAGATGATAGAATTGGAGTTGAGCAAGAAAACTTTATTATTATTGTGGCAAATATGACCAAACTGTTAATTTTATCAATAACTTGAATTTGATGTTCTCTTTCTATTGTTTTTCTTCCTTCTTTTTTTTTCTTTATTTTTCATTAATCCTTCTTTTTATTTTTTTTTTCTTTTGATTAATATGAAACCACAGTAGAAGACTTATATGTCACAACTGGAATTGAAATTGACACGTTTATGAGATTAATAAACAAACAAAGGGAGACGGATTGCAAATAAACAGATTTGTGCATTTGAATGGTAATGCACATAATAGAAAAACTCAACAGAAATAAATAAATCACAGGGTAGAAAATTAGAGAGTGAGTCGATTCAACTTGATTTAGAAACAGACTCTGATACCAACTGATGCGGAAAACCCCAAAAAGACGTGACTTACAGACCTAACACACATAAGGAATCAAAGAACAACCAGGAAAGCTAAACTAGAGTTAAATAGCATAAACCCTAGACCCAACATTTGAAGGAACACGAACATAGGGTATTTAAGAAGGATATGGATGCCACACTCCAGAAAAGGCAAGAATTGGGAGTGATGAGTCAATTGGAACGCCACAAGAAGTAATACCTCTTGATAAGTTCTTTAGTTCTCAAAAGAACTGAGAGAGAAAACTCTTACTTTCTATTTCACTCAAAGTTGTTTGATCTCTTAGAGTTTACAAGGGGTGCCTATTATAGGCTAAGATAGCAATCATAAAGTGACACAAATTTCTACTTAGGACAAATTTTTATTTGGAGAAATTCCTAACAATGGATAAATTCCAACACAGATAATAAACTTCTATTTAGGAGTGAATGCTACTACTTAGTCTAAGCCATTAAGTACTCCAATTATATTAATTAGGGCTCTACTTTTTGTCAAACTTGAATTCGTACCATTTAAAGTTTGGTTGGCCTGAATATCCTCAATCAGCCCATTTAGTGCTTTTTTAATTTTTTTTTGGCTCTAGCTCATGTTATTGGGGTGCTTTAACTCAGTGCATCCACTGAAATTCTAACTTGTGTTATTGAACCTTCTGAAATGTGCAATGAAACTCTTGCATCCATTAGAGCTTTCCACCCAGCATCTTTATGATTCTCATCACCGTTTACCAAGTACTTCTTCAACCTCTTTGTCATGGGACTTTACCACAATTGGTGGACCGCTATTCAAGGCTCTGTGAATTAGGTCTTCCTTGTCTTCCTTGAATGGTTTGAGCACACTCACATGGAAGAATGGGTGGATTTTCAGAGTTTTGGGTAGGTCAACTTTGTAAGAGACCTTACCAACCTTCCTGATGACTATATAAGCTTGATGATTATGTAAGACCTTTCATACTTACTTATTAAACCCTTATGGACAAAATAAAAAGCTTTTAATTGTTGGGGTAAGATTTTGACCATTACCTTGTCTCTAACAGAAAACTCGACTTGTCGTCTTCTCTTATTAGTTGCCTTGTCAAGGTAGGAACAGGCTATGTCTACTTGTTCCTTCCACTACTTGGCCATCTTTAAGGCCCTTGGGCTTTTGGTTGATGAGTCCACATCCACAATGTGTGGTGTTAAAGGTTGCTACCCAATTACCAACTCAAAGGGACTCTTCCTTATTGCCTCGCTCCATTACAAGTTGTAAGAAAATTAAGCCACATCCAGGAACCTTACACAATTCCCTTGCTTGGCACCTACAAAGTGCCTAAGATAACACTCCAAAAGAGCATTCACCTTTTCTGTTTTGCCATCAATTTAAGGATGAAAACTAGCAGAGAAATGTAGCTCGGTCCTCATGAGCTTGACCAGTGAAACGATGATTATGATCAGTTATGATGTGGCGTAGCAACCCCTAATACTTTACCACATTTTTAAAGAATAGTTGTGCTACCTCTTTTATTGTACAATCAGTCGGGGCAAGGATAAAAGTCTCATACTTTGAAAACTGATCAACTACCACTATAATCGACCTTGACCCTTCTGACTTGAGTAATGCAGAGATGAAATCCATAATGATGGTCTCCTAATGCCTGTAAGGTGTTGGTAAGGGCTCTAATAAGCCACCAGGTAGTCTGTGGTCAACCTTGTCTTGTTGGCACACAAGGTAGGTTCTTATATACATCTCGACTTTCATCCCTCAATTGAGGCCAATAGTATGTCGTTTCAACTAATGACCACATCCTCATCATGCCTTGGTAACCAACCCATTTGGTGTCATGACACTCCTTAATAAGGGAATGTCTTATATTCCCCCACTTAAGCACATAGAATTGCCTATCTTAGGTATAGATTAGGCTATCCTCAACCCAAAACCTTTTAGTCTCTCTTTTGACAACAAGGTTGACAATCTGTCTAGCCATGAGATCATGTTTAAGCCCTTCTTAAATTAGGTCTTCGATGTCCCCTTTTACTTGAGTGATAACTGCCAACTCATGTACGAAGACAATGCATAATAACAGTCATCTCCTTCTCTTGTACCATGTGTCTCTGTTCGGTGTCACTTAACTTTCTACCCTCATAAGTCATAGGATGCCCCTCTTGCATTAACACCCCTCTAATAGCAAAGTCAGAAGTATTGATGTAGACTTTAAACATTTTTGTAAAGTCGAGGAGAACAATGACAAACTCTCTACTCACCATGACCTTTAACCCTTTAAAGGCCATTTACTGTTAGGTTATCCAATCCCATAATTGGTTCTTATTCAGCAAGTCAATTAGGGCAATTGTACGTGCTCAGTACCCCTTGATAAACTGCCTATAGTAGTTGGCTAGACCAAAGAATGATTGCAACTCAAACATATTCATTCGCAGTTCCCAATCTTGGATGGCTCGTACCTTTTCCTTATCCATTCAAATTTGTCCATTCCTTACCACATGACCAAGGAAGTGTACCTCTCATGCCACAAAAGTGTACTTCTCTTTCTTGATGTAAAACTCAATCTCCTGTAAAAGTCTAAACATGGTTTATAAGTGTTATACATGGTCTTCGAACATCTCACTATGGATAAGAATATCATCAAAGTAGACCACTACAAATTGATCAAAAAATGACCAAAAGATTTGATTAATAAGAAAGTGGCAGGGGCATTGGTTAGCCCAAAAGGCATCACCAACCACTCAAAGGAACCATTATGGGTAACACAGGTGGTCTTTGACTCATCTCCTTCTAAGATACGAACTTGGTAATATCCAAAATCGAAGTCCACCTTTGTAATCCATTTGGCTCATCCTAATCTATCAAACAAATTAGGAATAAGAGGAAGGGGGTATCGATTCTTTATCGTAATCTTGTTAAGTGCCCTGTAGTCGATGCATATAAGTAATAAACCATTGTGCTTCCTTTGGAAAAGATTAGGGTGTCGTAGGGAGCCTTTAAAGGTCTAATTTGGCCCATATCAAGTAAACTAACCAGCTGTCTTTTCAATTCTTCAAGCTTAGTGGGGGCTATGCGATAAGGGGTCATAACGGGTGGCTTAGTCCCTAGCTCTGACTCTATCTTTTGGTCAACCTCTCTCCTTGGTGGAAGTCATTTAGATAGCTCGAGAGGCATTAAATCCCTGTTCTTTTCAAGAACGCCTTTATTCTTGAGGGGTAGGTTCACCTCTTCAGGGGCAAAGAGGTCATTTATCACCATCGTTGTCAAGTACGTGATTTCCCTACGCTTAAAGCCTTTGATTGCTTACATCACAAATAGGATTTTCCTATCATTTGCCTTCAAGGTGGTAAAAACCATGTACGGGGCCTCCTTTTCGAGCACACATACGGAGTTTAAGTATAATGTAGGAACAACTTGTACCTTGTAAAGGAAGTTAATGTCGAGTACAATCTTGAAATCATCCATAGGTGCCACAGAGAAGTTAACTATGCCTTTCCAAGGACCAAGGCTCATTTGCAATCCTTGAAACACACCATTTAAGAGCTCAATACTTGTATTGATAGTCTTAAGCTAGCCCTCAACATTGATCATACTTGCCTTTCATGGCTTGGAACTCTTATTTGACCTTAAGAGCATTAAACAATTGTAGAGAACCAATCTGCTTAGCTAGAATATCAATTAGTTGTGTCTCTTATTGCTCGACCATAGTTGCCAACAAACCCAATTTTGGGTAGTCTTTCATAGGGTGTAGCCTTTTACACACAAAGCACCCTCCTTTAGGTGTGAAGGATTATTTCTTCTCCTCATAGTCCTTTTGAGTGGACGGATTGTAGCTCCCCTTACCTCTATCTATTTCTCCCCCACCTTTGGTGGAGTTGCCCTAAGAACTCTTATTCTTAGAAGACTCTAGCCTTTGATACTTTACAATTACAATTTTACATAATCAAGAGAATTTTGGAATGTTAGGAAATGTTTTAAAGTTCTAGCAACTTCTTCATCCTTCAAGATTATACCAGGTCCCTTTAGAACCTTCCAGGGCATTTTAGAGAGCTTAATTATTCTAATGGATATTTGAAAGACCCTTAGCCCTTGGGCTTTGAGGTGGGCTGGAGCTAGACTCTTTAGCATAGTTTTCTGAAGAGATCCATAGTGACCAAGAATGGGGCTATGACCTAGAGCAATATAACCCAGAACGAAGGCCTAACTACGATTACCAATAAAAGGGAAGCCTTAATAATTAGCTAAGGCCTTAGGCTAGGTAACAAAGGGCCAGTTCGGATTAGACCCAAAGGCGCTTTGTGCATTTTAAGATTATCTGTAACTTCTGACTTGGGGCCTTTCCTTTTGCGTGTTCCTCTTAGATTAAGGGGGAGAATCCCTAAAATGCTTTGTTGAAAAGAAGGAGGTTTAGGGGCTCTTAGATGTTTTTATTACCTTAGGTGCTATAAGGGGCACTATCTATTTATGTAGAATTAGTTTTTATGTTTCTAAAATGATGAGACCAAAATGGCATGATACCTAGTATCCTAGGATTGGTGGGTTGCTCTTTATCACCTCTTCATACCCTAGGATCTTTGGGGTATGAATAACAATTAATGTTCTCATTTTAGTGACCATCATGTTGCTACTCTTCTCTTGGATTTTGGGTTTACTTTCCTTGACTTCAAAATTGACCTACTATTAATGGTTTTGACCAATGACCTTTCTATAACTCAACAACATTCATAACATCAAATCAATAAAAAACAACTATATAAGATGCTGTTGACAATAAATTCAATATTAGTTATCAAAGATGAGCTCAACAAAATTAGGTTTGTGTCTAACAATTCCATATATTTCTTCCTTAATCTAACCAATTCCATTAGACTTATTAATGAGGACTGTTTTAGGTCTCATACTGAGAAAGGGGTGAATCAGTGTGAAATATGCCTTTTTTACAAATTGATCCAAATTTAACTTCTATGACTTGTTAGGACCAATGATCCAATTTTTTATCTCTTCTTTATGTGAGAGCAGTCGTATAGATATCAATCACATGCAAGCACTGAAGAACACACGATAATTTTTACGTGGTTCACCCATAATGTGTTAGCTATGTCCACAATGTAATAGGATCACTCCTAAATCACAAAATTCACTCTTGTTATCAAGGTATATAGTGTGGTTGTAGAAGGATCACTCCTTAACCACTTGTGGAAGGATTACTCCTTAATCACTTATAATGATCTCTTAATCACTCCAAGGGTATCCCACCCTATTTTTCAATAAATTTATCAAGAGTTTATGGTAAAATCTTTCCTGGAGAATGATCACTCAATGTGTATAGACTATTAGAGAAGAATATGGATCTTGTTCTTTATTCACCATTGGTGTTGTTTCACCCATTGTCAGTGTTGTCTACACATGATGCTAATTTTTTTTGTACATGTTGTCATTGCTATTTGTGTGTATTACTAATGTTATCTGCATACATTGTTGCTGCTATCAGTGCAAGTTACTAATGTTGTCTGCTGATATTTGCACGTGCTATTAATGTTGTCTATACACACTTCTGTCCACACACGTTGTAGTTGTTATCCACATATGTTATTCTTACTATTCCAGTGTGCTACTGTTGTCTGCTCATGCTCATGCCGCTATTGCTATTTGCCTGCACTACTACTATTTGCTCGCGTCGTTGCTGATATCCTTGTTCACTACCACTATCTGCTAGTGTACCACCTGCTGCTATGTTGGTGATGTTTGCTTGTGCAACTGTTACCTTGGTGGTGTTTGTTGGTGCAACTATTGTCTTCTTGGTGTTTACTAGTGTCGGTATATCATCTTGGATGTGCTGCTAATGTTAGTATACCCTCATAGACCTATAGGGACATCTACTGCTACTAGTATACCCTCTTAGACGTACAGAGATGTGTTGCTGGTCTATTGAAAAACCTCTTAGATGTGTTGGGACTTTCTACTAGTCTACTAGAAAGCCTCCTAGATGTGCTGGGACATGTTGCTGGTCTATTGGAAAGTCTCTTAGATGTACTAGGACATGCTATTAGTATGTTGGAAAGCCTCTTAGATGTGTTGGGACATACTGCTAGTCTGCTAGAAAGCCTCCTAGATGTGCTGGTGTGGTGGTCAGCTGCTGCTATCACCTTTGTGAGGGCTTATTGGTGTAGTGGCTATCTTAGTGAGGGTTTGCTAGTGTGGGTGGACAACTACCTTACTCTCTTTCTTGTTTTCCTCCTTATCTGATTGCACCTTATTGCTTTTCCTTAGTGGTTGTTGCACTCTCCTTAGCCGGCTGTCTTGCCCTCTTTCTTTCTCTCCTTGATCAACTGCCTTGCATTTGTCATTTGCTCAATTTTCTATAGCTCATATACTTCTTGCAAGATGCATAGAGTATTTATAGAGCCTTAAGATTAAGGCTACATGATCATCAACGGTTATCTTTGATTCCCAAAATCTACCCTACAATCAATAGTCAAATTTTAGTCCTAAAATTTAGGGTCAATGGTCAACAATCAATCATGACCCCTAAAATTTAGGGTTACAATAAACATTGACTCCTCAACATCAGGGTTGACCTGTCATTACCGATTTTTCCCAATATAACCTTAAATCAACACATATAACCGTGTGATATGGTGTTAACAACAAATTCAACATTAGCCATAAAAAATGGGCTTAACACTTATGCAATAAAGGGCTTGAGCTAGAAATTTAGAACTCAAAACTGGATCAATTAAGTGGTCAAGAGCATGCTTGAGAGGATGAAACTTTGGCAACTTCAAAGGCATTATATTTGCTAAGCCACCCAATAGTTTAGCAATATCATTAAGTACGTTAATGACTACCCCCTCCTTGATTTCGATCAATACAACCAAGTAAGTGGCTTCTCTCTATTTCAACCATGCTTTATCTGCATAGATGAAAGCATACTACTAGATTTCCTAACATTGCTTATGGGTGGAATTATCTTGCTTGCAACAAAATAAGGATGATTCTCATTTATGATCATTAACCTATCTACAAAGGATTGACAGAAGAGGGGTTTACATTGTCAGCAATAAAGTTTTGCCACTCTCCTCAGCAACCATGACACATAACTTTTTCCTTTTACATTCCTAAGCAATATTTTGGTGTTTGTCTTTCTTTTTACATTCCTTCCTTTTGCCTTATTTTTGGGTTACTTTCCTTTATTACCATTAAAGAATTTGTTGATTCTTAAATCAACCAAGTCGCTAGCAGTAGCTATGGCAGAAGGTAAGTCTTTGACACCTTGCCTTTGTAGTTTGATTTGAGCCCATGGTTAGAGACTTAAAAGAAAGTTAAAGAGTTTGTCTTAATTTAATATATTGTGGATTTCAAGTATAAGGAATTAAATTCTTTCACATAGTCTTTATCTGAGGCCTACTAAAACTTACATTGCCATCAAGTCTAGTTTGCCACTATAGCTTAACATCCTTGGTAAGATCATACTACTGAGGGCCACCTTCTCTTCATCGAGCACCTAGGTAACCATGAAGTATTGCTCCATCTCCCACAAAAAGCTTTCAATTGCTTTGGTGTCACCCTCTCGGTTGAAGGTTTTAGGTTTTAACACCTTCATTTTGCTAGAGGAATTGGTTACCACACTAGTTTGGTTACCTATTGCTTTTTTAAGGATAACAACTTCTCATTCTATTTCTTAAAAGCCAGTGAAGCATGCAAATTAAGAATATCATAATTATATTGTAAGAGATGTACCAAATTTTTAGATTCATCAAGCCTTGCCAAAATTAAAGGGCTGACTCTTCAAATACATCGCCAAGAGTCTGTTCAATCTTAAATACCTGCTCTTGCACCGTATCAAAACCTGATTTACTACACATAGACCAAACCTTGGTGCTCTAATAGTAGCTATTATAAGGTTATCTTTTTTACTTAAATATTTGACCTTATGATGAAATTAAGTCACACTTAAACTCAGCTAATTTCCACACATGATGCACAAAAACACTTATAGAAAGGATTTGCCAAAGTCTTACATGTAAGTGTTTTCTATCCACTTTTTTATATGACCTTTGGCTGTCATATTTTACACATATATAATGTTGGTAGTTAACACTCCTAATTACCTAGGAAGATGCATGACTTGGTTATCAAGTTAGTCAGACATAATGGGGATCCCATTCTCAAGAGCACATATCTACTTTTCTATGAGAACATACATCTACACTTAAGGGGAGCTTGACATCTCATTGGAGATTTGATTAACCAGCTTTTTAGCCACCCATGTTTCCCTTACCTTGAGGAGTTCATGCCAACACACTGACTTAGATAAGGCTTTTAGAAGACTTCCCATTTTTATCATAAATTTTGAGAAAGATTAATACCCGTGATCTCATATTTTGTGATAAAGCACAATCTAACTTTGTTTACACCCTAGGCTCTTAACTTATTGGCTAGCTCATAATTGATCTCATTTTAGCATTAGCTTAAACCCAAATTTCATATGCCAACACACATCAATTTCATAGCCAATCCTTATAGTACATGTTATCCCTTGCTAACTTTGGTGAGAGACATACACTATCCCTTAAAGGGTATTAGGGAATTTAGTCATTTGATAGAAGGAAGCATTGATGTGTTTCAACTATCACTTAGTAGCCAACAACATGCTTACACATCACTAACGCATGTTGTCATGTCACTAGTGCACCTTATTGCACTAACCAACAACCTAAATGTTTTTCTCCCTTGACACCAATGCCTTAACTTCCCATATTGTGCTATAATACAAATTTTTTATACACATTGCTTGATTAAGTATCTACAACCAATTTCTCATGCACAATTTGAGCAAAGTATCGCTCATTTGCTTGTATTCCTAAGTCAATAAGTTCAAAAGACTAACAATTTCTCCCTTAACATTAAAGGTATGTTATGCAACAATTGTTAAACCTGCCATCAAAATATCTTTAATAATGATTGATAAGATTAAAATATTATTTGCATATTAATTCCACCAATTTAAAAAAATTTGAATTCTTCATCTTGTCACATTTACAATATCAAACAATAATCCAGTATTCAAATAATTTTGGACTTATGTATTTAAACTTGATACCCTTATTCTCTTTTGTATTTAAAGCAATACTTGTATTTAGAGAAAAAGGTATTGAAAAATTTTATAATATGTTTGATTTCCTATTGAATCAAAATTAATTTCTCTTTATTAATGTTTGATTCAAGTGAACAATAAAATCAAAATTAACTTGAAATTTTTTAAATAATAGATTTATGCTTTTATGTCTTCATATTCAATTTTACTAATTGGAAACTAAATAAACTTATCAAAAATATAAGAACAAACAATAAGGAAAAAAAAATAAAGCCTTTGTTATATGAAAAACTTTTAAGACTCTATATAAAAATACATATTAACAAAAAGTTTATTCATTTGAAAAGAATATAATCTTATAGAAAAAAGAATATTAAAATCAGTGTGCTTATCTTAAATGTTAAAATTGATTAAAAATAGAAAAAAGAAAGAAACAAGAGAGGACATGAAGCGTAGATTTGATAGAGGGTGTAGGAGGGAGAAGATATAAATTGCATAACTTCATAATTTGATATAGTTTAAGGAGCAAGAATCAAATTTTCTAAGGAATCATGTTTCCCTTAAAGATGAAAACTTCATTCTTCTTTTCAAGGCAACGAAAATGTAATTTTCACTTTCAACTCTTAGAATGAGAATCTTTTGTTCTCATTTTGATTTTAAAACAAACATGACTAGCATTAAGAATACAATTAATTAACTTAACTTGTAAAATGAATGAATTATTAGTATATGTCATAATAGTCAATTAGATTAGTTAATAAGTTTATGAATACAATTAATTAATAAAAATACAATTTTTAAACTTAATATTATTTATTTACATGATATTATTATTAGGGATTAAGTGAATTAATTTGAATCAATTTGACACATATTATTTAAGCCAAATTGTTAATAATGATTTTAAAATTTTCATAATCACAACCAATCAAGATGAGTAAAAGATGTGACAATCAACCTTGTTTTCCTTTTGTTAAAATTGAAGACACATAGGAGACAAAGCATTTATCAATTACAAAATGTGTCATTGTAGAATTTTAATGGATAAGTTTACAAGTACATCAAATTGGCAATTAATGATCTATTGTTTTCATTTTCACAATTCTAGGTCACTAGAAAAGCATTTATGCTTCGTGAAAACATAAACTATATCCAACCAATACAAAACCAAGTCTAAGTATAGTGATAAATACTAAGCAGTTCCTTTCCATGAAGTTGGCCTTTATAAATACTAAGTCAAATTTCAACAAAATTGGCAATCAAACAAAAAAAATAAGAAGAAACTAACTATAGTTGTTTATGTCATTACCACAATAAGCAGATGATTTTGGGCTTCTGGTGTGGTGGAGGCAAAAAGATGAGATTGTGAGGAGAATAGAGAGATATTGATTATTTTCTTTTAGTTTTAGGTTTCAAATTAGTTTAGTTTTAAGCTAAGAAAATTTTAGGCTATGTGTGTATTGGGTGTGGGTGGATTATGTAGGGCTTATGGAGGATAGTTAGATTTGTTTTTTTATACAATTCAACTTGTATAAAATATAGTAAATTCTTATTTGATGATGACAACCAATTTAGTTTTGTTGATTTTTTAAATTCTCAAAACAATAATCAATTTCTCAAATGTGATTTACCTAAATTATAAACCATAATAAATATTTTTTCAATGATTGTGACAATTTTAGCTTAATATTTTCATTGAGTGGATTAAGTGTTTTTGCTTATACCCATAATTATTATTAAAAACTCTAAAGATAAAGTCCTAAAGTAATAATTATACTTAGAAAAATAATTATGATTTGATTATAATTATGAAATATATTTAAATTGAAATATTTTTCATAAATATTTAATTGATGTGCTATCAAAATGTGATATTGAAATTCAAACCATGAGAGTAACATCTGTCATAATTATTTCTTGTGAAGAAGCAATTTAATTGAAATTCAAAATTATGGAAACAATTGAATAGTCATGTAAATACTTGTTAGATAAATAAATTGATTAAATTAATATATTATAATAATTTTTTGAATAAAATATTACATATATGCCTAAGAAATTACTTATATGATAATTATATAAGTAATCTTCAAACATAAGATTATTAAGGTATTTTATATAAAAATTGTTATTTTTCAATGTTTTCTTTAGGTTAAGTTGTCTTAACCAAAGATTACATGTAGGGATTAATATAAGATGTAACTATATAAATAGTAAAGAAATTAACCAAGAATTCAATATTTTGAAAGGAGAGTGTCCAATGGGGCTCTAAATAAATATTGATTTAAAAAAATTACTTAATCCAAATGAAATGAATATTCATAAGAAATTATGACATCATTTATAGAATCAATAATAATATAAATGTATTAGTTCATATTTCACATTCTATTTGTAATTAAAACATTAATATGATGAGAAGATTAAATCACCCTAAGCATGTCAAACTAACTATGACAATCATTACATTTTAATAGTCATATATGTTGTTAAATGTCCATTTAATTTATAAATATTAATTAATTAAAGAATTCATGGTAAATTAAAGGAATTTAAATTGATCTAATTTTTTTAAAATTATAATGTCTATTTATTGTCAACATATTATAATTCTAATAAATAACATACATAAAAATAATTTATGAAACATAAAAATAAAAATGAAGTTAGGTATGATTGAAAAATTTTAAAACTTTTCAAAGTCAAATATGTTAAATTTTAAAATATAAAAATCACAAGTACAATTTATTTAGATTGACATATATCTCCTTAATAAACTCGGAAAGCCAAAATTTTATGAATCCTTTTCTACGTGGGTAATCACCTAATAGCTAGGTATAAGGATTTTCGTCTTTTCCTCCTTTCTGATATATAAGTTTAGTGATATCATAAATTGTTTTTTAGTTTTCTATATAATTATCGATAAAATCTACACATTTTTTTGAAAATATTTTAATCATATTTAAAAGTGACTAATTTATTATTAAAAATTAAAATTTTAAATTATTATTTTTTATATATTTATTTGCTAAATAATTTTATGATTTTTGAAATGAATAATCAAGTCAACTTTTGTAAGTTATTGACTTGGTTACAAAAGTTTTGATTTGGGTTTTTTTTTTTTTGAAAAAAAAAAACAGATTACATAATTTGATGTGCACCCATGAACTATAGAAAAAAGTCTTGATAAGGATTCCAAAATCTTATTAAAATCTTTTTTTAATCGAAAATGAAAATGATTAAAAGTTATTTATATACTGTATGAAATCCACTTGCCTCAATTCATGGGCATGATATGCTAGTCAAAATTAAGAACTTTTGTTTTTAAGTTAAATAACGTGACATCATTTAGTGCCCTAAAAGAAAAAATCTTAATACCTCTAAGACACTTTATAAAAAATTTTCTTTGGGATACCAAAAGAGTAATTTGAGTGACATACTAACATCAAATTTAATAACTTATGCTTTTGGTTGAAAGAAAAGTAAATGGATTATTGTCACTTCTTTAAGCTTGATTGACTTAAAGATGTAAGTGAATTAGTTGGATTTTGCATCAATTCTTAAACGAGAAGTTAAGTGTGGATACTTATTCAAAGCAAAGGGTATCAAAAATATGTTTATTATAGCATAATGCGAGAGAATAAGGTATAAAAGTTAGGGAGAAAGATATTTAGGGTCATTGGTTAAGTGGTTAGGTGTGCTAGCATGCACTAGTGATGGGCCAGCGTGTCATATGACTACTTAAACATATTGATGTTTGGAGTCCAATAACATGTTAAAGTTAAGTGTGACTACTTAGACATATCCATATCTTCTTTTACCAAATAGTCACTGCATGTTTCTCAATTTAATAAAACTTAATATTATGCTTTAAGTATTGGCTCTGACAATGATGTTAGTGCATGAGCTACAGGCTTGAGCTCACACATAAACTGAGATAGATTGAAGCTAGTTGGCACGTTAACAGCTAGTAGTATGGACTATGGCTAATGAAATTCCCACACACCATTAAAAGAGGAGATCGTGGGTGGAAAAAATTGGCACCCTCTAGAAGTTTTATTTAAATCAAGTGTGTTGACATCAATTCCTTGAAAGGAGAACATGAGTGGTTACGAAAAGTCATGTATGTTCTTAGGTAGTTAGAGATGTCAACTATTAATACTAAAAATATGTGTAGTGTGGTGATGCAAAAAACCCCAAAAAGTCATGGCTTAGAGGCCTAACACAAACAAGGAATCAAAGAACAACCAAGAAAGCTAAACCAGAGTTAAATAATACAAACCTTAGACCCAACATTTGAAGGAACATGAACCTACGGTATTTAAAAAGGATAGAGACGCCACACTCTAGAATAGAAAGGAATTGGGAGTGATGAGTCGATGGAAACGCCACAAGAAGAAGTACCTCTTGATAAGTTCATTGGTTCTCAAAAGAATCGAAGGAGAAAACTTACTTTCTATTTCACTCAAAGTTGTATATATTTCAGAGCTTACAAGGGGTGTCTATTTAAAGGCAAAGATAGCAATCTTAAAAAGGCACAAATTCCTACTTAGGACAAATCTTTTTTTTAAAAAAATTCTAACAATGAAAAAATTTCACAACAGTAAATAAACTCTTATTTAGGAGTGAGTTTTATTACTTATTACGGGCCATTAAGTACTCCAATCATATTAATTAGGCCTTTACTCTTTGTCAAATTTGAATTTGCACCATTTGAAGCTTAGTTGGCCTAAATATCCTCAATCAGCCCATTTAGTGCTTCTTTAATTGTTTTGGCTCTAGCTCCTATTATTGGGCCTTCTGGAATGTGAAATGGACCTCTTGTATCCACTGAAGCTCTAGCTTGTGTTATTAGACCTCTTGCATCCATTGGAGCCTTTCAGCCATCATCTCTATAGTTCTCATCATTAGCCTGTGTTATTGGACCTCTTGCATCCATTGGAGCCTTCCAGTCATCATCTTTATAGTTATCATCATTCCCCCTCTCCTCAAAAGGATTCAACCTCGAATCATGACCTATATCAAAATGGGAAAGATAAAAAACGTTAAATGTTGCAATCACATTATACTCACCAGGAAGGTCCAACTTATAAGCATTCTCATTAATTCGTGCTACAACTTGAAAGTGACCATCTCCTTTGGGTTGTAGCTTTAAACTCCTTTGAGCTAGAAATCGTTTCTTGCGCATGTGCACCCAAACCCAATCATCAGGTTCAAACACCACTCTCTTTCGTCTATTGTTGACATGGGATGCATATTGCTCAGTTCATTTATCAATTTGTTGTCGCACCTTTTCATGCAATTTTTTAATCATGTCAGCCTTGTGTTCATTATATAAACTAGCATACTCATTAACAGGTATAGGTACCAAATCCAAATGAGTCTATGGATTAAAACCATATACAATTTCAAATGGAGATTAACTAGTAGCAGAATGAACACTCCTATTATATGCAAAATCGACATGTGGTAAACAATATTTTCATGTTTTCAAATTCATTCGAATAATAGCATGCAAAAGAGTAGAAAGAGTTCGATTAACCATCTCACTTTGCCCATCAATTTGTGGATGACAAGTAGTTCAAAACAATAGCTTAGTACCTAACTTACCTCATAAAGTCTTCCAGAAGTAGCTTAAGAACTTTGTATCCCAATTTGAAACAATGCTTCGTGGCATGCCATGCAAACGTACTACTTCTCTAAAGAATAAGTCAGCCACATTGTTTATATCATCAGTTTTATAGCATGGGATGAAGTGTGTCATCTTTGAAAATTTATTAACAACAAAAAATACAGAATCCTTACCCCTTTTTGTTCGTGCCAATCCTAGTACAAAGTCCATAGATAAATCAACCCAAGAATGGCTAGGTATGGGCAAAGGCATATACAAGCAATGAGGCAAAACTCTAAATTTTGCCTATTTGCATGTTCTGCATTTCTCATGTATCCTCTCAACATCTCGTTTTATGCGTGGCCAAAAGAAATGTTCATTGAGGACATCTAGGATTTTCCTAACGCCAAAATGACCCATTAGACCACCCTCATGAGCTTCTCTTACAACCAACTCCCTTAAAAAACTCATAGTCATGCATAAATGATTTTTCCTTAAATAAGAAACCCTTATGCCTATAAAACTTCTTAAAGCCTGACGTCTCATATGCTCTATGCACGTTAGTAAAGTCAGGATTATTCACATATAAATCCTTAACATGTTCAAATCCTAATAAGTTTGTAGTAAATGTAGAGATAAGGGCATACCTGCAAGATAATGCATCTACTACTATATTTTCCTTACCTTTTTTATATTTGATGATATAGGAAAAGGTCTAAATGAATTCAATCCACCTGACATGTCTATTGTTTAACTTTTCTTATCCTTTCGAGTGCTTCAAAGATTCATGGTCAGTATGGATGACAAACTCCTTGGGCCAAAGGTAATGTTGCCATGTCTCCAAAGCTCGTACTAATGTATACAACTCCTTATCATAGGTAGGATAATTAAGTCTTACTCCATTTAACCTTTCACTAAAGTAAGCAATTGGGTGATTTTCCTGCATCAAAATAGCTCCAATGTCAATACCTAAAGCATCACACTCAATCTCAAAAGCATTTGCAAAGTTAGGTAAAACAAGTAAGGGTACAAAACTTAATTTTTCCTTAATGCAATTAAAAGCCTTGTCTTGGTCAGTACCCCACCTAAAACTCATGTTTTTTCTGATAAGCTCTGTGAGTGGTGCAGCAATAGTGCTAAAGTGCTTAACAAAGCGTCTATAGAAACTAGTTAGAAAATGAAAGCTATGCGTATCACTAACTAACTTGAGTGTAGGCCAATCACAAATTGCCTTAACTGTTTTCTCATCAACCTCAATACCTTTAACATTGACAATATAGCCAAGAAATGTGATTTGATTAGTACAAAAAGATAATTTATGTAAGTTAGTATACAATTTCTCAGAACATAAAACACTTACAATGGAACGTAAATGATCAAGATGCTCTTCTAAGGTTTTACTATAGACCAAAATATCATCAAAATACACAACTACAAATTTACCAATTAATGGACGCAAAACATGATTCATTAGTCGCATAAAAGTACTTGGTGCATTGGGCATAACAAGCCATTCATACAAACCGTACTTAATTTTGAAAGCTGTTTTCCACTCATCTCCCTCTCTCATCATAATTTGATGATATCCACTTTTCAAATAAATTATAGAAAAGACACATGAATCATGCAATTCATCCAACATGTCATCTAATCTCGGTATGGGGTGACGATACTTTACAGTGATTTTGTTGATTGCTCGACAATCAACACACATCCTCCAAGTCTCATCCTTTTGGGGTACAAGTAAGACATGAACAACACATGGACTCATACTTTCCCTCACATATCCTTTGGAAATAAGCTCCTCAACCTGCCTTTGAAACTCCTTTGTCTCCTCAAGATTGCTTTTATATGCTAACCTGTTAAGGATGGATGCACCTGGGATGAAATCAATTTGATGCTCAATTCCTCTATTAGGTGGCAATCCACTTGGAACATTGTCAAACAATACATCTTCAAATTTCTGCAATAGAGCAACAATAACACTAGGCAAAGATGGGTCAAACTTGTTAATGTTAAAATAAGCCTCCTTATACAAAAATAGGATCATAAACTGATTAGTATAGAATGCTCATTTGACATCACTTTCTTTTGCATAGAAACTCTCTCTTTTCTTCGCCTTTTCTTGTGTCCCCACATTTTCTCCTCTCTTTTCTCTTTTATTAATCTCTTTTTTCTGTTCACTCTCATTTTTAATCCTTAATTGATCCTCATAAGCTTATTAAGGTGATAATGGTACAAGAGTGACTGGGTTTTTCATTCATTATAAAGGAATATCGATTCTTAAAGTCGTCATACATAACTCGCCTGTTAAATTGTCATGGTCTTCCTAATAAAATATGACCTACATGCATAGGTACAATATCACATAAAACTTCATTATGGTACTTTCTAATAGAAAATGATATAAGAACTTACTTATTCACCTTGACTTCACCACTCTCATTCAACTACTGAAGTTTATATGGCCTAGGATGCTTCATAGGAGGTGAATTCAGCTTCTCAACCATAGTTTTGCTAGCAACATTAGTGTAACTCACACCATCAATAATCATACTACATACCTTATTTTTGATCAAACACCTTGTCTGAAAGATGTTATCTCGTTGCACCTCATTCTCTTCCTTTACTTTCACATTCAATGCTCACCTTGTAACAAGAGCTAAACCATTAACTGGATACTCCTCTTCATCACTTTCAACCTTTGATGATAGCACAGAATCATCATCTGATTCACTTTCAATTTCCACATCTCCATTACTTCTTAAGATCATTGCACGCTTATTTGGACATTGAGATGCAATGTGACCCATGCCCAAACACTTAAAACATTTAACATCTCTATTTCTACTAGGTTGGGGTTTGAAATTACCTGCCTCTTTGTTAGAACCCATATTCCTTTGCTTGGATAGCTCGCCTTTGGACTTGTAATTGGCCATCTCATCCCTTTTACTCTAATTTGGGTTCCAAAATGAGGTAGAAACTGAATTCTGAACAAATTATGTGGAACCCTTTTGTTTGAGTTGTCTTTCAAATTCTTCTACATTCGCCCTAATCATGGTAATCTTCATCTCTTTGTGGTATTCCTCCACACTTTTGGTGCCCTGAGTGAGCCCTTTCAGCCTTCAATATAACTCCCTATAATAGTGGTTAGGGACAAACCTCCTTCTCATAATAGCCTTTATCTCCTCCTATGTATCAATAGGCCGTTCATGATTCCTTCTCCTTGTCAAAACAAGTTGAACCCACCAAATAATAACATAATCAATAAATTCAAAGAAATATCGATTCTTAAAGTCGTCATGTATAACTCGCCTGTCAAATTGTCATGGTCTTCCTAATAGAATATGACCTGTATGCATAGGTACAATATCATATAAAACTTCATCATGGTACCTTCCGATAGAAAATGATATAAGAACTTACTTATTCACCTTGACTTCACCACTCTCATTCAACCACTGAAGTTTATATGGCCTAGGATGTTTTATAATAGGTAAATTCAGCTTCTCAACCATAGTTTTGCTAGCAACATTAGTGTAACTCACACCATCAATAATCATACTACATACCTTATTTTTGATCAAACACCTTGTCTGAAAGATGTTATCTCGTTGCACCTCATTTTTTTCCTTTACTTGCACATTCAATGCTCGCCTTGTAACAAGAGCTAAACCATTAACTAGATACTCCTCTCCATCACTTTCAGCCTTTGATGATGGCATAGAATCATCATCTGATTCACTTTCAGTTTCCACATCTCCATTACTTCACAAGATCATTGCACGCTTATTTGGACATTGAGATGCAATGTGACCCATGCCCAAACACTTAAAACATTTAACATCTCTATTTCTACTTGGTTGGGGTTTGAAATTACCTGCCTCTTTGCTAGAACCCACATTCTTTTGCTTGGATAGCTCGGCTTTGGACTTGTAATTGGTCATCTCGTCCCTTTTACTTTGATTTGGCTTCCAAGATAAGGTAGAAACTGAATTCTAAACAAACTATGTGGAACCCTTTCGTTTTAGTTGCCTTTCAACTTTCATTATCATGTGCACCATGTCTTCAAATTCCACATAATGTTGTAACTCAACCACATTTCCTATGTCCCTATTTAACCCTTGCAGAAATCGAGTCATAGTTGCATTTCTATCTTCTTTTACATTCGCCCTAATCATGGTAATCTTCATCTCCTTGTAGTAGTCCTCCACAATTTTGGTGCACTGACTGAGCCCTTGCAGCCTTTGGTACAACTTCCTGTAATAGTGATTAGGGACAAACCTCCTTCTTATAATAGCCTTCATCTCTTCTCATGTATCAATAGGCCGCTTATGATTCCTTCTCCTAATAAAAACAAGTTGATCCCACCAAATAATAGCATAATCAATAAATTCAACTGCAACAAGTGTTACCTTTTTCTCCTTAGAATAGTTGTGGCAATCAAAAACCAATTCAGCCTTCTTCTCCCATTCTAGGTATACATGAAGATCATTCTATTGTTAAGAGTTCTAACCACAGTAGTTTGATCATCAAATTCATCATTGTCTACATCATCTTCATGGTCATAGGCATGTCTTAACTGCCTTCTTGCTTTAGGAGCCTCGTATTCTCTATGCCTCCTTTGCAACTCTATTATTATATTAGCTTGCTCCTTTATTCTCTCCCTTATATCATCAAATCAAGTATTCATGCGCTCAAATTATTGTTGCATAGCTTTGATCATGAAGGACACGTCACCAGCTCCCTCCTGAGCTGCACCTTTGTCTTTGGAGGTCATACTATTACTTTTACACAAAATAGTTAAGATACCTTATAGAATACTCCCTCACGTGTTTCACTCAAAAAATGGTGTCACACTCCCTCGTGTTTACACTCTTGATGGCTTTTCCTTTATATCAACTTTCCCTCTTGCCTTTTACCACACAAATTTCCCCTTTCAACTTTATAAAGAACTAAACAACATAAATCAAAAGTATTAATTCTTAACAAAATATGATAAATGGCGTAGAATTAAACAATTTGGAAAACAAGCAATTAAAAATGAAAAAGGATATCAAGGCAAACAAATTTAATGAACTAAACCCACAAAAGTCAAGACTTAAGTAGTTAAACCTTCCTTCTTCTTTTTTCTTTTTATTTCTTTTTTTTTTGGTTGATCCTTTTTTTTTTTTTTGATTAACACGAAATAATAGTAAAATACTTATATGTCGCAATGGGAATTGAAATTGGCATGTTCATGAGCTAAACAAACAAACAAAGGGAGAAGGATTGCAAACAAAGAGATTTATGTATTTGAATGGTAATGCACAAACTCAATCGAAATAAATAAATCACCAGGTAGAAATTTGAAGAGTGAATGGATTCAACCTGATTTAGAAACAGGCTTTAATACTAACTAATGCGAAAAACCCCAAAAAGTCGTGGCTTAGAGACCCAACGCAAACAAGGAATCAAAGAAGAACCAGGAAAGCTAAACCAGAGTTAAATAACACAAACCTTAGACCCAACATTTGAAGGAACACGAACCTAAGGTATTTAAGAAGGATATGGACGCCACACTCCAGAAAAGAAAGGAATTGAGAGTGATGAGTCAATTGAAACGCCACAAGAAGAAGTACCTTTTGATAAGTTTTTTAGTTCTCAAAAGAACCGAGGGAGAAAACCCTTGCTTTCTATTTCACTCAAAGTTGTCTATCTTTCAGAGCTTACAAGAGGTGCTTATTTATAGGTAAAGATAGCAATCCTAAAGAAGTACAAATTCCTACTTAGGACAAATCCTTATTTGGAGAAATTTCCAACAATGGAAAAAATTCCACAACAAAAAATAAACTCCTATTTAGGAGTGAGGGCTATTACTTATTATAAACCATCAAGTACTCCAATCATATAAATTAAGCCTTTACTCTTTGTCAAACTTGAATTTGTACCATTTGAAGTTTTGTTGGCCTGAATATCCTCTATCAGCCCATTTAGTGCTTCTTTAATTGTTTTGGCTCTAGCGCGTGTTATTGGACCTTTATGAAATGTGAAATGAATCTTTTGCATCCATTGAAGCTCTAACTTATGTTATTGGACCTCTTGCATCCATTGGAACTTCTTGTCATCATCTCTACGGTTCTCATAATTAGCTTGTGTTATTAGACCTTTTGCATCCATTTGAGTCTTTCAACTATCATTTCTATGGTTCTCATCACGTGGATAGCTAAATGTCATATATAAATGTGGAAAAAAAAACTTTTGATAAGTGATTCCTGTGAGAGTACTTTGTGGTTAGTGCATTAGAAATTAATTGAAACTAAATATGACTTAGTACATCACAAAGTCAAAAATTTGAATGTAAAGATTGGTCTATAACAATTATCATATTTGATGTATGTACTCGTTACACTAAAGTAGCTATTGAATTCTTAAGAATCCAGCAGTTCTCCAAACTGGGGATTTTTCCGCCACAAAATGCAAGGCTAGTCCAATGAAAGGAGGACATTCATTGCCAATCTGTGTGAAAAACCAAGGAGTTTACGCTCCAGATTTTCACGTGGGGAGGGGGGCGAGAGGTGGGGAGACCCTAGAGACAATGCCACCAGCATCGACAGGTGGTACCCAAATGTTTTTTTCTTTTTTCTATCGGAGTACTGGATTGAAGTGGAATTTAAGGAGGTGGATGCGAAGTCGGCAAAGAGCCTTTATTTATTTATTTATCAAGTCACTAGGGATATCTAGCATTGGCATTCAATAGCAGTTATTAAAAACAAAGCAACGGTTGGCAGGTAAAGGGACTCACCCACTATGCAGCACTGGTTGATACGGAAAATGTGGCATAGCTGCAACAAATTCCGTGTATCCCAACGGTTTGTTTGCTGAGATTTTATTTCGATGTATTTTAATTTTATTATAGTGGTTTAATTTGTTGTATAAAAAAATTATCTATTTCATTATTATAAGTATTTGATGAAGGAATTGTTATGGAATAATTTTTAAAATTGTACTCTATATATATATATATATATATATTAATTAAATTATAATAGTTTATGACGAATGTTATAATTAATTTTAAGTAATAATTAATTGTAATGATCATTTATCATTATGTATATAAGTAACAAGTTTTAAAATGTTATATATAATAAATAAATATACAAAATACTAAGATGTGACAGTTTAAGAGTGCTACTAATATTTTACAGGTAGCGGTTTTATTTTTGTTTTGTAGTGGTTGATGATTTTTATGAAAAATTAATATTAAAAATTATTTTAAAAAAAAAGGAGGGATGTCATTTAGTGGCCGAGAGATCCTAAACATTATGGCCCAAATAACCCTAATTGTTTAGTAGCCAAGAGAATCGTTCCTTATCTTTTGCTTACTAGAGTTCGGTCGTGGACAGAAGTTTCTAATTTGTTGCAAATCTTTCATAATTCTTTCTTTATCTCTGATTTGTTGCAAATCGTTCCTTCCCTTATGATCGTATTCTACTTACCAGACTTTGGTCGTGGGCAAAAATATCCTTAATCAAAGACAACCTCCGCTAATTCTCTCTATCTCTGTCTCTTTTTCTCTCTAGTTTTTTATAACTCCACTAAATCGTATCCTAAATCAAAGACATGACTTGCCCCATCCTTGTTGCCACTTGAACATGCGTCGCTCGCTCACACACAAACGCTATTAAAAAATAAAGAACAACCAGCACCGAGCTCACGGCTTGATTCCTTATGTTCTTGATAATCTATTTCGATTTTGCATTTTTTTTTTCTTATCACCAAAGAATGGTGATGTTTTCCTCTTTTGGTTTTTTTTTTTGTCATTTTTACAAATTTTATGTTTCATTTTTTTTTTTCCTTGTGTTCTTGTTCTTTCTATCGAGACTGGCTAGTTGGTACGTTTTACAGATTATCTATCCGTATTTTTGCTTATTTTTGTTTTTGCTAGCTTCTTTTATAACTTGATCATTCTTCATCCTTACTACTAGATTGGGAATATTTGTTTACATCCGTGAATGTGGTATCACATACATGGTTATCAAACTGACGGCTTATTAATGTGCATAAATATACATATAATGTGAAACTTTTTCGCTAATATAACAGACTTGATTATCAATTGCTTCAGGTCAAGACGAGAGACAAGAATGCAAGATTTTTCATCCGTTGAACTATAAGTTTAGCCTGCTTTATCCATGAAAGTATATTGTGCAAGTGTCACTCGAAATCGCATAACCTTATTTTGTTTATTTGGTTTCAAATTTTCATTAGTTTATATCTCAAGAAAAACTTGCACAATTGTTCTATTTTATGTACATTTCATCTGCTTGCTTCCCAGAAAGACGATTACAAATAAATCGGGTGCTACAATCTTGACTGTCCTGGTTTGTGCAAACCAACCGTAGAGTTGCTCGTAGACCTAGCAAACAAACATGTGTGACATTCAATAACTAGCCATTAACTTAGCTTAATCCTTTTTCTTTGTCCGGGTTTAAGACCGTCAAGCAAATCCAAAGTTTAGTTGGATTAAAAACAAGTGTATCAACTATTTTTTTTCCCCATTAACTTGCAATGCGACACAAAATTATTTTAAAATTTATTTGCTTTTTTTTCTTTTAACCCTATTGCAAAAGAAGATTGAAGTGCATACTTCTACAATGGCTCACCAATTTTATATGTTCCAAAATTTATGGCGACAAAATTTTACATTGAACATAATTTTTAACCTGTCTTCTACAAGTATTATTACATTAGTTCAATTTCCTAATGATAATCTGTGTATTCCAAACTAAGAATTACAATATGAAAATTATCTATATTTACTAGGTACATAAAATAAATCCTTGTTAAGTTTTTTTTTTGTTCTTTTATTTTCTAATTTTAGCGTTCTAGTTTATTTTAAATGATTTTAAATATTTCTAATCAAAACTAAACAGTTTGTAATTGTTATACTTCTTTATTTAAAAATAATAGTAAACTGTAAATTTATATAAAATTCTAAATATTAATTAAGTACTATTTTGTAACTTATATTATTTCATTTATTTATATTTTTATAATATTTAATATTTTAATCAATATTAAAATTCGTAGATTATAGTTTAATACTCAATAAAATTTATGAATTGTTACTTAAAATATATATTGAGCAACATACAAGTGATAGACATTTTATAATCAATTATTTCTAATAAATTTACTACTTATTTCACAAGAAATTATTTTTAATTAAATAAGATATTGTTGCCAAATTTACTAAAAGTCACTACTTATTTTGCAAAAAAAAAAAACTATTATGTATTTAACTACAAAAATAAAACCTATTTTATTAGAAATTACTTTTAAATTTATAAAAAATTACTATCTATTTTACAAATAACTATTGTCTATTTTTTTAATTATTATTATTTGATATAGAATAATCGTTATTTGTACAAATTAAAAGATGATTTTAAAAATAGTAAAATTATCATGTATATATATATAACTATCACATATAAAATATAAAAAATATTATAATAATAATTTAAAATTATTTAAAATATTTCATGCGGCAAGATGATATGTGTTATGATAGACTGAGAAAATCGCTGCATAATTGGAAACTAAAAACTACACTCTTTGACTTTAAGGAACGATTTTCACTATTTAACTAGCAGTTTTAGTGCATTGCTATGACTACAATTTCTTATAGGGCATATAATTGAAGGTCACATTATATCAGCTAATGATCAATCAGGAGAACTGCAATGGTAGTTTCGTATCGTTGCGGTTGAAAAATGTTTATGATGCTTTTGCTTGACCCAATAACGTAAGGCAAAAGCTGCACATTTGAGTGCACCTAGACTGTAAATACCTAATCACCATCTTAGGGTGACATTACAGTGATTTGGATTGTAATTTCGGCTCCGGACTACAAAGTATGAGAGCCATCAAAATTGAAGGAAAGCCATTGAATTCAATGGACCTCCGGTAAATTAAGGGAAACAGTTTTTGAAATTGTGCTGTTGACTCACAATGATATATATATATTTAACAGTAGTGAATCATGCATTCAACAATTATAAATATATAATAAAACAGTCATAAAAGCATGATATTGATAATAAGTTCAAATACTTAACATATAATTAAAATTGATAATAATAAATATGAGTATATACATAGCAAAATATTTGCATTGACAGCTTCGGTAGGCAGAAGCAAAAGTGAAAGTCACCTAGAGTAAAATGTGCGACCATCTATTAACCAAATGCATCAGAGTAAAAAAGATATGTATCTATTAAATAGTGCCTAACAAAAGTGTCAATTACCAATGTGACCTTGGTATAACTCTACTCAATTTTATGCGATACCGTGAGAATTAAAATTTGCATTCTATAAAATTTTGAAAAAGTAGGGATTTGAACCCAACCTCCACCCATAAGCATTAATTTCTTTTGTGACCAACGAATTAATTTGTTTGTAGTACAAATTGTTTACACTTGCATCCATTGCTTTTGTAAAGACAGTATTATTCCCTCTCCGCATGAGTGTCAATATAACTATGTTTTTTATAACAGCAATAACATTGTCTGTTGTGTAAAGGCCTGTGCATTTATCAGCCCTACTTCTGAGCGACAAAACTTTCACCACTCTTTTTTTCAGTTTACCCTTAAATTTTGCTTGCAGGTTGGCTGTTATTGATCATGTATTGCCATATATAATATGTCGAGTAATCTGCTGTTGACCACATTAAAGATGGTTGTTCATCGCTGACAGCAATATTGAATACTCTGCTTCAAGATGGAAAAACAGGCAGTAATGACCTAACTCACCAATTCTGTCGGCATTTTTATTTGTGGCCACATTGTAATTAGTTCATTAATGTTCAACCAATGCAACCAATTCCTAGGCTATTTAAGAGGACATGGACAATAGCCTTCTGGCTTATCTGATGACAAGCAAGAAAGAAAAGCTAGTTAGCAAGTCACAGCAACAACTTGTTTCTCTCACAAATTCTACCAATTCTGTTTTCTAGATTGTTTGGTGACGATGACAACGATGGAGCTGCCAACGTTGGCAATGGCAATAGCCATGACTGCCATTTTGGCAGTGGTAGTACTGATGCCACTTCCCTCTGGGGCCGTGGACCTGCGTCAAGTGAGGCAAATGGCAGCACGGTACAATATCTCGTGTGTTCTAGTTTTCGGAGACTCGAGTGTCGATCCGGGTAACAACAACCGCCTGGCAACGACCATGAAGGGTAACTACCCTCCTTATGGCAAAGATTTCTTCGATGGCCGCCCGACAGGAAGGTTCTCCAATGGAAGGCTTCCCACAGACTTCATAGGTAACTACTTTTATCAATTAGTCGTTTCGTACACATTAATGGACGGTATGGTGCAGGACATTATGAAGCGTTGGGAGTTGGCATGCAAGAAGACAGACAATTTCCCGTCCGTAAAACGAGTGGAAAATAAATTAGTTATCTCCTGAATTAATTGTTTCCGTCTATAAACAACAACAACAAAAAAAAAAAAAAAAAAAAAGGTAAAAATTGTCCACCATTCGGCTAATTTTTAGAATGCGTTTTTTTCCGTAGCTGAGGCACTTGGTTATACAAAGGCGATTCCGGCCTTCCTGGACCCTAATTTGAAGCCTGTGGATTTGTTACACGGTGTTAGTTTTGCTTCTGCTGCTTCCGGCTACGATGATCTCACTGCAAATCTTGCAGTAAGTCCCCTGTACTCCCGATTGACTTTAGCACATTTTTTAGTTAGCATGGAAGAACCCTGTAAAAATAAAAATAAGGTAAAAGAAAATGTTAAGACATGACATGATACTGATGATGCGTCCCCTTCCATTTTTTTTTTTTTTTCTTGGTTGTTGTTGGGGTGGGTTGGGTGGCTTGAAACAGAGTGTTTTGCCTGTATCGAGGCAGCTAGAGTACTTTAGGCATTACAAGATCCATCTGAGGCAATTGGTAGGCGAAAAGAAGGCAGAATTTATCATCAGAAATGCAATAGCTGTTATAAGCATGGGATCTAATGACTTTATCCAGAACTACTACCTGGAACCAACTCGTTCCAAGCAATACAACGTGGAAGCATACCAAGATTACTTGGTGTCTTGCTTGTTCGACGACATTAAGGTACACTCCTCTGGATTCGGGTAACTTGAGTCTACACGAGTCAGTATCAACTGTCCATTCTTGTCACAGACCATTAGTTGAAGAGAGATTGACTTCTTTTCTAGTTACATGTCACTTAGATTCATCACATCTTTAACAGTAGTATTTCAATTAGTTTATTTTTCTAAATGTACTATTTCAACTAACTTTGACCAATAAAATGTAACGTTATACCAACTCCATTAAAATTTCTGAACTTTCAGTCCATATACTTCTCTTTTCTATTTGTTTCAATCTATGCCTTGCTACGTATTGTTGGCAGGAAATGAATAGACTTGGTGTCACAAGATTGGTAGTTGTTGGGGTCCCTCCTCTGGGATGCATGCCACTTGTAAAAACTTTGTTAAACGAGAAGACGTGCGTGGAGGCCTATAACCAAGCAGCGTCCTCCCTCAATTACAAGATAAAGGAGAAACTGGGCATCCTCAGGACAACAACGGAGATCAAAGATGCATATGTTGATTGCTATGGGGTCATACTAAATGCTATTAACAATCCCACGCAATTTGGTTAGTAGATAGCTTGCTTGCAATACAATACGTGTATATATATATATATATATATATATATATATATATATTTCCAATTTTGTTTTGAGACTGAAAAATTTGTAACTAATAATATACGTAACTTTGGCAGCTTTGGTGGAGACTGGAAAAGGTTGCTGTGGATCAGGAACAGTAGAGTACGCTGACACTTGTAAAGGCTTAAGCACATGCTCTGATGCATCAAAATATGTATTCTGGGATGCAGTTCACCCGACACAGAAAATGTACCAAATAATCGCCGAAGAGGCTCTCAAATCTCTTAATGAGGTTCTCTTAAAGTAGGATCCCTGCTTTTATGTGTTTTATAATGATTCAAAATATTTGATAGACGATGCAAAATGGCTGTCATTATCAATTTTAGGACAAAATCAATCTATATGTAAATATATATTTTCCAAAGGTTGTTTTATTAATTTTAAAAATTATTTAAATATTTAATTTTTAGTATATTTTTACTATTTATAATATTTAATAATTATTTTATAGTCTTATATATTATTTAAATAAAATTAAAATTTCAACTTATATATAAATTACTCAATATATATCTAACAAATATTATGATTTATCTAATTTATGTTAAGAATTTTAGTAATATATTTAAAATTTGTACAATGCAAATAATCATTATTAAGAAAAATAAAAGAAAAAAATATTTATTTAAAAATAATACTAAATTTACTTTGTTATTTTTAAGGAGAAAAAATTTGTAAATTTACTTTTTTTCTTTAAAGGAAAAAATATTTATAATTAATAATTTTTTTATTTTTCTTAAAAGGAACAAAATTGATATCAAATTTATATTTTGAAAAGAGAAAATACTTATAATTCATGTTTCTTTTTAATTTAAGAAAAAAATATAATTCTCAATAAATATTATAATTCAAGTATTATACGGATTTTATATAAAATTGTGTGTGTGTATATATATATGTGTGTGTGTATGTGTGTATATTTTTGAGAAATAAGACAATCAATATACCTAAGTCATTCTTGTGAAAACCTCATGGTCAAATTTTGAGAGAAATTCTAAGTAAATATGTAAAAAAGAGTTGACGTGAGATCTCTAAACCTCTTTTAAACACCAATAAGTATCGGTGAAAAGAGTTTTTCTTTAAATCTCTAGATAAAAATTGAAACTTAAATCAATAATTTGGAAGATGATGACTCAACTATTATTTTTAAATATAAAAGAAGAGTACGTCGACTTATTATATGAAGGCTCAAATTTCGAATATCTAAAGAGCCATAAGTTACCCAATGATTACTACCTCATTGCCTTCCACATAAGTCATTGTTGAAATAAATTATTTTAAAACTCTCTATTGATGGTTTTGAATGGTAGTTAAAGTGCTACAATTATTTGTATTATTGTGACCTTCGAGTAATAAATAGAAAAATGTATATTTAATTGAATTAATTTCGTATCTCTTTTTTATTTTATTTGATGATAGCGTGGTACGGGTTAACTTAGATGACCGTTAATCTTTTAGAATCCATATGTGCATTTTTTTAACCAAAATTAACCTTGGACGTTATTTGCCAATGATTACCCAATGATTACTACCTCCCCATAAGTCATTATTGAAATAAATTATTTTAAAACTCTCTGTTGATGGTTTTGAATGGTAGTTAAAGTGCTACAGTTATTTGTATTATTGAAACTGCGGCCTTCGAGTAATAAATAGAAAAATTTATATTTAATTGAATTAATTTCGTATCTCTTTTTTATTTAATGATCGTGTGGGTACGCGTTAACTTAGATGACAGTCAATCTTTTAGAATCCATATGTGCTTTTTTTTTTTTCTTACCAAACTTTGACGTTATTTGCGTTAATACTTATGTCCCTTTCTTAACTCCTCCATCGATTTCAGCAGTATGTTTTATTACGCCACACACCTTTGTTGATTTAATTGTTGCATTATTAAAGTTAATGATTCGGTTTTCTTTAAGAAAAAAATCTTTAGTTTTTTTTTCAACTTTTTTTACATTAATAATTTTTTTATTTTGTACTTATTAATATAAGTGCACCCTCAACAAACAATGTAAATGTGCTCTTAACAAATAATAATATACAATATTCCATAGGAAATATAAATCAAAAGAAATACCAAAATTGAATAATTGAAGGTCAACTATTAGTCTCCTCAATTTCTTAACATAAAAATGTAAGCATTTGGTGATATCTTATACTAATTCTTAACATTGCATTTATGTGAGATGGGTACATAAACGTAAACAAGGCAAATGTAGAAATTAATGTTGATGGTAGCAAGTTGAGGTAGACTAGATGTGGACTAAGCCATTATCAATAAATGGGCAAAGAGGTGGAACCTGAAACATAATTGGCATTAAGAGGAAAGGGTACCTAGGTTGTGGGTTGGTGCAACGTACTTTGACAATGCAACAATATGTGATTGTAGCATGATAGTGTGTTGTTAGTTGTGAATGACTACTTAAACACATTAATATATCTTTCTATCAGATGACTAGATTCTTTAATGCTCTTTTAGAGGTATGCATGCCTAACTAGAGAGTTAACATTAATGCACAAACGAAGGTTTGGGCCAATGTTATATGGACATAAAAAAAAAAATTGGCTAACAAGGGTTTGAAAGATTGGCTACATTATCATACTATACAATATACATGCAAGAGTTAGGTATGCATGAGAGACCAAATGGTTAGAGTAAACACCAAGCCTCATAAAAATAAGAAGATCATGGGTTGTTGATGTGAAGAACCCCAAAAAGACGTGGTTTAGGTGCCTAACACACACAAGGAATCAAAGATGAACCAGTAAATGGTTAGAGTAAACACCAAGCCTCATAAAAATAAGAAGATCATGGGTTGTTGATGTGAAGAACCCTAAAAAGACGTAGTTTAGGTGCCTAACACACACAAGGAATCAAAGATGAACCAGTAAAGTTAAACTAGAGTTAAATAACACAAACCCTAAACCTAACATTCGAAGGAACACGTCACCAGTTCCCTCCTGAGTTGCACTTTTGTTTTTGGACGTCATAGTATTACTTTTATACAAAATAATTAAGATACATCACAGAACACTCCCTCATATGTTTCACTTAAAAGATGGTGTCACACTCCCTCATGTTTGCACTCCATATGGCTTTCCCTTTATATGAATTATCCCTCTTGCCTTTTACCACTCATATTTTTCCTTTTATCTCTATAATTAACTAAACAACATAAATCAAGAGTATTGATTCTGAACAAAATATGATAAATGGCGTAGAATTGAACAATTTGGAGAACAAGCAATTAAAAACAAAAAAGGATATCAAGGCAAACAAATTTAATGAACTAAACTCACAAAAGTCAGGATATGAGTAGTTAAACCTTCCTTCTTCTTTTTTTCTTTTTCTTTTTTTTTTCATTAATCCTTTTTTTTTTATTAACACAAAACAATAGTAAAATACTTATATGTCGCAATTGGAATTGAAATTGACATGTTTATGAGCTTAACAAACAAACAAAGGGAGAAGGGTTGCAAACAAACAAATTTGTGTATTTGAATGGTAATGCACAAACTCAATTGAAATAAATAAATCACAAGGTAGAAATTTGAAGAGTGAGTAGATTCAACTTGATTTAGAAACAGACTCTGATACCAACTGATGCAGAAAATCCCAAAAAGACGTAGCTTAGGGACCCAATGCACACAAGGAATCAAAGAAGAACTAGAAAAGCTAAACCAGTGTTAAATAACATAAACCCTAGACCCAACATTCGAAGGAACACGGACCTATGATATTTAAGAAGGATATGGATGCCACACTCCAGAAAAGAAAGGAATTGAGAGTGATAAGTCGATTGGAATGCCACGAGAAGAAGTACTTCTTGATAAGTTCTTTATTTCTTAAAAGAACCGAGGGAGAAAACCCTTACTTTCTATTTCACACAAAATTGTATATCTTTCAGAGCTTACAAGGGTGTCTATTTATAGGCAAAGTTAGCAATCCTAAAGAGGCATAAATTCCTACTTAGGACAAATCCTTATTTGGAGAAATTTCTAACAATGCAAAAACTCCACAACAGAAAATAAACTCCTATTTAGGAGTGAGTGCTATTACTTATTACGGGCTATCAAGTACTTTAATCATATTAATTAGGCCTCTACTCTTTGTCAAACTTGAATTCGCATAATTTGAAGCTTGGTTGGTCTGAATATCCTCAATCAGCTCATTTAATGCTTCTTTAATTGTTTTGGCTTTAGCCTGTGTTATTGGGCATTCTGGAATATGAAATGGACCTCTTGCATCCACTGAAGCTCTAGCTTATGTTATTGGATCTTTTGCATCCATTAAAGTCTTCCAACCATCATCTCTACAGTTTTCATCATTCCCCCTCTCCTTAAAAGGATTCGACTTCAAATCATCACTTACATCAAAATGGGAAAGATTAGAAACGTTAAATGTCGCACTCATATTATACTCACCAGGAAGGTCCAACTTATAAGCATTCTCATTAATTCATGTTACAACTTGAAAGAGACCATCTCCTCTAGGTTATAGCTTTGAATGCCTTTGAGCTGGAAACCGTTCTTTATGCATATGCACCAAAACCCAATCACCAAATTCAAACACCACTCTCTTTCGTCTGTTGTTGACCTGAGAAGCATATTGCTCAGTTCATTTTTCAATTTGTTGCCACACCTTTTCATGCAATTTTTTAATCATGTCAGCTTTTCATTCACCATTTAAGCTAACATACTCATTAACAGGTATAGGTACCAAATCCAAATGAGTCAATGGATAAAACCATATACAATTTCAAATGGAGAATAACTAGTAGCAAAATGAACACTCCTATTATATGCAAACTCAACATGTGGTAAACAATCTGCCCATGTTTTCAAATTCGTTCGAATAATAGCATGCAAAAGAGTAGAAAGAGTTCGATTAACCACCTCAGTTTGCCTATCAGTTTGTGGATGAGAGGTAGTTGAAAATAATAGCTTAGTATCTAACTTACCCCACAAAGTCTTCCAGAAGTAGCTTGAGAACTTTGTATCCCAATCTAAAACAATGCTTTGTGGCATTGTCATGCAAACGTACTACTTCGTTAAAGAATAAGTCAGCCACATTATTTGCATCATCAGTTTCATGTTAAGGCATTAACCTTGTGCACAAATAAAGCTAAGGAGGAAAGGTGTGAAGGACTTACCCTCTATATTTGTTTCTACTAATGGTTTGGGTGATTTTTTAATCAACATTTTTGATTCTGTTAGTGGCAAATACCCTAAAGACATGAGCAAGAAGAAGAAAGAGGACTCTTAGGAATGCAAGCAAGGGGACGTTAATAATGGGAAAAGAAAAGCTATTTCTCTAGACCAAGATAAAAGCAAATTAAATATTCATTTTTTTATTTGCAATGGTCCACATAGGACAAAGAAATGTCCAAAAAGTGAGAAGTTAAGTGCCTTAATGGCTAATGAAGGTGATAGTGATGTTAGTTCAAATGACGACAACCCCTTTCAAGTTAATCCTATATAATTAATTGATGTTATGTATGCAAAATGTGCCTTACAACCTAACCTGATTTATGTTTGAATTAGGCTAGGTGAGCAAGAGCTATTGGTAATGGTGGATTTCAGTGTAATTTATAGCTTCTTAGATGAATGAGTGGTTAGCTCACTTAAACTGAAGGTAAGTAAAAGTGGCAATTGTGCGAAGGTAGTCAACTTAATGGCATATGATGTTCTTGGAATGACAAAAAGAGTTAAGGTAACTTTTGGTTAGTGGATTGGGAAGTTCAATTTCTCTATAATTCCATTGAATGATTTTAATGTGATCCTAGGATTGGGTTCATTCATGTAAGCAAAAATTGCATTGATGCCTCATTTGGGTAGCTTGATGATCATAGATGAAAATTGGCCATGCTTTATTATTGGTGAGAAGGGTTCTTTTATTGAAAAGGTGGAAAACTTGTGTTATGTTGTTTACCTTACAGGTGTAGTAAGGATCAAGAGAAGGAGATATGAAATGCTTGACAGAGTGAATATATAAGCCAATAGTCACCTCATTATTCTCCTTAGCTATATATTCCTTAGGTGTTGGTATTTATTTTTCCAAAATTAAATGTCTCTTGTCACTTATTTATATACATAAACAACCAAATTGTTCATGATTTTGTTGAACGCCACCCTTTTTTAGTTAAACTTCTCTTTTGTAAATCATAATTGAACTACTACCTCTAGACAAGACTCATCTTCATTAAAATAAGTAACTAAGGTATGAATTGGTGACAAGCTTATATGTGAACTATAGTTTTGTTATATTAGGTTACTATGAATTTTAATTTAATGATTAAAAACTTGAAAATATAAGGACAAGAGTTTGGAGAATAAAATTAATTATGATAATTTGTAGGAATAAAATCATGAACCTTGGTTTGGAAACTAACTTCAGTTATGATAGGTCTAATCTAATTAAGGACATTGAAGGCCACACAATTAATAATACTGGCCTTTTGATTTTTAGATTAGCTTGACTATTGCGAGTAATCTTGACATGGATAGCATGTTAGATTACCTTGAAGATTTAAAGATAACACCTTGCATGTTTATCATATAATATTTGTTACATTATTTTTTCTATATTAAGTTAATAAATTATATTATAATTGGTAAGTGTGTGTGCATAATGTTCTTGTTATTGTATGGTGCAACTTAGCTAACAGGTGCTATTAGATGACATTAGGGGGAGTGACCATGGCAATTGGATTATTGTTTATGAAGTGTTTTGCTTATTATACTAGTTGCCATGCTTTCCATTTATGTCTACTATTTGATATTTTTTTGACTTGTAATATGACTTATTATATGGTTTGGCCCCAACTAATGGATGCTTCCAAATGGTGTTAAACAATGAAAAAAAATAAAATCATTAGCTTATCACATTATTTATAAAGCCATGAAAATGATTCAATAAAGACAAAAAAAAATTACCATATGAACTTGGTGCTTCAACTCTAGTATGGCGAAAAAAAAGGAAAAATTAATATAAAAACTAATATTATAAAAATAATAGAATTCAAAAAGTATAAAAATAACAAATATAATAATAAAAATTAATAAATAAAAATGAATTAAGGGGATTGACTATAATAGTTAGGTTATTGTTTATCAAGTGTTTCACTTGTTATGTTAGTTATCCTACTCTTCTTTTATGTATAATATTTGATATTTTCTTGACTTACAATATGATTTATATATACTTAAGTTTGTTTGGATCGTACTATCATTTATGTATGATCTATCTTTAGAATAGTTAGTATAGTTACTTTTATATATTATGCATGTCAAGTTTACTTAAAAAGATACATATATTTTACTATTACTGTTGAGTTTTTCTTTGATGACTAATGTTAGATATGTTGCCAACAACACTTCATATATTTGTCCCTATTGATTTGATGTTATGAGTGCCTTTAAGATGTGTTTGTTGCATTTACAAAGTGTATTAGTAGTTGTTTTATTCAAGGGTTAAGGAAGATGGTGTTGGTGGAATGTGATGAGAATAAGGAGAGAAAGCAAGGTCGAAATAAGGATGTTGTTAGCCCCACTATGCGCTACCAAAAAAAAAAATGATGAGTTGTTTCAGATTACCCTAAATTTAAGGAGTCAATACTGAATGTTGACCTTAAATTCAAGGAATCGATGCTAATCGTTAATACTTGAGCAACCCTAATTTCAAGGAATTAATGCTGACCGTTAATGATAGGATAATCCTAAATTCAAAACTTATAAATACCCATACAACCATCAAAATAAGTATACAAGTTGAGTAGAAAATAGAGCATAAACTTAATGAGAGAGAAAGGGAAAAAACTTAACAAGAGAGAATAATAGAAGGTATGAAAGCTTCTATTCTTCCATGAATAACACATTTGCTAGTGTTCTAGGAGAATCTAGTCATTTAGTGAGCTCATAAAAATCTTTGTAAAGCAAGGAGCAAAGCTTTTATGAAAGCTCCCCCCTCGTGTCAGCTTTCCTTGGCCCCCCTTTGTCGCTTCTGGCGAAGCTGCGAGCCTACCCTTCTCGAGCCTACCTAAATAGCTTACCCAGCCTAGTCTCACAAGCTGTTCAAGTATGCTGCCAGCCCGCTTGTTGCATACTAGCCTAATGTTAGACCAATTGGTACCCCAACCCAAGGCAAAGAGAATTCTAGAAGAATGCTTAGGTGTCCTTACCTAGATAGCTCCATTGTAAATATCTAGATACTTATCTATAAAATTCTCTAGAATAAGTAATTGTAGCTATACATTGAGGAAGGGAAGCAACTATAAATACCTTTATTCCTCACATTTCTAAACACACCTCTCAATAGCAAAGTTCTCTACATTACTATACATTTTTGCCTACTTTCCTTTTCTCATTTTCGAGCTTCTTACTTACTCTCTCTCTTTTGAGTTCTTTGAAACTCTTCAAAGCTTACTTAGTTCATCTTTACACGCAAGGTGACTAAGTGTCACACAGGTTAACACGATCAAATCCTAACTCTGTGACAGGTGGTATCAGAGCAACAGTTGAATCAAGTTACAACCTTATTGTTGAGCTAGGAGCATAACTAGCGAGGAAGGAGTTGTTGCTGCGAAACAATAGTTTGAGCAACAAGTTTGTGAGCGAGAGGAACAATGTGTCCCGACCAAGCGCAGCAAATTCAAAGTTCTAGCGAAGGAACCAATGAAGTCTCGTATTGTTGGCTTGGAGAGGAGTATCACTAACGTGAGCTCTGCTGTAGGCAATCTTAGTGATCAAGTCGATAACTTGATCTATGAGAATGTCGAGATTACAAGGACTGCCAAGTCTATGATTGAAGATCTTGACTGCACCTTTAAAGATTGAATATGCTCTATCAATCAAGAGTTATCCAACCTATGCAAGTTCATGGAAGGAGAGGTTCATGACCTTTATAGGGAGATGGAGCCATACCACTGAAGTAGCATACATTTGAGTGGTACGATTGCTGCCACCACTAGTGCCCCTATTGTCCATGGTTTGAAGGTCCCTAAATCGACCATGTACAATGGAACCCATAATGCCATTATGGTGGAAAACTTTCTCTTCGATCTCGAACAATACTTCGAGGCCATGGGGATTGTCGACGACCTTGTTAAGGTATGCAACGCCCCAATCTTCTTGAGGGATGCTGCCCAACTATGGTGGAGATGGAAGCATTTCGAACATGAGAAAGGCTTGTGCGTTCTCAACACCTGGGGGCAATTTAAGGCTGAATTGTGCAAACACTTTGTGCCTCACAATGCAAACAATGAAGCTAGAGGGGAGTTACGCCACCTAAGCCAAACGGGTAGTATTTCTGATTACATCAAGGAATTTATTACTATCATACTTGAAATTGATATGTTCGATAGGGAGCTTCTCTTCCACTTCAAGGGCAGTTTGAAGGATTGAGCAAGAGTAGAGCTAGACAGATGTGATGTGCAGACTTTGGATTCTACCATTGCTGCTGCCGAAACGCTCATCGACTACTCTTCTGAGAGCAGAAAGCTGAACTCCAACAAAAGTGGGGGAGAGAAAAAAGGCCAGAAACAGGATGTAAGCCACAAGAAGGGTGGAAACCAGAAATCCTCAAGTGACAATCCCAAACATGACCATAATTCTTCGAGCAAACGTAACACAGGTAATTCCCCAAAGCCCTACTTCATTTGTGATAGACCTCATTGGGTGAAAGATTACCCCAACCGTAGGGCAATGAATGCAATAATGGCAGAGCTCAACAAGGAGAAATCCAAGGAAGAGTCCCAACCTGACATGGGAGCCATCCAATAATTAGGAAACCTATCCAAGCTTTTCTCTCCAACAGTCCCTAAAGAAAAGGGACTTCTCTACGCGAATGTTGCCATCGAGGGCAAAACCGCATGTGCAATGCTAGACACAAAAGCAACGCACAACTTCATGGATATACAAGAGGCCAAACATTTAGGCCTTAAACTTGCAAAGGGCAATGACACCATTGAGACTGTCAATTCGGAGGCAAAACCTATCTAAGGTGTGACACAATGAGTAGTTGTCCAAATCAGAGATTATATGGGTAAGTTAGACTTCACTATTGTTCCTATGGATGATTTTAAAGTCGTGCTAGGTCTTGCATTTTTCTGTAAAGCTTTAGCTTTTTTCGTACTTGCCTCGAGTTCTCTTGTGATTTTCGATACGTGCAAGATTCGAGTGATTCCTTAGAAGAGCATGGAGAAATCAAAACCGTCAATGATTTTTGCCCTACAATTCAAACAGAGTCTTAAGTCGGGCGAGGACTACGTTGCTACCATAAGGGAACTCAGCGATGGGGAAGATTTAGCAACACCTACCCCTGCATTGGCACAGTCCATTCAAGGTGTCCTTACCAAGTTTAAGGATGTGATACCTCTGGAACTTCCTAAAAAACTGCCTCCAAGATGAGATGTGGATCACCATATCGAGCTGAAACACAGTGTCAAACCTCCTGTCATGGCCCTTTATTGCATGGCACCCCTGGAACTTACTGAATTGAGGAAGCAGCTCCAAGACTTAATAGAATCGGGTTTCATTCGTCCATCGAAAGCCCCCTTTTGGTGCTTCAGTCCTTTTCCAAAAGAAGAAGGATAATTCGCTATAGATGTGCATTAACTATCGAGCCTTGAACAAGGTCACTATCAAGAACAAGTATCTAATACCCTTGATAGCTGATCTTTTTGACCAACTAAGAAAGGCAAGGTACTTTATCAAGCTGGACTTGTGATTGGGCTACTACCAAGTCCACATTGCCCAAGGTGATGAATCGAAGAAAACTTGTGTGACACGTTACGGAGCCTTTAAGTTTCTAGTCATGCCTTCGGTTTCACCAATGCATCTGCTACTTTTTGCACTCTCATGAACAAGGTACTCCATCCCTTCCTTGACAAATTCGTAGTGGTTTACTTAAATGATATTGTTGTATACAGCAACATTCTTGAGGAGCACGCTGATTATCTCAAACAAGTCTTCCAAGTTTTCCGAGAAAACGAGCTGTACATCAAAAGGGAGAAGTGCTCGTTTGCCAAGCAAGAGGTAGACTTCCTTGGCCATAAGATCAAGGATGGTAGGTTAATGATGGATCCAGTAAAAGTGCAAGTCATCCAAGCATGAGAGCCACCAACTAAAGTCCCAGAATTACGATCTTTCTTGGGACTTGTCAACTATTACCGTCAATTCATTAAGGGATATTCTGTCATAGCTGCAACCTTGACCGACCTACTGAAGAAGGATAACACATGGCATTGGTTGACAAAATGCCAAGCTTCCTTTGAAAGATTGAAGCAAGCAATCTATGAGGAACCTATTGTGGTGCTTTCGGATTACGAAAAATCTTTCAAAGTCCACAGGAAGCGACGCACAAAAATATATGTGAAAGGAGATTTGATGATGGTAAAGTTGCTGCCTAACCAATTCAAGTCTCTATGCAAAGTGCACAAGGGCTTGGTAAGAAGGTACGAAGGGTCATTTCCTATCATCAAGCGTGTAGGAAAGGCTGCCTATAAAGTCCAACTCCAGTCAAAGCTCAAGATCCACAATGTCTCCATGTAAGTCTTCTAAAGCCTTTTCATGGGGATGATAAGGATCCTAGTCGAAGTAAGTCCAAGCATGCACCAACCGCTGTGGTCACCAAATTTGACAAGGAGGTAGAATGCATCCTTACTGATCGAGTGATTTGGAGAAGGGGAGTTCCTAACTACATTGAGTACTTGGTGAAATGGAAAGATTTGTTGGATGAAGAGGTTAGTTAGGAACGAGAGGACCTGCTTTGGCAGTGTTGGATTTCATCCACCACTACAAGGATAAAGACGCGACAAGGACATTGTGAAAATGAGTGGGGGAGGGTGTCATGGTCCGTTCAAGTATGCTGTCAGCCCACTTGTTGTATGCTAGCCCAATTGGTGCCCCAACCTAAGGCAAGGAGAATTATAGAAGAATGCTTAGGTGTCCTTATCTAGAATATTTCATTGTAAATATTTAGATACTTATTCATAGAATTCTCTAGAACGAGTAATTGTAGTCACACATTAAGGAGGAGAAGCAACTATAAATATCCTCATTCCTCTCATTTGTAAACACACATCTCAATAACAAAGTTCTCTACATTGCTATACACTTGTGTCTACTTTCCTTCTCTCATTTCTGAGTCTCTTACTTGCTCTCTCTCTTTTGATTTCTTTGAAACCCTTCAAGCCTTAGTTTATCTTTACGGGTAAAGTAATTAAGTGTCACGCAAATTAGTATGAACAAATACTAACTCCGTGATACTAGTCTATTCAAATAGGGCTACAGCAAGCCAGCTTTCCCCCTTGGTTTGTTGTGGGTCGCGCCTCGCCGTAGGAACTGAATGAATGAAATGAGTGCAGATCTTCCTTCCCCCTTGAAAATTACTAAGAACTTCGTTGGTACTAGTGGCGAATAAAAATGAGAGCATCCCACCCCAAAAAAACTCGGAACCTAAAGAGAAGAGAGTTCAATCTACAAGAAGCTGGCAGAGCTTTAGCCATTTTTCTACATACATCTATCCTACCTAATAAGCCTTTTCTTGTTCCTTTTTCGAATGACGCTAGTGGAGTAAATTCCTTCCGGCTAATGAAGATACTACTCCAGTCTTCCCATTCATTCCTAGTGGATCCTTCTTCTCCCTAAGAATTGAACGAACCAAGTTCACCTATACGAGAGAGGAATCGCTAGGTCAGAAAAGCGATTACTATAAATTCTCCCCAAGTAGGATTTCAAACTACGACCAGTCAGTTGACAGCCGACCGCTCTACCACTGAGCTACTGAGGAAGAACTCCCCTAAGGAAACCGACTCTCGTTCTTTGGACCAACCTATGACCCAACAAAAATGGGTTCGTCACTCTTTTCCACATACACCGGGAAAAAAGGTTATGAAAGCAAGCCCCTCCCCGGCCGGAGAGCCTCCAGGACAAGGGGGCGTCGGTCAACCATCCACTCTCAAGATTCATTTCATATTGAAAAATCGATCTCCGCGTCCTGCCAGTTCGCTAAGTAGACTCACTCTACCGAGGGGCAACAAAGGCTGGAACTATTCCTGCCAAAAAAAAAAAGGGACCTACCTCTCATCCTAGGAGTTTGCAGTTATGATAGAGTCCACTCTCTGTTTGTCTCTCTGAGTTTCTACTGCTAAGTAGCACTTCTGCTATTCAATCATAGAATCGATTCCGATCAGGCCCTATACTATCTTAGTAGTAAGCTAGCGCCCTGCAATCTTTCTCAAAGTCAAGTTTCTCGCTTGTTAGTCAAGCTTTGAAGCCCCTACCAACTCTTTTTTGGGATATTTGAACGCAGGTTTGGAACCCTATACAAGGTGCTGGTCTCGATCTCACTTTGTGCTGCCCCTCTCGATGATTGTTGACTCAACATTTTTTTCATGCTTGAGTTGGAGGGCCCCCTATCCATCGAGTCAAGTAATTCGCTATCGGAAATTTTTCCGCCGCGTATCTCATGCTTCTTTTTTCTCCGAATCGGTCCTTAGTGTCAGTCTATCAAGATTCGCCATCAAGAGAGGGAAGAGCCTTTACTTTAAGTTAGGCCGGTCTCGTCATTCACGAAACTCCCCCGCCCATCGATCAATTACGCGAGTACGCATCCAGTCAGCACATAGCGAACGAAAAAAGCGTTCATCCTGGACACTTCGTGCCTCAATAAAAATGTCTATTAATTGATCCCTATTCATTCGGTCAAAGTCTCCACGGTGTTTTCACGCCCCTCTACTGAGAGGTGCACCATGTTGATAGGAATCGGCAAAGACCTTATTGTACACGTCCTCGAGGGCAGCATTCATGGCAATCATCACTATTTTCTCCCGAGGGCATGGTATGGCTTTGTTCTTGGTGTTGTTTAATAGATGTCGAGTGCCGCTTCGCCCCGTCCGAGAATCTCCATCTGCTCTAAGTGGGCGAGCTAGAATCCTTATGTCAGGTTGGTTGTTCAAAATATTTCTCTTTACCCTTTGCATCTTCATCTTTTTGAAAGCCCAAACCCTGGATCTTCATTAGTCCTATTTCAGGTGCTCAATAAAGACCTCTTTCTCTCTTTATTTTCTTTCTCCCCCATTTCCTTGTTGATTGAAAGAGGATAAGCGCTATCCATTGAGTAAAGGAAAGGGAGGATTTGCTACAGTGATTCGGGCGGGCCCCTTCAAGAGTTGCGGGTCCTTGCCGCTGCATGAGTGGTAGCTTATGCTAAAAACTCCTCCGACACGAGTCCTAGTCGTTGCGCTGCGGTCTCTTTCCCGGCTTCGCTTGCGCGATTTGCACTTCTGATTGGTTTCATCCATCTCCGACCCTAATGAATCGAGTCTGAAGGGGGCAGCCAGTCAATCAGTTCGGGTTCTCGGTCGGTTCCTGTTCGCCTGCCCCCCTCATAGTCGATTAGTGGGTAGGGTGGTAAACTTAGAGGGCGCCCGCCTCCTCTTCAGACGTGTCCTCGACAACCTGGCGGTTGTTCGGTCTCCGCTTTGAGGGGTGGGAGTGCTTAGTCGCTGGGGTTTCTTCAACCAATTCGGTTGTGTCAGCCCGGTCTAACATTTTGTTATGAGCTGGCTGAACAAAGATAGATTATAGATTGAAGGGGCGTAGCGTTTGAGTTTAACTGGCATAGGACCTTCAATCGACCACGGGGCCTATTCTACAAACTGAATTTGAAGCTTAACGTAAAAAGCTCCTTCTTTGGTTTGGAAGTTCCAGTATGTTGTCTGTGGATTTCTAACAAAGGAAAGCCCCTTTATGCCATTTTAATTAAAGTTCCGTGATGCTCGCCACTCCCCGAGGCCAAGGACGGGGTCGAACCTTCATTCCAGGATTTGCAGTCCGATACATTTCCATTATGTTACCTAGCCAAACCCGCCACTGCATATGTAGAAAAAGAGAGAGCGGGGAAGGAAGAACAACCGTTTAACTTTGGAACATGAGGTGGCGGGCGGAGCGCTCTATATGACCTTAGGTGGGTTACCAGAGAAGAGGGGACAACTTCTTTCTCCCTTGCCTTACTCAATCTTCCTTTTCTGATTTAAAGTAGCAAGCCAACCACAACTCAAAGGGCAGAGGCCAGCTAGTTGGTTGTCTTATATTTTCTATGTTCAGGCGAAAAACATCTAGAAGTCTTGTAAGCAATCATGCCTAACGCTTACCAAAGCCAGGGTTGGTTTTACTAAAAGAAAGTCAGTAAGCAACCAGGATTTGCATTGTTAAGCATATAGCTAGCGTTCCTTCTGAGCCAGGATCAAACTCTTCTTTATATACACAATTATCCTTCTAGTCAGACCTTCGTACCAGAAGAGTGCAGAAAGGAGGAGAGACTAACCACGAAAGGGGATGCAAGCAAGGAAGCTAGCCTATGTGGAAGAAAGAAAGATCAGTGAGAGACAGTTCCGCTTACCTTACTCTCTTTTCAATCTTTATCTGTCTGAATAAGAAATCGAGGATCTTACGCCTCCGGGGACCGGCTTCGCGAGACCATTTCGGACTACACATGGCTAAGCTCTATTGGTCCTTGGCTTATCGATTCAACTGAGTCTTACTCAAGAGAAAAGAAAGAACTGAAGCAAAGTGAAAGTTACAGTCATCTTTCTATACGCAATTACAGATTTTGATAGCCCTTTTCATTAGATAGCGAAGTGCACCATCTTCGTATGCGGCACCAGAAGATATGCATTAACTAGTAGAACTGCCCCGGAAAAGGTTAGGGCCGGAGTGCAGAACCTCAGTCTATCTCTGACGTTCTACTTTCCATGGTCTTTAGATAGGATATTCCTTAAAAATAAGGGTTTGTGGTCTCATCGCTGACTCAATGTTCAATCTTATCTACTTCGAGACTGTTCAATCCCAGGACTCTGTCTTTACTTTCAGGATCTTTCCCTTTTAAATTCAAGCCAATGAACGAAGACTTCCTTCCGGAAATGCTGTTGAAAGATGAATCCTCTGTGTAAAGCAACATCTGTTTTCTTGTCGTCTTTCGTTCTCTGAGAGCGCGTCTATCTTCTTAGGGGTCTAGTCTCATCCTCGTATCGTAGTCGGCTAAGGTATCTTGAAGAAGGGTCATTTCCCTCTCGTCCTATTGTGGTAAGGTAGCAGTAAGCAAAAATTACCAGTCTGTCTGAAAATTAACTCTGAGTTATGGTTCACACTGCCGTCCAAAGACTTTGTCTGTCATTTTGTCTCCTCCTCTTATAGTATAAATACCTGCAAGTTATGTAACAAAAGGCGTATATGTTTAATCCGATATAAGAAAATTTGTAGAGATTAAAACCTGTAAATATAAAGATCCGTTCCTCCCGTGGATGTAGGTAAAAAAGAAATGATCGAACCACGTTAAATCATTGTGTTCTAGTGTGTATATGTTTACGAGATCCTAACAAATTGGTATCCGAGCCAGGTTGAAAAAAAAAACAATCAGAACACGAGCAGTCGAACCTATCCCTGCGGCCAGAGCGCACTACCACCGACGACCCAGCTTCTCTTCTTCTCGTCAGCCACCACCACGAGTTGTCCTCACCAACGTCACCAACGAGCATCCTATCGCACAGCTTCGTTGCCAGATCCGAGAAACAGAGAGAGAGGAGCAGAGGGAGGAAGAGAGAGACCTGAAATCGTTTTACCCAGGCGCTTCAACACCCAACGGCCGGCGCACCGAATCGATCTTCCTGATTTAGGTCTTCCTGATCTGGGTCTTCCTTCAACGGCGATAGAGTCCCGGTAGCTCCCCGATCTTGTATTTTTCGCCCTCGACCTCACTGGTAACCTCGTCGAACGCCAAGCGGCTGACCCATAGCCCACACTGGCGAGACCCAGAAGCATAGGCCGACCAGCATCTCACACCGGTGAGCCTTGTCGAACAGCCCAGCGGTCGACGCACCAGATCTGGAGTCCATTTGAGTTTTGGTGTACAGATCTCGTAGTCATGGCTCGTCATTTCCGACCATTCGAGTGGTTTGGCGCTGAAGTGGAGCAGATCTGACGAAAGAGGAACAGATCGAGCTCAAATGGGACGGCGACACTGTAGAATCGACGACGACACTGTAGAATCGACGGCAACACTGTAGTGACAAATTGTAATTTATTTATTTTTCGTGGAGTTTTGAAGCACGATGGCTGATCCAAAAGGAGCTGACATTCAACCTTCGATGTCTACCACCAGTTCGTGGCAAAGAAGCTCAATGTCAAATGCAAAATTTGATATTGAGAAATTTGACGGTACAAACAACTTCGGCATGTGGCAATGCGAAGTCATGGATCTGTTATTCCGTGAAGGATCCGATATTGCACTGGAGCCCAAACCGATGAATATTTCTGATGAAGATTGGAGCTATGTGAACCGTCAAGCCTGTGGCACTATCCGGCTGTGTCTTGCCAAAGATCAGAAGTATTTTGTCATGAAAGAAACGATGGCCTCAAGCCTTTGGAAGAAGTTGGAAGATAAATACATGACGAAGAGTGTAGAGAATCGGCTCTACCTAAAGAAAAAACTTTTTCGATTCCAGTATAAGAGAGGTACGCCTATGATTGAGCATCTCAATAATTTCAACAAAATTTTGGCTGATCTGCAAAATTTAGATGTTGATATTATTGATGAGGATAAGGCATTGTTATTATTGAATTCTCTCCCTGAAAGTTATGATCATTTAACCACTACCCTGCTATATGGAAAGGATGAGGTTAAATTCATAGATGTTTCTAATGCTTTGGTGAATAATGAGTACCGAAAGAAGGATCAGAATGACTCCAGAGAGTTGACACTAGAAGCATTGACTGCGACCAGAGGAAGAGAAGACAAAAGGAGATATGACAGATCTAGTGGGCGAAATAAATCTCGCTCAAAATCCAGAAGAGAATCAAGAAGAAGACTGGCAAAAGATGAATGTGCCTACTGTCACCAGAAAGGGCACTGGAAGAAAGACTGTCCAAACAAGGATAAATCTACTGCAAATGTTGCAAAGGAAGCTGACGATAAAGAAGATTCAGCTTTCTCAGTTTCGCCAACAGATATCCAGGTAGACAAATGGATTCTTGATTCTGGCTGTTCTTATCATATGTGTCCAAATAGGAGCTGGTTCACAAGCTTTCAAGAGCTTGATGGAGGAGTCGTGATGATGGGTAACAACAACACATGCCAAACAAAAGGAGTAGGCACTATTCGCTTAAAGATGCATGACGGTACAACCAGACGACTGACAGATGTCAGATATGTTCCAAATTTGAAGAAGAACCTCATTTCATTGGGGGTCTTAGACAACAACGGATACAAGGTAACCATAGAAGGTGGAGCCTTGAAAGTTGTACGAGGTGCATTCTTGGCAATGAAAGGTACTCGACAAGGAAACCTATATTTCCTAGATGGACATACAGTTACAGGAAGAGCAGCTGTTGCCAAAGCTTCTGACAACGAAGCACCTGATTCTTCCCAACTCTGGCATATGCGCTTGGGACATGTCGGAGAGAAGGCCTTGCAGAATTTGGTGAAACAAGGCCTACTAAAGGGAGCCAAAAGTGGAAAACTTGACTTCTGTGAGCACTGTGTCTTAGGAAAACAGACACGAGTCAAGTTCGGCACTGCCATTCATTCTACCAAAGGAATATTGGATTATGTTCACACTGATCTATGGGGACCATCAAAAAATTCATCTTTGGGAGGTAAAAATTATTTTGTTACTTTTATTGATGATTTTTCACATTATGTTTGGGTGTATATGATGAAGCACAAGGATGAAGTTCTAGACATATTTCTTCGGTGGAAGAAAATGATTGAAACCCAGACCGGTAGAAAGATTAAGAGACTTCGCTCAGATAATGGTGGAGAATACAAATCAGATCCCTTCAAGCAAATCTGTCATGAAGAAGGGATAATCAGACATTTTACAGTTCCTGGAACCCCACAACAAAACGGTGTAGCAGAAAGGATGAACCGTACTCTAGTGGAGAAAGTGCGATGTATGCTTTCTCAATCTGGCCTGAACAAAGCATTCTGGGCAGAGGCTTTGATGTATGCCTCTCATATTGTCAACCGGTTACCTACTTCTGCACTTGATGGGAGATGTCCCAAAGAGGTATGGTCTGGACAACCTGTTTCAGATTATGATCAGATACATATATTTGGATGTCCTGCGTATTTCCATGTTACAGAATCCAAACTGGATCCTAGAGCCAAGAAAGCTATCTTCTTAGGCTTTAGTGAAGGAGTTAAAGGATTCAGACTTTGGAATCCTGAGTCAAAGAAGATTGTCCTAAGCCGAGACGTAACCTTTGATGAATCGGCGATGCTGCAAAGGACCATTACAAAAATGGAGAAAGAGAATCAAAACTCTTTCCAACAGGTGGAGTTTGAGACTCCAAAGGAGCCAGAAAAGTACCTTGATGACCAGGAGGATACCTCAATTGAGGTGGAGGTTCCATCACCAGCACTAGACCAACAATCAGAGTCCATTGCCACTCACAGACAAAGGAGAGAGATCCGGAAACCTGCAAAATATACTGACATGGTGGCATATGCATTGCCAGTGATAGAGGATGATATTCCCAACACCTTTAAAGAAGCTGTTCAGAGTATGGAGAGTGATAACTGGAAGCTGGCTATGGATGATGAGATGCAGTCACTTCACCAGAATCAGACGTGGAAATTAGTACCACTTCCTCAAGGAAAGAAAGCTATTGGATGCAAATGGGTCTATGCTAAAAAAGAGTATGCCTCTGAAAAAGGAAGCACTAGATATAAAGCCAGACTAGTAGCAAAAGGCTATGCTCAGAAGGAAGGAATAGACTATAATGAAGTGTTCTCGCCAGTGGTTAAACATTCGTCTATTCGGATCCTGTTGGCTCTAGTAGCTCAATTTGACTTGGAGTTAGCTCAACTTGATGTGAAGACAGCATTCTTGCATGGAAACTTGGAAGAAGAAATCTATATGTCCCAGCCTGAAGGTTTCAAAGTTACCGGGAAGGAGAATTGGGCTTGCAAGCTAAGCAAGTCACTGTATGGCTTGAAGCAGTCACCTAGACAGTGGTATAAACGGTTTGATAGCTTTATACAGAAGCAGAAGTACACACGCAGTCAGTTTGATCATTGTGTTTATCTGAAGAAACTCCAAGATGGTACGTTTGTATATTTGCTCCTATATGTTGATGATATGTTAATTGCATCTAGGAGCAAGGTGGAGATCGACAGGCTGAAGGCTCAATTGAGCTCAGAGTTCGAGATGAAGGATCTTGGAGAAGCCAAGAAGATTCTTGGTATGGAGATCAAGCGTGACAGAGAAAGGGGCGCAGTCTGGTTAACTCAGACTCAGTATCTGAAGAAAGTACTCCAGCGGTTTGGTGTAAATGACAAGACTAAACCCGTTAGTACTCCTTTGGCCTCACATTTCAAACTAAGTGCATTAATGTCACCAAATACAGATGATGATCAAAGACAAATGGATAATATTCCATATGCTAATGTTGTTGGAGCCCTGATGTATGCAATGGTGTGTACACGACCTGATATTTCACAAGCTGTCAGCATGGTAAGTCGGTATATGCACAATCCCGGTAAAGGACACTGGCAAGCAGTTAAGTGGATTCTACGGTATATTCAAGGTACTGTGGATATTGGCCTGAAGTTCCAGAAATATAAGACTATGACCAATCGTCTAGTCGGGTACGTTGATTCTGATTATGCCGGTGATCTCGACAAGCGTCGATCAACTACAGGTTATATGTTCACTATGTCAGGAGGACCAATAAGCTGGAGATCAACACTTCAGTCAACTGTTGCTTTGTCTACTACAGAGGCAGAGTATATGGCGATCACAGAGGCTGTCAAAGAAGCAATTTGGCTTCATGGGTTGATTGAAGACTTGGGACTTATTCAGGAGCACGTTAAAGTCCACTGTGACAGTCAAAGTGTCATTTGCTTAGCAAAGAACCAGGTTTACCGCTCCCGCACAAAGCATATCGACATCCGGTTTCATTTTATTCGATAAATTATAAATGAAGGAGATATTCTGCTATAGAAGATTAGTACAGAAGATAATCCTGCAGATATGCTCACAAAGATTGTTTCAGGAATCAAGTTCCAACACTGCTTGGACTTGGTCAACATTTCTCGGAGTTGTGCACCTTCTGGTGTTTGACGCCTTCGAGCGTAATGGAGGAACGGTGATCATGTTTGGATGAAGAATCATCGTCAAGGTAGAGAATTGTGAAAATTGACTCTTGTTTATGGTTCACACTGCCGTCCAAAGACTTTGTCTGTCATTTTGTCTCCTCTTCTTATAGTATAAATACCTGCAAGTTATGTAACAAAAGGCGTAAGGGTGGTGTAGTGTAATCCGATATAAAAAAATTTGTAGAGACTAAAACCTGTGAATATAAAGATCTGTTCCTCCCGTGGATGTAGGTAAAAAAGAAATGACCGAACCACGTTAAATCTTTGTGTTCTAGAGTGTATATGTTTACTAGATCCTAACAGTCTGGTTGTCTGATTGAGTAGCCCCGCAGTCCGTCCAGCCTAGTTTCCTATAAGTGAATGAATTGTCGGGAATGTCTATCTCGAAAACAGCTGATATGCGCCAACCGTTACCCGGAGAAGACGCTGCAGAATAGGTTTTGGGCTCAACCAACGCATAAGAATGAGGTCACCCTAACGATAGGCGAAAGGAGGGGAGAGTCTGCTTTGATAGAACCAGGAATGAAGGGTTCTTTATTGGAAGGAGTGGGAAAGATAGCATTTTTTGAAAGCTGTGTGTCTACCGGTCGATAAGTAGTTCCACTGCACTAGATGTGCGCTCTACTGAAACTTTGGCGACTGCTTGCATGATCTGCTGCATCTGTTCTTTTAGTTCCTCGATTGAAGTTTGGATTCCATGGGATACCATTCATATTCTATCATAGGAATTGCTTTTGCACTGATGAAAACCTGTCTCTTATACACATCTAGATGTGTATAAGAGACAGGTGCGGGAGCGGTAAACCTGGTTCTTTGCTAAGCAAATGACACTTTGACTGTCACAGTGGACTTTAACGTGCTCCTGAATAAGTCCCCAGTCTTCAATCAACCCATGAAGCCACATTGCTTCTTTGACAGCCTCTGTAGATGTGTATAAGAGACAGCTAGTGCAGTGGAACTACTTATCGACCGGTAGACACACAGCTGTCAAAAAATGCTATCTTTCCCACTCCTTCCCATAAAGAACCCTTCATTCCTGGTTCTATCAAAGCAGACTCTCCCCTCCTTTCACCTATCGTTAGAGTGGCCTCATTCTCATACGTTGGTTGAGCCCAACACCTATTCTGCAGCGTCTTCTCCGGGTAACGGTTGGCGCATATCAGCTGTTTTCGAGATAGACATTCCCGACAATTCATTCACTTATAGGAAACTAGGCTGGACGGACTGCGGGGCTACTCAATCAGACAACCAGACTGTTAGGATCTAGTAAACATATACACTCTAGAACACAAAGATTTAACGTGGTTCGGTCATTTCTTTTTTACCTACATCCACGGGAGGAACAGATCTTTATATTCACAGGTTTTAGTCTCTACAAATTTTTTTATATCGGATTACACTACACCACCCTTACGCCTTTTGTTACATAACTTGCAGGTATTTATACTATAAGAGGAGGAGACAAAATGACAGACAAAGTCTTTGGACGGCAGTGTGAACCATAAACAAGAGTCAATTTTCACAATTCTCTACCTTGACGATGATTCTTCATCCAAACATGATCACCGTTCCTCCATTACGCTCGAAGGCGTCAAACACCAGAAGGTGCACAACTCCGAGAAGATGTGTATAAGAGACAGCAGTTAGTTCTACCACTTCTGACTATGGATAAGAAAATATCCCATTATCATACAAGACACATCACTGTAAACATCAGTTCCAGACACTACTGCCGGTGTTAAAATTAATATTAAATGTCCGTTTTTATTAGTACATTATTTCAGCAGTTTTATAAAAAAATAAAATATCAAGAGTCAGCAGTTACTTTTGAGTTTTAATTTTGGTTTATGACTATTAATAGAATTGCCTATAATTAAGTTTATTTTCAGTTTTAGAAGGGTAAACTACAACTTATAAATAAATCATTGTATTACTTATAAGTATGATATAGAATCGAGAATAAAGCCTCTCTTTAGAAATTATTTTTCTCCACAAGTCCATAGTTTGCAGCCAATTAATTTTTTTTTCAACAAATTGGTATAGTGTAATCAATAATGTTCCGCTGCCCCAATTAACGAAGGTGAACTACGAGAATCTACCGCAGGATGCGGCGGCTCAAAATAAGGCGTTGAAAGAAACGCGATCAAAAGATAAGATGACATTGTACATGTTGTTCCGAGCTGTTGATGAGTCGGACTTTGAGAAGATTGCGAGTGCGAAAACTTCAAAAGAAGCGTGGGACATCTTGGAGACTGCGTACAGAGGAGCCGACCGAGTTAAACAAGTTCGCCTTCAAAATCTTCGCAATGAGGCATGAAGATGAAGGAGTCGGAAGGTGTGTCCGATTACATCACGCGTGTTCAAACCGTGGTGAATCAACTCAACCGAGACGGAGAAAAGTTGTCCGATGCGCAGGTTGTGGAGAAGATTCTGAGGTCGTTAACCAACAGTTTCGAGAATGTGGTATGTGCCATAGAAGAGTCGAAGGATCTAGCAACGTTCACAGTCGACGAGCTTGCCGGTTCCCTTATGGCACATGAATATTGTAAGAAGAAGAAGGAGACACTTGAGTAGGCACTTCAAACCAAAGCATCGATCAATGATGAAAAGATATTCTATTCGAAAGTTTTCGAGGTAAATAGCGTGGCCGTGGTGGTCGACGAAATATTCGCAGTGGGAAAAACCGCAGTCAAGAAGGGTATCATGAGGATAAGGGGCAATCAAACCAACAGAATTGGCGTGGAAGAGGCGGTCGGTGTGCTACAAGTGTGGCAAAAATGGTCATTATGCGAAGGATTGCGATTCCGATAAGTGTTACAATTGTGGAAAGGTGGGGCATTTTGCAAAAGAATGTCGAGTCGAGAAAAAGGTGGCAGAGACAACCAACCTAGCCACGGAAGATGAGGTGAAAGAAGGTTTTCTCTTACTTTGACACGGCTGCAAGCAACCATATGTGCGGGCACGAGCATTGTTTCAAAGAGATGCGAAAGGTTGAAGCTGTATCTGTATCGTTTGGAGATGGCTCGAAGGTTGAGGTCAAAGGCCAAGGTACGATTTATTATTTACAAAAGGATGGTTTAGTTGGGTCAATCCAAGATGTGTATTACGTACCAGACCTCAAGAGCAACATTTTAAGTATGGGGCAACTCGGTTTTTATGAAAAACCGGATATTACTATTGAAAGACAAGCAAGGGCGTTCAGTCGCTCAAGTTGAAATGCGGAGAAATCGGATGTACAAACTGAATTTGAGAAGTGTGCGAGAAAATTGTTTGCAAGTCAACGTAGAAGACAAGGCATCACTGTGGCATCTTGGTTTTAGTCACCTACATCGTGAAGGCCTAAACAAGTTGGCAAAGAAGAACATAGTGCACGGACTACCAGACATGGAATACGAGGGAAACTTTTGTGAAGAATGTGTGCTCGGAAAGCATGCGAGAATGCTGTCTCTTATACACATCTAGATGTGTATAAGAGACAGCCTCTAAACGCCGCAGGTCTTGAATCTGAACTAGAATGATACAAGATGAAACCTTAACGCACTGATAGCGCTATCAGTCTCAATCTAGGAGGGGAAACAACCAGTAAAGATACATCTATAGTAACTCTCACATTGAGATGATCATACATTAACCATTCCTGTCTCTTATCCACCTCTAGATGTGTATAAGAGACAGGGTTAATGTATGATCATCTCAATGTGAGAGTTACTATAGATGTATCTTTACTGGTTGTTTCCCCTCCTAGATTGAGACTGATAGCGCTATCAGTCTCAATCTAGGAGGGGAAACAACCAGTAAAGATACATCTATAGTAACTCTCACATTGAGATGATCATACATTAACCATTCCGTCCCGACTAAGCCGTTCAGTATCGACAAGATGTGTATAAGAGACAGTAGCCCGATATTCTGCCTTCTTTTGAAACGACATTCTCACATGCTTTCCGAGCACACATTCTTCACAAAAGTTTCCCTCGTATTCCATGTCTGGTAGTCCGTGCACTATGTACTTCTTTGCCAACTTGTTTAGGCTTTCACGATGTAGGTGACTAAAACCAAGATGCCACAGTGAGGCCTTGTCTTCTACGTTGACTTGCAAACAATTTTCTCGCACACTTCTCAAATTCAGTTTGTACATCCGATTTCTCCGCATTTCAACTTGAGCGACTGAACGCCTGTCTCTTATACACAACTAGATGCGTATAAGAGACAGGTACAAGATGGAGTCTTGCAATCCAGTTTCAGCGCCAATGGAACCGGGTGCAAAACTCTCTAAAGTTGATGGAGGAGAACGAGACGACGCAAGCAAATACTGGGGTTTAGTGGGAAGCCTTCGCTATCTCACATGCACAAGGCCTGTCTCTTATACACAACTAGATGCGTATAAGAGACAGGTTATTTGTTGCTCTTTATGTTGATGACATCATTTTTATGGGGAATAATAATGAAATAATACAAGAGATCTCGAGCACAATGAAACCGGAAGTAGAGATAACATATTTGGGCTTGATGATGTTTTTCCTTGGTCTGGAGGTAAGACAAGGAGAGACGGGTATCTTTGTATCCCAGGAGGCATATACAAAGGAGATTTTGAAGAAGTACAAGATGGAGTCTTGCAATCCAGTTTCAACACCAATGGAACCGGGTGCAAAACTCTCTAAATTTGATGGAGGAGAACGAGTCGACGCAAGCAAATACTGGAGTTTAGTGGGAAGCCTTCGCTATCTCACATGCACAAGGCCTGGCCTTGCATTAAGTGTCGGCATTGTAAGTTGGTTCATGGAGGAGCCAGTTATTCACATTGGAAGGCGTTGAAGCGAATCTTACGGTACATCAAAGGTACAGTGTCACTCGGGTTATTCTATACAAATGCGGCAGATTAAAAGTTTGTCGGGTACTCCGACAGCGATTGGTGCGGAGACTTGGACGATCGGAAAAGCACATCGGGTTATGTGTTTTTTATGGGTGACACGACGTTTACCTGGCTTTCAAAGAAGCAACCGATCGTGACACTCTCGACATGTGAAGCTAAATATGTGGCAGCATCTTTGTGTGTACGTCATGCGATATGGCTCAGAAATTTGTTGGGCAAGTTGGAGCAACAACAACTCGGTGCGACTGTGATACAAGTTGACAACAAATCAGCAATTGAGTTGAGCAAGAACCCGGTGAATCATGAGAGAAGCAAGCATATTGACGTTTGCTTTCACTTCATCCGAGATCAAGTGAAGGAAGGAAGTGTGGAATTAGTGCACGTGGCAAGTCGGGACCAGGTCGCGGATATCTTCATGAAACCGCTACCGACGATACTTCTCGACAACTGCAAAAGATTAATCGGCATGAAAGATGTCAGAAGTATTTATTTAAATCCATTATTTCGAAAGTTTTATAAGAAAATAAAATGAAATGTCAATATTCAATAATTATTAATAAAATTACTTATAATTAAATTTATTTTTGGTTCAAAAAATTAAACTACAAACTTATAAATAAATCATTGTATTATATGATATAAAATCAAAAATAAAGATTCTTTTTAAAAATTATTTTTCTACACAAGTGGCAGCTAATTAATTTTTTTTTCAACAGCCGGTACCCCTGCCTCTGCCGATTCATTCATTCCCGCTAGAACTAGAGATAGCGAAATGGCGAGGCGAAGCTGTGAAACACAGCGAGACTAAGGCTACATTCGCACCGCACTCACCAGCATCTAGATGCTGTTGGCACCGTCTCCTGCTCCAAAAGCAAGCCGGGCACCGGCTAGACTGGAAACACATGCCTGTGTGCGCGGGAGACTGAAGGAAGCAGGTTGCCTATATGACGGGACCAAGACATCGTCCTACCCTCAGGGTGACGAGTAACGGCCTGAATAGCGCTTATAGGGAGGATAAGTATAGTTATTTATCCTAAACGCCCTCTGCGGGTTACCTCTAAACGGAAAAGCTCCCAATGCGAGGAGGCTTCCATGGAATGGGGCGAGGGTCTTCTTCTTACGTGAGAGAGAATAAGGCCAAGGAAATAGCGTTCTATCAACAAAGAAATTCCAGGTGAGCCAACAGGCAATGCATATTGTGGTCCCATAGCACGAGAGAGCTTTTCGTTCCTCTCCCTGAAGTTGAGCGTCCTAGACGTCCTCCTCTCCCTGGAGGTCGTTTTTCTTCCTGCCCACTCTTCCGCTCCTCTCGCTTTCGCTCGATCTCCCTTGCCTCAAGGTATTTCCCTTGCTTTCGGGCGATACATAATTGAGTTGAATATTCCTATAGGATTTCCTAGCCAAGTGGGAATAATAGAATAGGATGAATCTGATGATATAGGGGCTTCCTGCGAATCTATCTTCCCAGTCAAGTCACTGGTAACATATTCCCATTCCCCATAAGAGGACAACCACAGAAGTATGGGGCCTTGAAGTCCGTCCTCTAAACGCCGCAGTTCTTGAATCTGAACTAGAATGATACAAGATGAAACCTTAACGCACTGATAGCGCTATCAGTCTCAATCTAGGAGGGGAAACAACCAGTAAAGATACATCTATAGTAACTCTCACATTGAGATGATCATACATTAACCATTCCGTCCCGACTAAGCCGTTCAGTATCGACACAGCAGTCCCAACCTAGCAGTCCCAGCATTCCAGTCTAGCCCTTCCAGTCTGGGTATGGAAGTCAGTGCTCTATCGCCCCCGCTCTTTCGACCAAGTCTATAAGCTTGAATCTCATGATAGTTCTGATGTAAGTGTGAAAGAAAGCATATAAAAGCGTATATTGAGATTGGGTATCATAAGCGACTATAGATGGATCAATACTAGTTGGGACTATCCACTCAGATCTTGGGACTTACATCTCTTAATGCGCATAAAGTTATAGATGGTGATATTAGTGCGTTTTCCGGAAAAAAAGTCATAACTTACTTTTCCCTTCATAATTGTTATTTTCAAATTCATTTATTTTTTTTGGCACAACAGAGATTTCCTTCCTAAAGTGTCACATGATTTCATTTTACCGGGAAAAATTGCTTACTTTCGATGGAACACTAACCCAATCAGTCTAATTTAAAGCATCAGTCGCCAAAGACAACTCTCTTTGAAGTCGAGCGTACGTCCTAACTTCCCTCTCGCTTCGCTCACGCCAGCTAAAGGCCCTCTCCTGTAAGTCGATCATATGGACATATTTCCAGTCAGTATGGAAGGGGTCCCATAAGATGAAACCTTAACGCATTGAAAGCTAGTTTCTTATATGCTTTCTTTCACACTATCATATATTCGCTTTTTCCAATGGATTCTAGATTACTGGAATCCTAACTCTCATGAGCCTCCGTATCTACCTTATTGAACTTCAAGCGCCTTAAGGGTCTAGCAAGAAGTTACAATCTAGGAGGAGAGGGGCCCCAATATAGGAGCATAAACAACTAGTATACGCACCATGTCTGTCCTCCCGCTTCGATATTCATTCATTCTACTTAAACATCAATATCAGTCCCTATCATCCATATTCACCCTTTCAAACCCTCAATTCTCTCATTCAAACCTCTTGTATATTGTCTATGTGAATGTTGCCATAAAGATTCAGAGGGGCAAGGAGTCAGTAGCCAAACAGCTAGTCACTTGATTTCCCTTTTTGGGGTACAATATCAAGTCAGTATGGGGGCTAATTGCCTCCACTTGATACAGACGCTTTCTTGGAACTAATTCATAGGCGCAATCAGACGGAAGTCGAAAGGAAGGATCGGGCTTGGCTTCCATTTATTTTCCCCAATAGACCAACTCGCTTTTCAAGATACATCCACCCTTCCCGAGCTGTGTGTAAGAAAGATCACTTCCATTTTATTGGTTCTCATCATCGAAACGTTAAACTCAGTGCCCATCAATGCGTTAATAGTCCACTAATGAGAAGGAATGATCGTCAGATCTTTCGAAACAACTATTTACCTAGTCTATCGTATCGAAGCGTAACGACAGACATGGGATATCTGAAACTAGGGTGTGCAATTCAAAGAGGGGATGCCATATCAATTCATCGAAGAAGAAATCCCATGTATTATCATTCAACAAATGCCCTGCCTGGCAATATCAGTTCGTATAAGGCTACCGCTATCTTAGCCGGAGGACAGACATGGTGCGTATAGATGTATCAATACTAGTTGTTTCAACTCCTATATGGGGACTTTAATCTATACCTTTTCCTTGCTGTAAGTGCTATAAGGTGGATTCGGCGGGGATTTTCAGTAGTAGGGGCCACGGACCTCCTAGATTGAGGATGATATCAATACCCGTAACCTAGCTTGAAGTTCTAGAAGCTGGAATATTGTCTCGTTCTAGTTATGATGTAAGAGCAGCTGAACTTGAAACTCTAGATACAACTGGCGCATATATAACCGTGTGCGCATAGATAAACAGATATTTCGATTCGGGATGAAAAGTGTTGGATGAAACCTATAGATGTATCAATATACGTGGTTTCAGCTCCTATATTGGGACTTGATAATGGGGCCTCGAAAAGGGCAAATACTCATATATTAGGATTAGTCCCATCTATTGTTGTTGTTTCAGCTCATATATTGGGATTGTTTCCGCACCTATATTGTGTTATAAGACTCCTGTTATTGGGACTGCCCGGATGATCGGGACTGATATTACAGACATGGGGCGTGAGGAATAAAACTTATTTCGATTCGGGATCAGAAGCATTGGATGATAGGGACGGATTTCACCTATTAGATGAAGTGAACGATGGAATCAGAACTATTTTTATCAAGTGGAGGCAATTAGCGCCCATACTTCTATTGGACTCCAAAAGTCGAAGTCGAGACCCTTAAATCTAAGGTCTTGAAATTCGAATTGTTAACAATCGACCCCCATACTGACTTGATATTGTACGTATGTTATTAGGACTGACTTTTTTTCGGGGAATATGAGTGACATCAGGCATTGGGCATAGAAAGTGAGGTGCGGATAGAAATATCTTAAGATAAGATAGAATCGTGAAGTAGTCTCATCTTGACAGTAACCATTATAGATTGAGAAAGCTACAGGCCCAATGAGCTTAGCCTTGAGTGGACCGAAATGGTCCCGCGAAGCCGGTCAACTGTAGCCTAAGATCCGTCTCTGATAGAAGAAGAAAGCTAGAACTCGAGTAAGGAGGGGGTATTAGGTGAGGGGATGCAAAACCGTTTAATTGTGGAACAAGCTACGCACCTTTGAGTTCTCGGGGCGAGGTGCGAAGCTAGTTCCCGAGTAAGTAGCTAAAGCAAGAGGGCAGCAAGTGATTGTAGGTACGCTAACTAACTAACTATATTATAGTAGATAAGATATATTGGTGTGGAACTAAAGAAGGTGACCCATCTTTTTTATGAATTGAATTCACTGTTTGAATTGTATATTTTAGATATCAATTAATGAAATACTAAATCTACGGAGTTCAAAAACAAAATTTATTTATCTTATTATTAATTCGAGATTTCATATAAAACTAGAAAGAAACTCACAAATTGCAACTACTAATTTGTTAAGAATGAATCGGATTGAAGCTATAGCATCATCAGTCGCTGTAATCGAAATATCTGTGAAATCAGGGTTCACAGTTTGTATCAATTAAACAAATTGTTGGAATTTCCAAAATAATACATTCTCTAAAAGTCGTATATTCGTCTTGTTGATTAACGATTATTACAATATCGGGTAACTCTGTCATATATTTAATCCCACTCAGATATGTTTGCAAGTGAGATAACTGTCTCTTCAATCGAGCCGCATCCCCCTTCGTAAGGCAGTTGAGTCTCCCTGTCTTTTGTTCTATCCGTAAGTCCCTGAACTTTTGAAGTCTCGTTTCTGTAGTGGACCAATTCGTTAAAATACCGCCGAGCCATTTTTTATTAACGTAATGACACCCAGATCTGATTGCAGCCCGCATTACTAAATCAGCTGCTTTTTTGTTTGGTACCAACAATTAAGAATTGCTTCGTCCTACTTGCTGCATCAAAAAGGAAATCACAAGCTTCTGATAAAAAACGAGCAGTTCTAGTAAGATTTGTAATATGAATACCTTTACGCTTTGCAGAAATATAAGGTCCCATTCTTATCATTTCTTCCAAATTAATGTTTCAATTTCTTATCGTTTCTTCGCATACTTCTTCTCTCTTTTTCTCTTTAAAAAATGAAAAAAAAATAATAAGAGAGAAAGAGAGATAAGGTACCCTTAAATAAATAATTATTCTGATAGAAACTTTTCTTTCCCGTAAATTGGACGTTGATAAAGAATTCAAGCTTCGGAATCATTAAATTCATTAAATGATTGTTTTGATGTATCATAAAAATTTTTTGAACTGCAAGAATCAAATAATTCTTTGTGGTGGAACAAAATATCTCTCATTTTCTCCTTGAATAAACTCTGATTTTTGGTTTTCAAAGGAATGTTCTTATGTTGCCTTGAGCAGTCCGTAAGGCTGTTCGACTGAACTCGTTGGCTCCGCGTCCACCGAAAGTTGGTAATTTTTGTCACCGTCAGCATTTGGTACTCTCTCGATAGCTTCAATAGTTCACTGAAAGCCTTTATTGATTGTTATTGTAATGAACCGCAAGGTTGCAAGGTTCCCGGGAAACAACGTTCTCTTGGTAAAGTAGGCTCTTTTTTTGTAACTAATTTGAGTTGACATGAAATGGATCACGGAAGAAGACCTATCGGGTTGTTCTTTTGAAGGGGTTCACCCTATTCTATGTGAGGTGGGGCGTACGTAAGAGCGGAACCTAGATAGAACGCGGAGCGCCGGCTCCCAGCCACCGGACGACGACCGCTTCTTGTTCTCACCCAGCCCTTTCTTTCTTTTGATTTTATAATCGTAGACTGAAGAAAAAGCTCCTGAATCAGTGCAGGGCCAAATCAGCAGCAGGAGAACTGTACTAACCTGCCGCCGGTGACTTTCTCAGGGCTCCGCAGGAGAAAAAAGAAGGTCCGGGTCACATTTCTAATGAAGCGAAGGTCCCCCTTACTCCCTATTCTCTCTCTTTTAAAGCTTTATAACCGCGTTAAGAACTATTGTCTGTAAACCATAGCAGTTACACTCACTCAATGGAAATTTTCGCCTTTTGAATGAAGATGGATGATCAGGCACTTGAGCCTGGAACTGATGAAATTCGGGGGAAACATGGAACCGGTCACTATACTGGGGAAAGACATGACCGCGACTTAAGATTCATGTACCGTTGAAAAGACTAAAGGAAAGGGGGGTGTAATAAAGCACAGGCTAATAAAAGCCGACCAGAAGAAGCAAGGCTTATATTACCAGATCCTGGACACAATCTTCCTAGAGATGGAGAACCCCTTGCCTCGCCTTTTCTAGGGTTTTTTCTGAGTGTTAAAACGGGTAGATTTTTCATTTACCAATTCATTGGATCTGCCCCGATTCGATCAATAATGGGATTCTCCGCTAGAAGAAAGGTTTTGTGACATGGACGCCCAGCCCAACTCGATCGGTCGGTTGGCCCACCTAACAGATGATGAGATTCTCGATCGATTTGATCGAATTTTTCAAACTCTTTCTTACTATTTAGAACAGTAGAGCTCTCGATCAAGATGTTATAGCCTCCCCCGTTTGGGCTCTCGCTCGAATCGGAATATGCGTTGGTAGGCTTTCGACTCAATCTAATAGCCCGGACGAAAATAAAAGAGAAAATTTGCGCATGGGCTCATAATCTGATGCAGAACTTATTTCATAACCACTATCGATCACCAATCACATTTCACATCCCACTTCAAACTTTTCGATTCCTCGGGTAGCCTCCTCTATAAAGATAAAGGCATTCGGGTAGCCTCCTCTATAAAGATAAAGGCATTCCAGCTTCAGAGGCAGGTGAGCCGGGTCGGGAAGGGAAGGAGTTTGACTGCTGGGATGGGATCGGATCCTATTCGAAGCACTCCACCACGAATAAGAGTCTTCGGGTTGGACAGGCACATAGTAAACAAGAATGATGATATTCGGAGAGTAAGTACTCAACTCCTTTAACAAGCCAACTCCGTACCTTATGATAACGAATGAGTAGTTTAATTGAAAGAAGAATAAGACAATTCGGGAGTAAGCATTCCTGTTCAGTACGGTAGATCTTATTAAGAAAGATTCACTAACTGAGTAAGTGAAGTAGTAGGAAAGAGTTTTAAGATATGCATCATGTCTTTCTTCTTCTAATGAATACGTTGCTTAGACTCTACTCGCAAAATTTCTTTCGACTTTGAGAGAGCTAGAGACAAAGACTTTTCGATGAAAGCGGAAAGGAAATGCCAGTTGATTTAAGTATACTCATCTTTGATAAATCTATTATATGTAGTGAGATGTTTCCTGATTATCTATAATTTAAGAGTTTATAGTTATTCCCCCTTTATTAATTAAGACAATTTCGCAGCAAAAAGGAGCTAACGAAGGAGATTATTGGAAAAGAGATTGTGAACAGCGGTTTTTCCCCTCTAGCCGGACTTTCCATGATTTTCCTCCATGTTGTCACGGTCCTTGATCACATAACCCCATGGACAAAAGAAAAAGACAAAGGATTATCACGAGTCATTTTCTATATAGACAATAAGTTTTCTATGATTACAGGATTCCCTGGCAGGACATAGCAGGAAAGGACATTAGGCAAGAAAAAAGAGAGCATACCCAGAGAACGTCGACTATCAAGACAAGGGCCCCAATCAGCATAAGCATGTAACTCTAGCTCAGAAAAAAAGGTCAAATAAAGACATAATGAGAAGTTCCCTTAAGATATATCCACTTTACGATGTACTTGGCAGCAATTGAGGAATTGGCTTCAAATGGTTACAGCAAAGGCGATGTCCGGCCCTGTCATGCTTAAATAATGCAAGGCCCCGACCATGCTGCGATAAAGAGATGGGTCCTCCTAAAAAGGTTACCCGTCATCTTGAGAAAGAAGCGACAACGATTGATATAGGAGTACTAACTGAGTTAGAGTTTGCATTGGCTAGATTCAACTTTACGAAAAGATCATGAAAGACTTCTGCTGAGATAAGGGAAGACCAATTTCAGTCCGATGAGCGTGAATACCAAGAAAATATTTCCTAAGTCCTTCATGGCATTTGTTTTTTCCGAAAGACAGGAGGAGAGTAAGGTGGAAAGACTTTCTGTCAATCTAATGTCACCCACATAAAAAAAAATCTCTATAGGAAGTAAAGATGGGAACTATCTGCCTTGGAGCAAAACAATCCAGAGCCAAGTAAGAAGGTACTCAACCTTTCTTCGCATGCCCTTTCTGCTTGTCCTATTTTGGCCTACTCGAATGGGGAGTCCCATAAGAAAGACAGCTATGATCGGGCAGTAGCGTAGATACAGTAGAGCTCGCGCTTCTTTGATTCAATAGTTCGATAGTTGGAACTCTTGGCCTCTGAGTCTATATTCGTTTTGGTCTAACTCAAGAAATTGTGTAAGTGAAGTGAAGGCGGATCGAGCTTATACTCTTTATTATCTTGTCTCCACTCTTTTGGGCCAGAAGACAGGCAGGAGAGAATGTCATCAATAAGCCAGCAAATATCTGAGATCCTGTCCTCACTCATTTCTGTCCGACCTTTTGGTATGTTAGCTGCCCCCTCCGCTTTGAGGTGCGCTCTCTGAGAATATGGTATCTCGGGCTTCAGCCGATCAGACGATTTTGCCGTTGTATTATCGTCTTGCTAATAGAAGAGTGAAGGTTGTTGTACCGTCGCGATAGTCCATCCATTAAGAAAAAGAAGAGGAAAGATTCGCGGGGTCGATCCCACATCTGGCTCAAGAGAAGCAAAGGAAGTAGTCTTTAGTAGATTGACCAAGGATGGGATTCGCGCATACTTATGAATGGAGTCAATAACTTCAAATAAGGTTTTCTTTTGTAAACAAGTAAGCAAGAGAAGGGACCGATTGAGACAGCAAAGAGAAAGAGCCTTTCCACCAAGCGGACAAAGAAAGAAGATAGAGCCCTGCTGAGTGAGTGTAGCTGCCGAGATTTTTTTTCTATTCTAGAAAGTGATTCGTTCTCAACCTCTCTAAGTGCTAGGGCTTTTCATTCTTTGGATTCTGATTTGATTTACAAGTCACTTTCCTTCCCGCATCATTGAGACCACCGACGCCTATGAATCCCTCCCTCCTTTTCCTACTCCTTTGACGACGGCTAATGGAATAGTTGGACATGCCTGCTCTTCGTATCTTAACTGTGCTGCTCACGGAAACCCCGTGTTTTTGGCATAAATCGTATCTCCTTTCCTTTCCTTGCTTGACTTTCCTCCTGTGAGAAATCGGAAGAATGTTATGCTTCCAGCAAAAGCTATGGCACTTATGTCAGTTCCTTTCAATCAATGCTTTCGGGAGGCAGATCTGACAACAAGGCATTCTAGGCATGTCCTTGTTGATCCTAGTGCTATTCCTTTAGCTGTGCAGACTTTTTCACCCTTTTCACTGTTATCGGGCTTACCACTATAGGATGCTTACCCGGGCTTATCTCCTTATCCGCTTTTAACCGTTGTTGGGATCTTTTTTGCTGCAGAAGACAAGAAGGAATATGCGCTCTTTTCAATTACCGGTGTGTTCGTAAACGGCGGTGGTTGAATCAGCTCTTACAGAATTGGTTGTTAGAGAAGGGATTGCCCACTTCTTCTTCACTTGCACCTCCCTCCGAGCTTGCATTCTCTGCCTATTTTTCATAAAAACGAAAGGGGGCTATTCAAAGCATCTAGGAATCAAAGGGATCTAGGAGTAAGCCCTCGACCTACATATGGCAATAGAAGACCATATGCTTCATACAGGTCGTTTTGATACTGTTCAAAAGACAATGAAAGTAGCCAACCTCGGTAGATGAAAGAACTGATGTTGTTGAACCTTCTGGGTTAAGGGAGTCTGCTCTCGCTGATCCAACCTTTGAATAAAAAATTCATTGAGACCGCCTTCCATATCTATACTATATGAAATTTCTACAGCTTTGAGACTTACCGTTTGCAGCTTCTTTTACTTTCATTGAAAGATTTCCTCGAACTCAAATTGGCGTAGGACAAATCCGGGTATTGAAATTGAAGAGCTTTTCTCGTCCCTGTGTTATTAAAAGAGAAATCCTAGCTCTGAAGAGAGTAGCCCGACGAACTAGACTGGAAGAGGGGGTCTTTTCTTCTTTTTTTTTCTCGAGATAGAGTTGGGGTTTGACCACCATTTATAATGAAATGAATGGATTTTGATTCAGTTACACCCACGTCGGGTTCAGATTTCACTTCAACTGCTAGGTGGTTTGCAAACAATTAGTTTCGTGAAGTTCCAGCTTTCAACTATCAAAATGAAGCAGATTCACTAACTTTCACGGCACCTTTCTAGATGGTCCATTCCTGTCCCAACATAATAGACAATCAGATGCTGTCCAAATAAGCCTAAAAAAATAAATCAATTTCCTAATCCCTCGTAAGTTAGTCACTCACTCCTGTCTCTAAGTGCCTATTACTCTGATAGGATAAGTAAAGGATGAGTGAAGTGAGGGGGATTGATTCAAGTAGTAAAGAAGCTCAGTTGCTCTAACTCTTTTAGTTTCGAATCGAATTGAAAACTTCGACTGTCAATCTCTTGTTTTTGCCAAAGAAGTGCATCAATCTTCCCCTTTTCTATTAGTCTTAGTTTCATATAATGCTTTCAATGAACTGGCTTTTTCAAGCTATAGATTGTATGAGTTCCCTAACTCTAAGGACTCACTTTATATCAAGGAAAACTAATCAGACTTTATTCCGTCCTTCTTAGTCTAGTCTTTACCATTCATCTTTCTATCCTAGAATTTAAAGATATAGCGAGCTTCCTTGCTGCTGCCTACTTACACTTCAAAACTAGCTGTAAGACTAGGGAATGGACAGGGGTTAGAAGCATAGTCCTTACTTTACTGAAAGCTGCTTACTAAGTGGATCATCCCACACAAGAGAGTAATCCCCTATTTATAACTGGTAAGACGCTATTTAATTTAAGCTGTTGGTGCCATTGATTAGGTTTAGTTTGGGAAGGTGGTCTCCTATATAGGAGAAAGACTGATACTGTAGCGGACATTGCTAGTTTGGTATCCTTGTATATTCCCATTTCAGAGGGTTTCTCTTCCCAGAGCTTCTTCTTTCCATGCTTCATCTTACATAATTACATGAATAAGCAGGCATGATAGAGCTATATCCGATACTACTGGTGTTGGCATCTTAGAGCCGGTAAGAGAGCTTTGCCAGCAAACCAACCAATCTGAAAGCGTCAAGTACTAATCGCATCGGTGGTAGCCAGGTCATTCCAGTCGGTGTAGAATCAATCAATGAAGGAAAAAACGGCTAAAGGGAAGGAAGGAATGCTTTCTGTCAAGAACCAGATTGACTGTGAAGTGAATCCTACATGCCAATGAAAGGTACTTTCCAACAAGAACGGGAAAAGCGTAACTCATATCCTGGGCAGCTAAGATCCATTGGATTGGAAGGCCCATCTGAGTTCTACATTCTGAGATAGCTTATCTGTAAACTGTAACTAGTAAACAGATTTCTTACCTGGAATGAAAGACTGGCTTGACCGGGAGAAGATTGAAAGAGATCTTTTACACCAAAGTGGATTGGATCCTTCTTCCATTCTTGATTTGTCGGTAATGCCAGCATGGCATTGTTACCCTTATAGTTAATTAAAAACAAAAATAAGCATAGAGATTTACATTGAAAGATAAGCTTTAAGATCTTCTTCAATCAGTCTCTCTCATCTGCTTAGTCATTGACAGTGAAGCTATCTTTATCTCAACTGTATGGAAACTGTCTTTGCTGAGAAGCTGATGCCAGCCATGCTTGAACCAGGCTTTGCTTTCTGCTTTCATGAGAGACAGCTACTCAGTTCCTTCCTTTCCGGCTGAGAGCTGGCCAACTCCGCTACTAGTTTTTGCTAGTTAAGTTAAGAAAGAATCTGTTGGAGAAAAGCTGCTTCAATAGTTTGATACCCTCGCTTCAAAGCAAAGAAAGGAAGAGAGAGTGAGATAGCTAGTTCCCTTTCAGATTAGATTGCTAGTGTTCTCTCTGATCTTTCTTTCAAGGAATGAAGACAAGGAACCAAGCAACAACTTGGACTGAGAACTTCGTTCCTTGGATTTTGACTTTTTATGAATTCTCCGACATCCAAATCACAAACCACTTCAAACAGTTAGGAAGAGCTAAGAATGAACACAAGGCTTTGCAGACCAGACTCAGGAAAACGGAGGGGAACAACAAAAAAGTCTTCCCGTCCCTTACTCCCATACAATTATATGAAGTTAGTGATTGGAGTGCAAGAAAGAGCTTTCGGCAGCAAGTCTACAAGCCACTGCAGTGAGGTTTTGTTCTTAATCTCGTATTGAGATCTTAATGCCATAGGTGAACATTCTTGCCATTCGTCCTAAAAGCCTTTTCTTTCTATTGTCCTAAATAAGGGCATCTTCCAGGGCAGCAGATTCCCAAGGTCGTCGAGGTAGAGTCCATAGGCAGACTTCTTTTAATGTCTTTGCCCCGCTCCTGCTTCCAAGCCCGCCTGCCATCCACGCTCAATGCGCGCTAGGTGCGCAAACACGACCTTTGCCTTAGTAGAAAAAGAGCATTATTTTGAGAGCTTTACTTTGTTTTACTTCCTTAACGGACCTACGGACTAACTAAGGTTTACTTACATAGTTGTTCTTTCTTTTCGCAATTTCAAGTTAAAGCTAGCGTTTTTCAGCTTGCTGTTTGCTTTGGTCGAGTAGCTTTCTTCCTTCCTTCGCTTTTGAATGAAATCAGCAGTAAGAGTAAGTAAGTGTTCTCTTTCTTTCCTCTGCTTATTCCGCCCAACCAATCGGGTTTCCGGTCAACCAAATAATCAAATGTTCGGTTAGGATATGTGGGGAAGAAGCTCCTAGCATATCTCAGGATGACTTTCGTTTCATATGCCAGTCTTGCAAGATCCGAATAGGATTGAAAGACTATGAATGTCGAATGGTCCCATATGCGCTTTCGTCAGCCCCTGAATAATGTCACGGGCCGAGTAATTTGGCCCAAAATTGAGCCATTTAAAGAGGCTTACCTTAGAATAAGGTAGAAGTCTCTAGAATTCTATAGATAGCTTCCTTATCTTCTTGTAAATAGTAGAGTTAGTTAGAATACTCTAGAATAAGAATAGGAACCGTTGGATCAAATAGATCCTCGCCATCCATTGAGAAGGTGGATGACTATATATAGCCTTAGGGACTTCATTTGAAAACATCCAAGCAAGTAAGAGTGTATTTGCCTTCTTGAAGCAATATAGTATTCTCTAAGTTCTCTAAATCTCTTTGTGTGCATTTTTTATCCTTTGATAATAGTATTCTAGCTCTCGGGGAAGGCTGAACTAGCATTCAAGTCAAGGGAATTGCTAGTGCCACACGGGTCGTTGGGAGTACAAGGCCAAGTCTGTGACAAGTGGTATCAGAGTAAGATTTCTACAAGTAGCAAGCACGCTCTATTGAAAGGATGTCTGGTTCACACAGTGAGATTACCCACGGGGTTGAGGAAGCCAAGAATCAACCAAAAAGAGGGAGATCAAGGTCGAGAGATGTCTTGGAAGACACCAGTGCCAGGCTCGCAAAAGTTGAGCTTGTGGTGGCCGACGGGCAGGAAAGTTTGAGGTAGTAGACCAACGCATCGACGAGCTCGAGAAGGAGAGTGAAGAGCTACGTGGGGAGTTGCAAGGTGCCTTAAACCAGGCCCTATCAAGGTGTCTAGACCAAGTGAAGACTTTGGAAGAGGCCCTCCATTCTGAGGTTGGAACGTTGAAGGAAGAGCTCAAAAGAGTCTCCAACGACTTGAAGGAGACCAAGGATGAGCTAACCCTTTGTAAAAAGGCCATTGCTCAAAAGTGGAAGCATTGTCTTGCCAACGATAGTTGCAGCTTCTTCAAAGGTGGATGTCCCAAGACCCCCAAGGCGTACAATGGGTCGAGAAACGCAAAGGAGGTTGATAATTTTCTATGGAGCTTGGAACCATACTTCAAGGCCCTTGGTATCACGGAGGATACCAAGAAGATTGATAGTGCTTACTTATACCTCATGGATACCGCAATGGTATGGTGGAGAATGAGGTATGTGATATTGAAAGGGGTACTTGCATCATTAACACATGGGATGAGTTCAAGAAATAACTTAAATGGCAATTATATCCAGAGAATGTAGAAGAAGAGGGCAGAGCAAAGCTAAGGCGTCTTCAACAGAATGGGAGCATACGAGAGTATGTGAAGGAATTCTCTGAAGTGTTGCTGGAAATTCCTGATTATCCCGACAAGGAAGCATTCTTTGCATTCAAAGATGGCTTACAAAATTGGGCAAAGATAGAGAATCCAAAGACATGGTGCTCAAGATCTCGCCACCGCTATTTCCATTGCCGAATCATTAATAGAGTTCAAGAAGTCTGAGAAGTCCAAGTCTCCTAAGGACAAGGGCGGCAAAAGGAAAAAGTGGGGGAAGAGAGTCCCTCGAACAGAGGCCGTTCTCACAAGTTTAATAGGCCTAAGGAAGGAGGAACACCAAGGAGGGGCAAGACAACGACAAGACCTCCTCTTCAATGTTACTTTTGCGACAGGCCGCATAAAGGCCAGAGATTGCCCAAAGAAAGCCAAGCTTTTGGCCATAGTGGAAGAAAGGGAGGAACAGCAACAACGCGAAGAGACGATGATGGGGTCATTACAAATCCTCAATGCCATCAAAGCCAAGGTCGAAGTGCCTAAAGTCGAGAAGAAAGGACGGTTATATGTGGAAACAAAGGTGGGTAACCAAGTGGTTAAAGCTTTAGTGGATACTGGAGCTTCTAACAACTTCCTTCAAGAAGAGGAAGCAAGGCGGTTAGGCATCAAATATAACAAAGAGCGAGGATGGCTCAAGGCAGTAAATTCAGAGCCATAGTCGATCTTCGGCGTTGCGCATGGTATAGAGGTACGTATGGGTGAATGGTGTGGCCTTGTAGACTTTTCTATTGTACGAATGGATGATTATCCAATTGTGCTTGGTATGGAGTTTATGGATCATGTTAAAGCTGTGCCTATTCCATTTGCCAACACAATGTGCATCTTGGAGGAAGGCAACACATGCATGGTGCCTTTGGCAGAGGAGACCTGCCTGCCAATCCAAGCAGATTTCGGCCATGCAACTTTCCAAAGGCTTTAAAGAAGTCGCAACCCACCTTTCTTGTATCCTTGAAGGATGAAAATGATACTTTCCTATCAAATGATCTACCTGAGGGAGTCTCTCATGTCCTGAAGGAGTTTAAGGACGTAATGCCTCCCGAATTACCTAAGAAGCTCCCACCAAAGCGGGTAATTTGGCCCAAAATTGAGCCATTTAAAGAGGCTTACCTTAGAATAAGGTAGAAGTCTCTAGAATTCTATAGATAGCTTCCTTATCTTCTTGTAAATAGTAAGTTAGTTAGAATACTCTAGAATAAGAATAGTAACCGTTAGATCAAATAGATCCTAGTCATCCATTGAGAAGGTGGATGACTATTATATAGCCTTAGGGACTTCATTTGAAAACATCCAAGCAAGTAAGAGTGATTTTGCCTTCTTGAAGCAATATAGTATTCTCCAAGTTCTCTAAATCCTTTGTGTGCATCTTTCTATCCTTTGATAGTAGTATTCTAGCTCTCGGGGAAGGCTGAACTAGCATTCAAGTCAAGGGAATTGCTAGTGCCGCACGGGTCGTTGGGAGTACAAGGCCAAGTCCGTGACAATAAGCAGTAAGGAGTGGGCGCGTTGGAATGATCCCGCTTTGAAAGCTCAACCTCGGGAGAATCAGTTGAGCCGCTCGTCATTTTCGATAGGGCGGGCGGGCTCTGCCTCTTTGAAAATCTATTACCAAGATTCAATCTCTTTATCCGCCCCAAAGGACTCTCAAAGGAGAGAAATCCCAGAGAAGACTCGGATTTATATACGTGCATTCCCTGAAAGATCTTGAAAGAGATCCAATCTCCGGGAAAAGACTTGGTTTAGTCTCTTTGTACGTCCTAAGAGAACACTCAAAGAGTGCAAACCAGATAAATACATGCACCGGATCTCAAGATGTAATCACCCCCAACTCTTGGTTTTAGTTGATTTGCAATTCCTGGAAGAGATCTCAGACTGTAAAACCTAAGATTCCGATCTTTAACTGCCCTTGATCGCCCCCAAAGGGGCTTTGCCAAGGCATTGAAATGCCCCTCCAGTCAAGAATTGGGGCCTCACAATCACTAGCCAATATGCTTTTCTCTCGTGCCTTTCTTCTTTCATGGATCAAACAGATGAAATAACGTATCAAGGTTATTTCATATGTTTGATCACAATTAGTTACATCTTTGCTATTATTATAAGTATTAATCTTCTTTTTATTATCAGTGAAAATCACTACACGTTTGCTTTTTCGTGAACGAATCTCCGGATTGATTACTATGTTCTTATTTTGTTGATAGAGGAGCGAATCATTACAACCTTATGGGCTGTATTAAGAGACTCATACTTTCTTTTTAAAAATTATCTTATTTAATTAACTATATTATGTATTAAATATATTATATATAAAAAAAATTAAACTTCTTTCAACCATCTTTTTTTCTTTAAATAAGATAAGACTTTCAACTTTCTCTTTTTTTTTACACTTTCATGCTACCTTCAAAGGAATTTATAATGGTTGTAAAGGAAAGAGTCTGGCACGTTAGATAACTAACTAAAGGTTTGGGAAGAATCAAGTTGAAGATAAGATATGTTTGCTATCTCTTTTAAGCATGTCAGATACTATAAGCGTTTTTTTTTACTTTACCTAGAGGGAAATGCGATCCATACCAGTAAATTGGAAAGTGAGGTATCTTCCTACACCTAAAGATGGATTTTTCTTCTTGCGCTAGTATAAAATTGGGTAAATAGGCATCTTCGCCCTCTTTGGCTGATGAATAAATAGCCCCTTTAAAAGTCAGGATTCTGAAATAGCGATTTGATGCACCCAGATAGAGGAAGAAAAGATCACAAGAAAGACTAATGAGAATTGTTTTAGGACTACATACCCTACTTGGTTCCGAGGAAGTAAGGAAGCGAAAGCGAAGAGCATCTTGACTTCAAAAAAGAATCTCTTCGGTCAACTTGACTGCTATTACTCTTTTTTACAAACGGAGAAGAATCACTATTAGAGCTCGAGAAATGCGCTTTAGGCACCTTGTAGTAGACATTTATTCTCCTAACAATAACATTTAGACTACTGACTGCTTCTTCAATCAGAGTCAAAATTCAATATTTTTCATTTTAGGAAGGAGAATTGGTATGGAAAACTATCCTACCTCTTGATACAAACAAAGGATCCCAAGTTTATAAAAGGGTCCCCAACTTGGGATGGGAAGGTACATTTTTGATCAAAACTATGCAGCCAACGGAGCCTATCATTGGATGGATCTGGAAGGTAAGTCCCACATTCGGTCAAGAAATGGACAATTGGCAAAATATTAATATTCTTCTATGTAGGAGTCATACGAGCCAAAAGAAGATTCCATCGATCGGTGAAGCACATCAACGGAAGTGCGCGCGCTAGCGCTCTCCTCTAAGCTTCTAGTTAGCTCATCGAAAAGACTGACTCCCCTAAGTGGGGCACATGAGTTTGTGGAAATGCATTGGTTGATCCGGAGACATGGCCACTACTGGCCTACGATCCTGTCAGATTGCATAGCACATGCTAAGAGCTGCGATACCTGCCAGTGGTATAGACCAATCCAGCGCAAGCCGGCTTCCGAGTTATACCCGATTATCAAGCCTTGGCCATTTCGAGGTTGGGCCATGGATATCGTCGAAAAGATCTATCCCAGATCTTAAAGAGGTCATGCTTTTATCCTAGTAGCTACGGCCCAGCCTTCCCCTCCTCCTTTTGAGTCATCTTGGATGAGAAAACAGAGACCTACTTTCAATGTCCATGTGGAATGCAACTTGCTCGCTGAAGTGGAGGCGCTTTCCGCTGGGGCGGACCATTCTTGTGAGAACGAGGGCTGATCCAATCCGGGGTCTCTCTTGAACTTGAACCAGCCAACTCTCTAGGGAAGACGACTAGCTAGATGGTCTTTGAGTCAGAATTCGAACTTGTTGACAGAGGATAGAATTGGGCCTCAACATCACTAGCCAATATGCTTTTCTCTCGTGCCTTTCTTCTTTCATGGATCAAACAGATGAAATAACGTATCAAGGTTATTTCATATGTTTGATCACAATTAGTTACATCTTTGCTATTATTATAAGTATTAATCTTCTTTTTATTATCAGTGAAAATCACTACACGTTTGCTTTTTCGTGAACGAATCTCCGATTGATTACTATGTTCTTATTTTGTTGATAGAGGAGCGAATCATTACAACCTTATGGGCTGTATTAAGAGACTCATACTTTCTTTTTAAAAATTATCTTATTTAATTAACTTATTATGTATTAAATATATTATATATAAAAAAAATTAAACTTCTTTCAACCATCTTTTTTTCTTTAAATAAGATAAGACTTTCAACTTTCTCTTTTTTTTTACACTTTCATGCTACCTTCAAAGGAATTTATAATGGTTGTAAAGGAAAGAGTCTGGCAGTTAGATAACTAACTAAAGGTTTGGGAAGAATCAAGTTGAAGATAGATATGTTTGCTATCTCTTTTAAGCATGTCAGATACTATAAGCGTTTTTTTTTACTTTACCTAGAGGGAAATGCGAATCCCTAGCCAGTAAATTGGAAAGTGAGGTATCTTCCTACACCTAAAGATGGATTTTTCTTCTTGCGCTAGTATAAAATTGGGTAAATAGGCATCTTCGCCCTCTTTGGCTGATGAATAAATAGCCCCTTTAAAGTCAGGATTCTGAAATAGCGATTTGATGCACCCAGATAGAGGAAGAAAAGATCACAAGAAAGACTAATGAGAATTGTTTTAGGACTACATACCCTACTTGGTTCCGAGGAAGTAAGGAAGCGAAAGCGAAGAGCATCTTGACTTCAAAAAAGAATCTCTTCGGTCAACTTGACTGCTATTACTCTTTTTTACAAACGGAGAAGAATCACTATTAGAGCTCGAGAAATGCGCTTTAGGCACCTTGTAGTAGACATTTATTCTCCTAACAATAACATTTAGACTACTGACTGCTTCTTCAATCAAGAGTCAAAATTCAATATTTTTCATTTTAGGAAGGAGAATTGGTATGGAAAACTATCCTACCTCTTGATACAAACAAAGGATCCCAAGTTTATAAAAGGGTCCCCAACTTGGGATGGAAGGTACATTTTTGATCAAAACTATGCAGCCAACGGAGCCTATCATTGGATGGATCTGGAAGGTAAGTCCCACATTCGGTCAAGAAATGGACAATTGGCAAAATATTAATATTCTTCTATGTAGGAGTCATACGAGCCAAAAGAAGATTCCATCGATCGGTGAAGCACATCAACGGAAGTGCGCGCGCTAGCGCTCTCCTCTAAGCTTCTAGTTAGCTCATCGAAAAGACTGACTCCCCTAAGTGGGGCACATGAGTTTGTGGAAATGCATTGGTTGATCCGGAGACATGGCCACTACTGGCCTACGATCCTGTCAGATTGCATAGCACATGCTAAGAGCTGCGATACCTGCCAGTGGTATATAGACCAATCCAGCGCAAGCCGGCTTCCGAGTTATACCCGATTATCAAGCCTTGGCCATTTCGAGTTGGGCATGGATATCGTCGAAAAGATCTATCCCAGATCTTAAAGAGGTCATGCTTTTATCCTAGTAGCTACGGCCCAGCCTTCCCCTCCTCCTTTTGAGTCATCTTGGAATGAG
>CM038487.1:2425849-2433349 GCA_021464305.1 Kandelia obovata
ACGGGAGACCATCAAAGAACAGTGCTGTGGCTGATTTGTGAGCTGAGAAACCCGTGAAAGAGGATGGGATACGTCAGTTTCCTTCCATCTTTTCTTTTGGTTGGCTACCTAAGAAGTGATCCTTTCTTCTCTTCCAAGCGGATTCCCCTCTTAGAATGTAGGATGTCCAGTAGAAAGAAGAAAAAATGTAATACTTTTACAATCTCAATCTTTCTCAGAAGAGGCAGCGGCGACTCTGTTTGTTTGCATTGTCGCACTAGACTAGAAGCAGGTAGTCAACGAGAGTGCGATCTCGTTATCTACGTCAATGAATGAGACTATAGCAAACTACTGTAACTACCTTCCCAACTCCATACCGCTTTCTTAAACCGTGTTCCGGGGTCAGAGAGATTTAATATAGTTAATTGATCAGTAATGAATTCCAGAGCCTCCGTCCTTATGGCACGCTCTGGAAAGGTGACTCCGACAATATTTGACTGAGACGTGCAGGCGTCTCGCTCATCAACAAATTAAAGAGTTGATCCAACGAATTCGCTTTCAATTCCATTATAGTAATAACATAAAGAAAAGTTAGGATTGTATTACAGTAATGGTTAATGGTTAGTGTGTTATCGAGAAACTCTCTGATTAAGGCTTCGTACTCACCTAAGTTCATTTGAGGAGGCAAGCCCTCAATTAATCGGTTTTCGAGAAGTCTAATTCTGGCAAAGAGCTCGAGTTCCATATCGAAATTCAGCATACGAAACTGATCAACAACGTCGAGAGGGATGGCATTATGAGGAGGCTGCTCGTTAGGAAGGGGTGCGTCCTCCGGTATGGGTGCATTTACCGAATTTATGGAATTAGAATGGACGCTTAACCAGGAGTGAACGTCCATAGAGTCAGAAAAAGAATTGCAAAATGATATGCCTAAAGGGGTGTATCCGAGGATAAATTGACATAAAACGGAATAAAAGTAAGCGATTTAAAGTCGAAAGTCTATCCTCCTCCTGCCGTTGGAATGGTGTGTTAGTCTCTGCCTGTTCAAAGAGCGACAATCAAAGATCTTAAAGGAGCACCTATCTGCCTGACTGGAAAACAAATCCACGCTCCCTCCGATGAATGATTGTTTGTTCTTGCTTGATTACCGGAAGACCAACGCAGGAAGGCGTTGTCACTGCGACTTGGTGCCTACTATGCTCTTCACGGAAAGGAGTGAAACGAGCAAGGAGAGAGTCAACCTTAATGTCAGTGATAATAGTTAAAAAACAGAGACCTACTTTCAATGTCCGTGTGGAATGCAACTTGCTCGCTGAAGTGGAGGCGCTTTCCGCTGGGGCGGACCATTCTTGTGAGAACGAGGGCTGATCCAATCCGGGGTCTCTCTTGAACTTGAACCAGCCAACTCTCTAGGGAAGACGACTAGCTAGATGGTCTTTGAGTCAGAATTCGAACTTGTTGACACGGAGAGCCATCAAAAGACAGTGGCTGTGGCTGATTTGTGAGCTGAGAAACCCGTGAAGAGGATGGGATAGCGTCAGTTTCCTTCCATCTTTTCTTTTGGTTGGCTACCTAAGAAGTGATCCTTTCTTCTCTTCCAAGCGGATTCCCCTCTTAGAATGTAGGATGTCCAGTAGAAAGAAGAAAAAATGTAATACTTTTACAATCTCAATCTTTCTCAGAAGAGGCAGCGGCGACTCTGTTTGTTTTCTGTCGCACTAGACTAGAAGCAGGTAGTCAACGAGAGTGCGATCTCGTTATCTACGTCAATGAATGAGACTATAGGCAAACTACTGTAACTACCTTCCCAACTCCAATACCGCTTTCTTAAACCGTGTTCCGGGGTCAGAGAGATTTAATATAGTTAATTGATCAGTAATGAATTCCAGAGCCTCCGTCCTTATGGCACGCTCTGGAAAGGTGACTCCGACAATATTTGACTGAGACGTGCAGGCGTCTCGCTCATCAACAAATTAAAGAGTTGATCCAACGAATTCGCTTTCAATTCCATTATAGTAATAACATAAAGAAAAGTTAGGATTGTATTACAGTAATGGTTAATGGTTAGTGTGTTATCGAGAAACTCTCTGATTAAGGCTTCGTACTCACCTAAGTTCATTTGAGGAGGCAAGCCCTCAATTAATCGGTTTTCGAGAAGTCTAATTCTGGCAAAGAGCTCGAGTTCCATATCGAAATTCAGCATACGAAACTGATCAACAACGTCGAGAGGGATGGCATTATGAGGAGGCTGCTCGTTAGGAAGGGGTGCGTCCTCCGGTATGGGTGCATTTACCGAATTTATGGAATTAGAATGGACGCTTAACCAGGAGTGAACGTCCATAGAGTCAGAAAAAGAATTGCAAAATGATATGCCTAAAGGGGTGTATCCGAGGATAAATTGACATAAAACGGAATAAAAGTAAGCGATTTAAAGTCGAAAGTCTATCCTCCTCCTGCCGTTGGAATGGTGTGTTAGTCTCTGCCTGTTCAAAGAGCGACAATCAAAGATCTTAAAGGAGCACCTATCTGCCTGACTGGAAAACAAATCCACGCTCCCTCCGATGAATGATTGTTTGTTCTTGCTTGATTACCGGAAGACCAACGCAGGAAGGCGTTGTCACTGCGACTTGGTGCCTACTATGCTCTTCACGGAAAGGAGTGAAACGAGCAAGGAGAGAGTCAACCTTAATGTCAGTGATAATAGTAAAGGAAGAGACAGAGTCTCATCTGCTTGGCTGGTCGACACAAGCAATGCCCAAAGAGCATTCTTTTCTATTTTCATGATTCATAAGTACTGTATCCGCTGGATTGAAAGTCTCTTTTGTGCCTGACGTAATCCTCTAGCTCTTTACTTGCCAGGAGAAGGAAAGCAATTCCAACAACTGAAACTAGCTCGTCAAGTAGAGGATGCAGGGGCTGAAAGGAAAAGACCACTTGATGCAAGTATCGAAATCGAACTAGGAAATCATTTAGTACTTTTGAGAATCAAGCATCTTATGGTAAAAAAGCTTTTTCTAGTCATCCTTCTTATAGAAGGGAAAGCATGAATCAATTATGTCAGCCCTCCTTGGCCTTCACTTACAGGATTTCCTCTTCATTACCATGCTAAAGTACCGAGAAAGACTTTCCACTCACTTCCTTTCATTTGTGTTTCGACTTGGTGTTACGTGAGCCATCAACGATGAGCTGGCAGTGATTTGAGTATGGTGTAAACGTATGGTATCAGTGATGGGTGAGACATGCGAAGGGTTTTGCATGGATGCATGGAGATTGCAACTAGATTTGACGTGCCCCGTACGTTGCATGTTAGGTCCTTGTTCAGTGAAACCTAAAAATCATTAAATTGGTCCTTGGCAAAGATAGGCCTTATCGAGCCTTTTGGGGACAGAATAAAGGCTGGTAGAATAGGCTGCTAGCCTTCTTACTTTCCTGACCCACGGACAGAGAACAAGCTTAGTAAATAAGGCAAGGAGCACTTCCTTCTGTGGCATTTGTAACCTATTCTGATTTCCTTGCAGAAGCCCGTGTTTCAACTTTCTTTCAGGTCTGTCAAAGAACCTAGGGGAGATCTTATTCTCAGGTAATAAGTGACATCGAAATGTGCCATTTGATTATTTCCTCGGGAAATTTGTCCTAAATGCCTATTTCCTTTATAAAGTTCAAGTAGAAGCTTGAGCAAAGGGCTCATCGAAGGCCTATCTTTGGGCATTCAAACTGCCAAGGCTGATACGCACCTCTATGTCTGGCTTCCTTCCTCCACTGAACACTGGCTGCCGTGGCGTGGGATAACAGCCATTTTCTTTTCTTATTCTTTAGCACCTGAACTCCTGAGCTTTCTTGGGTGAATAGTGGGATGGGAAATGGACTGACCCTCTCAAAAGTTTCCTGTTAATCAAGCCTTTCTTTAAAGAGCCATTTCGGTAAGTTTGACATTTAATCATTAGAGGAAAGGAATAGCAGACTCCGAAGACCCAGACCGTGGAAAGCAACTCTCTATAAACTAAATGGAAAAGAGCTTATCTTATAGCAGCTCTACCAGTGAAGCTTCCGTCAGGATTATAGAGGGATTGATCTTAAAATCAGAATAGAATCTTGAGGATGGGATCTGACTTACCTTAGTGGTCTTATAATCCTCTTTTGCTTTTGTAGCCCCATGAACCCCCTCAAAACGGAAGATGAGATTATAGCTTACAGAACGACAACGAAAAGGCGTAAGCATATGCTAGCCCGAAACATGACTTTCGTAAAATTCTAACTTATTTAGAAGGAAGCCAGATGGCCTCAACGCTAGGCCTTTTTTATATTTACTCTTTTACTCTTTGAATTCTTCCGCCGTTTTTGGTCATGGCCTTGGAATCTTGGGTACGGGGAAACTGTCTCGAGAGCCCAGCAATTGAGCCTTCTTCGCCACCCCTTCGAGAGTCAGCCCCATCGTCAGGCTTTCAGTCAAATCGCTAAGGGCATCTGGGTAAGCAGCTTTCGGGCTAGTTTTTGATCCATGTTCAAAAAAAGTCTATGCTATGCCTGCGCAGGAGACCTATACACAAGCGAATTCAGTCTTTAGATAAAGACAATTGTAAAAGAAGTCGAATCAAACATTAAAACAAAGGCCTTGTTGTCCTGCTGAAAAAGCTTTCGAATCGGACTAAAAGGAAACGATATCCCTAGGTGGCAGAGCAGCCTTTAGAGTAGAGCTCACTTCCCACTCGGTTCCTAATCTATGTCTTAATAAAAGACTCCCGAACATTACCCATTAAGACTGATTGGACCACTTAAGAGGATCCCTTCGGCTTGGCTATTCTAGGCCTTCTTCTATTCGTACCTCCGTCCTTTTCTTCCTCCGCCATTCAAGCCAGGCCATCTCTCAGGCTTACAGTTTGAAATCCGAGTTCGCGGATGGATTTCTTGAGCATACCCTGAAGCCACAGCCGAAGAATATGAATAGTTGAAGTTGGGTACAAGTAGTGTTTCACTGTAGTGAGTTGTGGTTGGTTGTTGACCAAGCATGGGAGAAAGAAATAAAGAAGTAAAGCTCGATAACAACAAGAGAAAGGCCAGTCACGGAACACAAACTTTTTTTCGCATGTCTTGCAAGAGACGATTCGATTCACAATTCAACAAACGGTATACCACTTTTCTCTATCTTTAGATACGCAATTTCCCAAGCTTACCTATTTAATGAGGAATGGGGAACTAAGAAGGTCTCGCGCAGTGACCTCCAACACCACTCTACGCAATTTCATTTGAGAAGAAAAGAAATTAATGGGATTCCTTTTTTCGAAAGAAAGAACTTAGGAGAGCTATTCTATTAAGGGCTTTCTTTCCTACTCAGCTTGGGTCGTAAGTTAGCCGGCCATACCGCTTACATGCTATTGTAATCGGCAAGCCTCCTACCAACTCCAATTCGGCCAGTGGTCAGTTAGTGCTCACCCGACCATTCTTCTCTCGTACTCCACCCACCACTCTGTATTTCGAAACCTCTTGATGGAGAATTACACCTTCTTTTCACTTCTGCCGCTTTGATCTGTTGTGAGCTTTCTTCTCTTCTGAAAGAAATAGTTACCGTCGCAAAGGCTTCCATCCCTTTCGGGATTGGTGATTACCTGCATGGGCAGATCGAAAACATAGTCCGACTTGCATGTGTTAAGCATATATATCCGAAGTAGCATGATTGGAGCTTCTTATTTAGGCTACTACCTAACATGTTCTTGCTCTTTCTTAGTTAGATAGTAAGCAAGATCGGAGCGTGGAAAGTCTTGCTTATATTATGATATTGTTGATTTGATGTAAACCTGTTTATAAAAATAAAAATATATAATTTATAGGCTATATATGACTTCCATTTCGATTTTCCACCTTAATCCTAGTACACGGAACACCAAACGGAGACCTGCACTGCGGACGAAGGATTCTCAACCAATCTCGCACTTGACACGCCAGTCTATCTTCACAGAGAAAGAGAAGGATCTCGGGCAAGGGGTTTCCGGCTTCGCGAGACCTTTTCGATCTGCTCTAGGCTAAGCTGGGCCTTGATTGATGCCAATCTCTTAGTCTGATTCAGATAAACCTGTCTCTTATACACATCTAGATGTGTATAAGAGACAGCAACTACGCCTGTGAGCTCGGATAGCCTTTAAGCATTCCTTGAATCTGCTCTAGGAAAAGAGCATTCTTCTCCTATTCTATTTATAAATAGAAAAAAAAATCCCTCCTAAAAGCAAGCTTGATCAACTATACGATACCACTAGCGGACGACTATCAGCATCCACCTTCTGCTGTGTAGTATAAGATTTTGAACCCAACGACAAAAGAAAAAAACTATATGTTATTCAGGAGGTTGTTCTTCCATTAGGAAGGAGCGTACCGACAGACCTGTAATCCAAAAAGAAATAGAAGATTCAAATCCAATAAATTGTAGAGCTTGGACAAAGTATTCACTTTGCGTTCCGTGATAAATAAGATCACAATAAATATTGTGTATGTGTAGAAGGCTCACTCTCTCGTCTACAAAAAAGAGACGTTCGGTTACCTCGTGTAGTGGGGGTAATTCAACGTTTAAATCGGGAGTAGTCTCTCTATACACACGTAAAAGATTTTCTAGTCGGGAAACTATGTTTTCTTTCAGTGCATTTATTGTCAATTCATTCACCTTATCTTCTAAATTTAGAGCATTGTTTTCTCTGGCTTGTTGTCCAGCTCTAAAAGCTACAACGAGTCCTATAGATATCGCTAAACCTAGATAATCCGATATCAGCATGTCCATGCGAGTCCTATAGATATCGCTAAACCTAGATAATCCGATATCAGCATGTCCATGCGAAAGTTTGTACTTGTAGTTCTGCTTCTTGCTCTTAAAATTAAGAAAGACTTTTGGGAAATCGCTTGGTCAAACAACCAACACAAAGTCTCTCCTGGGGGAGCAGAGCAGTTAAAGAAGAAAAAAGCACTTCTGGATTGGGGACTGGAACAGGACTCATTTTTTTATTGTGAAAAAGGACGCTGTAGGCTATCGGGTATGGTATCTTCTAAAAGAGATCAAAGCAACTCCAACTGTCACTTTCCTTTCATTGAAGGAAATTTTTGGAATGGGCTCTCCAGGTTTTTACCTTTCATAGTGCTTTCCGCCTTGGGAAATCCAGAATCTTACCCGATTTATTACCCTCTTGAAACAGGAACTCTCTTCACTCTTCAAACTTACACAGGGGTAAAAACTGCTTTCAAGGAGACAGGAACTATAGAAGGGGAACAAGAAGAGGAAGGGACTACATTGAGAGGTGGCTGTAAGGAAACTGCCTCGGCGACTAGCTTTTTGGCAACTGAATGTAACTCCTTAGAACTTTCTATAGTCTTGAAAGAAGTCTCAACTGTTTCTTTCATAGCCAATAAGCCAGAATCAGGAAGTGCTGCTACTTGTTCAGAAAACATGCCCTAATAAAGAGTGCATCCGATACATAGACAGAGTAGAAGAGCGGGTAGGATATCTGGTAAATAGGACAACATTGGAGACGGTGCCGGAATGTT